>JANRMT010062842.1:7837699-7848305 GCA_026402145.1 Polypterus bichir lapradei | reverse complement strand
TATCTATCTATCTATCTATCTATCTATCTATCTATCTATCTATCTATCTATCTCATAAATGCAATTTTTGCAAGAGAACTAAAGACACAACACAGGATTATAGAGTTAAAGGAATACTCTACCCAAATATGATATTTTTAATATGTTACTTACCCCATGTACTTTGTAGTTGTGACCGAAAAAAAAAAATCATGAAAAATTCTTGAACTTTATGACATAACAGAACTCAATGGTGGACAGTGCTGCACAATGGCTAACAATGTGAAAATTGTCCGTGGAAAAAAGAAAAACACATCTAATCCTAATGTTCAATATCTACTCACTTGTTCAAAACAGGAAAAAAACATTTTTTGTTTTACTAAAATTTTGTTACTTCTGGAATTATCAGTGTATACATAAAGAGGAAACCCCAAACCTCAAGGGAGAGACTTTTTGAATTGAAGATCTGCCTCTTCCACTCTTTAGTAGTAATAGGTTTAAAAAATGCCACTGTAATCCATGACGTTTATTTCAAATCCATTATTTTAGCTTAAAAACCACGCAAATAAGCAGACATAGTGACCCTGACAGAAAGATGGACAGTTAAAACAGGTGGAAGACGACTCAGGCAGGCTAGTTGCCCTAGTTGGTCATTATATAGTCTTGGGCCACTGTCTGAAGAAGCCATGAGTGATTAGAACATTGGAAGGCGTTAATTGAGCACATTACAGAAATAACAGACAACTCTGGTGACAGTTGACCATACATGGCAAAGTTCATAAAAAATCTATGAATATGCATCTATGTGAGTATTTATACTGACAAGGATCCATCACAAAGCCAAATGCCATCCAATGCTGGCCCCACCCTGATGGACCGGGCATGTATAGCTGTCAAGCATTCTCCACTGAAGAACAGGATGGCGACTGTACATTCCATTTGACTTTTCTCTGGCCTGGATATGTATGTATAAATACAGTATGTATGATGCATTCTAATTTGGGGGTGGAAGCTACATTTTGAAGAAAGTTAAATACATATCTCTCTTTTTGTTTTGTATTGTTCTTGTCTGATTATTTCCTCTATACTTATGTAGTGAGAAGTCAAGCAAAATGACACCTTTTATTGGCTAACTGAAAAGATTACAATATGCAAGCTTTAGAGGCAACTCAGGTCCCTTCTTCAGGCAAGATGTCATACATATTGTAATCTTTTTAGTTAGCCAATAAAAGCTGTCATTTTGCTTAACTTCTCGCTACATTCATAATGGCTAACACGGTACAACACCCTAGTACTCTATACTTATGAAAGAGATGGGTATAAGGCTCATGTTTGTCCAGCATTCAAGAAAAAACATGATCTCAGGGAACAAGCGCCCTGCTGGATACACTCATTCACTGTTCAAGAATCCTGTCTTCAGTTCAAACCCACAGTATTATGGGAGTGTGCCTTTCCTGTTTATCTTTTACGGAAGTATTAATAAAACTTAAGTGAAAAACGCATCTATTTTGCACAATCTGAGAATACAAATGGAAAACTGACATGTGGATACTGCGGCATGAGTTACGTAATAGTTTTTTTTCTTTTTTTTGTGAATGTTTTTCACATTGTTTGCTGCTGTCCAGAGTTGGTCATCATTGAGTTCATTCATTAGGACAATCTAGATGAGGACTGGCCATTCAGCCCAACAAAGTTTGCCAGTCATATCCACTTAATTAACTTAAATAATCTTGCGCCAAACTACATCAGTGACCTTCTCCATCACTATGTGCCTGTCCGCCCACTAAGGTCCTCCGACTCTGGCAATCTTGTTGTGCTCCACACTAATCTACACTCCATGGGTGACAGGGCCTTCAGCTGTATATCGCCCAGACTCTGGAATGACCTACTGAAATTAATCAGGTCAGCTGACTCCATGAATTCTTTTAAAAAACAACTCAAAACTCATCTGTTCAGGAAGGCTTTTAGCTCTACTTGACTTCATTCCCCTTCTCTCAGTTTACCTCTCTGTCAAGATGCTCAAGTAACCTGTATGTGTGTGCTAGACCATCAATTCTGTTGTTTGTTAAGCTTTCTCTGAATTTACTGTCTTAATCTTCTTTATTTATTTATTTGGTTTGTACTATGCTATATACTGTATACCCTGCCATTCTTTCTTATATTCTGTAAGTGCCTTGAGCATAGGAAAGGCGCTATATAAATAAAATGTATTATTATTATTATTATTATTATTAATTGTTCCAAAATAACATGAAGTCTAATTTTTAAAGTCCCTAAAGTGCTACTGTCTACACACTGCTTGGTAATTTATTCCATGTGTCTATGGTTCTCTCTGTAAAGAAATCTTCTTAATGTTTGTGCATAATTTAACCTATGTCCCCATGTTCTTGATACAGTACACTCATTTTAAAGCAAGTAGTCTTGATCCAACATAATAATTCCCTCCATAATTGTAAACTCTTCAATCATGTCTCTTCTTTTCCTCTTAATCTCTTCTAATCTGTACCTATTTCTCATCCTCTTTAGCCCTGGAATCAACCTAGTCAATCTTCTCTGGAATTTTTGCAGTGCTGCTAAGTCCTTTTTGTAACCCTGAGACTAAAACTGCACACAGTACTCCAGATAAGGTCTAACAAATGTGTTACAAAGTTTGAACATAACCTCCTTAGACTTGTACCATACATATCGTGTTATATAACCTAACATTCTGGTAGCCTTCTTAATGGCTTCTGGACACTGGCTGGCAGTTGACAGTGTCAAGTCCACTACGACTCCTAAATTCTTCTCATAAAGCGTACTTTCAATTTTCAGATCTCCCACTGTGTATTCAAGCCAGACATTTTCACTTCCTACGTGTACTATTTTATATTTACTTACATTAAATTTCATATGCACAAATCAGCCAAAGCCTGTATGCTGTCAAAGTCCCTCTGTAATGATGTAATGGATTCTAGATTATCTGCCAATCCACCTAGCATGCTATCATCTGCAAACTTAACCAGCTATGCGCCACACCCTGAACTCCCACTTCTTTCAGTCTGAAGCCCAGCCTCTCATGTGACACCTTATCAAATGCTTTCAGAAAGTCAAGATAGATAATACAATATAATGTCTTCATTGTGTTTAAGGTTAAAGTCCCTTTCAAGTGGAATGCATTTTAATTTGTTTCAGAAATAAATAATTATCTTCCGTAGAACACATCTTAGAATGCAAATATGCTACAGTAGAACTGGTAAGGAATAAAAAACAACAAAACAGAACATTTCATACTGAAATCAAAAGGGTGTTTTCCCGTGAATATAAAGGAAAACATCTATTTTTATAATACTCACCTAAATGGAACAATCAAATTTTCTGCATATATTTTCTCAAATGTTCTTTCTCTGGCCAAAGAAACAACTGTTCGAATATTCTCCACAGCTTCGGTGGCTATCTAGAGAATGAAAAGTAAGCAAACTAAGGTAAACCACTGTGATAATTACAGAAGTTCTTAGAGTTTACTCAAAAACAGCTGTTTTCATGTTACCTAATATAATATGTTCAGTTCTTTTACTGAAGCTACTTAATACCACATATACTAAGACCCACATCCACACTGACTTGGATGATGTCCGTCAGCTTATCTTTAGGATTTAAGATGAAAACCCACGGTGGCAAGAGAAACCCTGGCATGAAGACGGTGAGAATATGTTGTCTCCACAACAAAACAAACTAGATAAGGGTTTGATCTGAGCTCTCTGCAGCTAAACGACAGTAGTGCTATTCATATGGCCACATATCACTCTTCCAATAAGTTAATCAATTTAATTTAGCAATAATAAAGATGATTAAGTATCCAGCATAGCAGATAGGAAAGAGAGACTTTATTATACCAGAGGGAAAATTGTTTGCAGCAGCAAACTAAAAAACATAAGGCATTGTTACACAGACACACATACTCAAGATTTGCACAAAGAAGAATACAATAGAATACAATTTATTTTTGTATAGCCCAAAATCACACAGGAAGTGCCGCAATGGGCTTTAACAGGCCCTGCCTCTTGACAGCCCCACAGCCTTGACTCTCTAAGAAGACAAGGAAAAACTCCCAAAAAAAACCTTGTAGGGAAAAAATGGAAGAAACCTTGGGAAAGGCAATTCAAAGAGAGACCCCTTTCCAGGTGGGTTGGGCGTGCAGTGGGTGTCAAAAGAAGGGGGTCAATACAATACAATACAATACACAGAACAGAACAAATCCTCAAAACAGTATATAAATAAAAACGTTTGAAGTACGGAGCAGAAGAGGAATAGTTACCTTTAACAGTAAGCAACAACAACAATTCAGAATTCATTAATATGCATATAAGTAACAGAATTCAAAGTCCTTAAATCTGTTGCTCTTTACCCTCAGGAACCTAAATTTGCAACCTGATGACAACATCTGAAATTTAGGAAAACAACTATGGCTACCGTCTGACAGAATTGAGTCAGCCTTCTATCTAATCTGTTGTAATACAACCCAGAGACAGAGGTCTGCTTTAAACCAGCAATTTTACTGCTAATTTTACAATGTTGTTAAGATTGTTTATATTCTTAACACAAAAGTTATCAAGCCAATATATAAAGGCAAATAGGTGTCATTATGGTTTTGTCCACTTCAAACAATTGAGTTTCCTAAGAAAGAATAGCAGTGTCTGACCCGTCTTACAAATTACAGTACATGTTATGATAACATTAAATGATGGTGACTCCAGTTTTTAAATGAAGATTTCTTGAATATTTGATTTAGAAGGTCCCATCTGTAGGAGTATGCGATATGTATCGTCTACAATAATCATAATTGTTGTTTTTAAAATGTGTGAGCTGAAATCGAGTATGCCATTCACTTTGCAAAAAACAATCAAAAACACGCCTCAAGAGTCCATGCATTCACTGTCTCATGTAACCTAACAGGATGGACTACCACAGCATTTCTCAACCTTTAAGTATTTGCGACCCGAGTTTTAATAACAGTTTTAATCGCACCCCACTAACATTTTTTTGAAAGGAGCCCACTAATACCAATTTGTTCTTTTTTAATTAATGATATATCATAAATGCATATTTTATTATACCTACTTAACTTTTATCGACATTTATCTAACTCTATATTTATTTTTCTAGTATCAGAATGTAGTTTAAGTTAATTTGTTTTGTCTTCAATAGATGTATTTTTCATATTTTCAATTCTTGTTTTCTTTTTTTCACACCTTCATGCCCCCCTTTTTGTTACTTCGCGCCCCCCTAGGGGGGCTTGCCCCACAGATTGAGAACCACTGGGCTACCACGTGTGCACAAAGTGAGCGCAGAGGCGTGCATGGTCAGCAAGTTAAGCTGGCAAAGCTGCCTAAACAAGAGTGAGCAAACAGCACTACAGGATAAAACAGTCTAGCAATCTACGTTGTTAAATTTAATTGCAAGACGTGAATCATCTTCACACACACTTTGGTTTTGAAAAGACTGATGTTGCTTAAAAGACGGCAATCTGCAAACTATGTCAGAAATCATTTACCATTTTCTTTTTTTAATCTGTTATTGAATTTATTAAAAGCATGTAATGTTCCATACAAACAGGTCAAAAAGTTAACAAAACTAAATTCAATTCAACTTCCACCCTTGAGAAGAAGAAGGCCAACAGCTGGAGTAAAACTTTGAGAGTAGTAAAGAGGGAAAGAAGTCCTTATCCCCCAATATAAATGCTTATTCTAAAATGTTATTGATTAGATCCTGCCAGGTTTTAAAAAAGTTTTGAACAGATCCTCTAAGTGAGAATTAGATTTTTTCCAATTTCAAATAATATATAACATCAGTTACCAACTGACTTAAAAGATGTGGGTTAGGATTCTTCCAGATGAGTAAGACAAGTCTACGTGCTAATAGTGAAGTAAAGGCAATTACAGTTTGTTTGTCCTTCTCCACTTTAAGCCCATCTGGGAGTACACCAAACACAGCAGTTAGTGGATTAGGAGGGATTGTGACACCGAGGTTGTCTGATAGACATTTAAATTGTTTTGTCCAGAATGATGTTAATTTGGTACATGCCTAAAACATGTGGCCCAGTGAGGCTGGAGCTCGATTGCAACATTTGCAGGTTGGAACTTGACCTGGAAACATTTTGGACAATTTTAAATGAGACAGATGTGCTCAATAGAAGATTTTAAGTTGAATAACTGAATGTTTTGCACATATGGAGTGAGAGTGGCTGCCTTCCACTCCATTTCTGAAATGTTGAGTACGAGATCTTTTTCCCACTGTACTGTGGGATCTTTGAAAGGAAGGGACTTTAAAATGGTTTTACATATTATACAAATGCTGTTTGAGTCTTCAAGACTGATCAGTATTTCTTTTGGAATAGAAATCGATGGGAGGTGAAGAAAATTGGGCAGATTTTGTTTAGCAATGTTTCTAATTTGGAGATAGTGAAGAGATTTTGTTGATGGGAAGCTAAATTTGGAGTGTAATTGTTTGTAGGATGCAAAGACATTATTTATATACAAATCACTAAATGATTTAATCCCATATGTTTTCCAAATATCAAAAACTGTGTAAGTCTGAGAGGGTGGAAAAAGATGGTTATCATGCAGAGGTGCCACAGATAAAATATTCTCTAACTTGAAGTGTTTCCTACATTGGTTCCATATTCTGAGTGAATTAAGGATAAATGGCTTGTTAGTATATTGGCGATACCTTGTGTTTACTGGTGTACAAAGCAAGGAATATAAATAAGTGCTGCAGGATTTCATTGCTGACCAAGCTAATGTGTGTTCATCTATTTGTATCAATGTCCAGGTTTTTATTGCTTGTATGTTTGCCGCCCCATAATAAAATTGATTGTTAGGTACAGCCATGCCACCTTCTGATTTAGGTCATTGTAGGGTCTCCCTTTGGATGCGTGGATATTTCAAATTCCGAAAAAATGAAGTTATGATTAAATCTAATTTCTTAAAAAATGATTTGTTAATGTACATGGGGATGTTTTGAAATAGAAACAGAAGCTTAGGGGGGATATTCATCTTGATAGTGTTAATTCTGCATGCTAAAGTAAGTTGGATGCTAGACCATCTATGCATGTCTTGTTTAAGTTTTTCGAAGCAGACAGCAAAATGTTGTTGAAAAATCTTTTACTATTAAAGACAGCTCAACACCATCTGTGAAGTGAAATTGATCCAGTACGGAGCCACAAGGTGTCAGGCCAAAAAACAAAAAACAAAAATCTGAATGAATTATTAAACCGTTTGAACAAATTACACACTTTGTTCAAACAGATTATTTTTATTTCCTTAAAAAGCATACAGTATGTCTATTGGGTGCGTTTTATTTTGCAAGCTGTCTTGTTTAGGAGTGTCTTGGTTTTTCCTTGATTCCAAAGCAAATTTTTTTTCTTTCATTATTTAAACACTTGTACAGATCCCCACCTCCTCACCCCGAGTGATGACACAAGGGAGGCGGCAAAAAAGAAAAAAGCCTTTTAGCGGCTATTTTAAAAAAAAACTCACAGAAATTCAGAGAAGGCGAGTCTCCATACACTGCCATTGAAAAGATCAAGAGCTACTTGATGATACCTGAGATGGACAGTGATGTAAATCCCTTTGAGTGCTACAAAACAAGAGAAGTACACTTCCCCAAATTAGGAAAACTTGCAAAAAAGGACCTGTTTATTCCTGCTTCAAGCGGCCCTTCTGGGGGTGGGGGGCTTTCAGCACTGGAGGAAATGTTGTAACATGTAACCGTGTTGCTCTGAAGCCATGATGATGAGTTTCCACAGTAGAATTTTACAATTGTTTTATTTTTTCTGATATCTTTGTGCAATATTAGGCAGAACTTGAAGTTAGTAATTTGTTTAAAAATGTTACAGGTTTGGGTTTGTTGTGTATCTTTGTGCAATATATGACAGAACTTATTTACAAATTCTAGTTTTTTTTTCCTATGCAGTATTAGACAGAACTTTGACTTTTTAGACAATAGTACAGTATGTTAGTTTTTTGTTCTTGCTTGTGTGTTGCAAAGTTCACCTTACAGCAGACCAGTTTATCTTTATCCACATTGTAATGTTCATGCCCTGTATTTCAATTTTTTGTTGGTCTTAGTGTATTTTTTGTGTGAATTCTGTAGGCCACTTTGAAATGGTTTACTCATACTTGCACTGTTTGATCTCAGTAATACTTTGACAGGTGATTTTAATATTTTTGTGTTATTCTACTTCATTTTTAGTATATACAGTAAATAAGATCTGTTTTCCTTTCATTAATCTCATTAGTAAGCTACAATTAATATCCTATTATTAAGACCAAGCTAGATCAGTAATATTTTTACAAACACATTTTTAAAGGATGCAAAATATTGTCTAATTATTGTTAAGTCCCAGAAAATATCAAGATATAATTTTTTGCCAAATATTGCACACCCCAATCCACCTGTCATTGCTATTTTATAAATATCAAAATGTCAAGCAAAATCTGAATGCCCAGAAACTGACTTCAGACTATTACAGACTTCGTCATAGGGAGAAGCCTATTGATTTGCAAAATTTCTACATGAGTGGTCTGTGAGTTACATAATTTATTTAAATACCCACACTGGGAGGCACACATTCAAAAAATATATAGGTTAAGATAGTGTGGTATATGGCCGGCCATTCATCCCGGCCAATACACCCAGGCTGCCAGTGGAGCCCTCCCTGCAGCATGGAGGTGCCCCAAATGCCAGCAGGGAATCCTGAACAATGGAGTCTTTATCCACAGCCCCTACTCTCTCTTCTGTTTCCTTTTCCAGTATCCTTTTGGTGGTGGCGCAAGCCACCACCATCTACTCAAAGCACCATGATGTTCCAACAATGATGGTTGGATTAAAAGCCAGAAGTCTGTATGACCATCAACATCAAGTGACTCTGTGAGAACCCTAACTACAAAGAGGACTGTTTCATTTATGTTAGGTAGAATGCCCAGAGGGGACTGGGCAGTCCCGTGGCCTGGAACCCCTGCAGATTTTTTTTTTTTTTTTCTCCAGCAGTCTGGAGTTTTTTTTCTGTTTTTTCTGTCCACCCTGGCCATCGGACCTTACTCCTTTTCTATGTTAACTAATGTTGTCTTATTTTAATTTCTTATTTTGTCTTTTATTTTTCTTTTCTTCAGTATGTAAAGCACTTTGAGCTACTTTTTGTATGAAAATGTGATATATAAATAAATGTTGTTGTTGTTGTTGTTGTTGCTGGATACCATGGGGGCCACTAGAGGACACTGCAGGGAGGAACAAAGATTATTTTCCCTACAACCCGGAAGTACGTCCCAGTCACGTGGACAGAAGAAATGACATACTTCCGGATTGAAGAAAAGGAGTTTTTACCTGACCCGGAAATGCTGGGTAATCACATTGACTGAAGGATTAGAAGCACTTCCAGGTCAAGGACTATAAAAGACTGTGGGAGATCCCAGACGGGCCGAGCTGAGCTGGGAGGAAAGGAACAATGCGTCTGGGAGAGGAGGATTGGATATTGTTATTGTTTATGGTATTGTTTATGAGTATTGTGGAGTGGCGGGTGCTTTGTGCACTTGATTATAATAATAAATTTAATTATTGGACTTTTAACTGGTGTCTGGCATCCGATCCGAGGGTTCAAGGGAACGACAGCGCCCCTATCTGTCGCAATAGTTAACAGCTTGTTTGCCATACCAGAGCAAACAAAACTAAATGAACAGACACAAACACAAATGCACCACAATGATCTGTAAAAGTTTTAGTGGACAGAGGCATTAAGCAACCCCTTTATCAATCGGTATCTGTGTCACCTCCATGCTCTTGAGACCTTCTTGCAGCGGCACATATGGATGTGCCATCCTGGAGGAGCTGGGCTACGTGTGCAACCTGAATTAGCTACATGTATTGCCTCATGCTACCAGTAGTGACAAGCACAGTAGAAAAATACAAAACTAGAGAAGAATCAGTCAGGAATGATAAGAAGAGAGTGCAATTGTCTGTGGCCACCACCTGCAATACCATTCCCATTTTGGAATTTGTCTTGCTGTTGCCTCTCCAGTGCACCTGTTGTCACTTTATTTGCATCAAAGCAGGTGAAGTTGATTCACAATCGCTTCTGCTTCCTAATTGGACAGACTGATATCCCTGAAGCTTAACTGACTTGGTATTATACTGTGATGATTAAGTGTTATACTGTACTTTTTTTGATAATTGCATTTTGAAGGGCTAAGATTCAACCCATGCTGTGTGAAAATGTCTTGATGTTGTCACAATACACTCAACAGTGCGATGGACTGATGTCCTGTCTTGGGCTGTTTCCCACCTTGAACCCAGTACTGCCATAATAGGCTCTGGCCCCTGAAATTCTGAATTGGATTAAACAGTTTTGAAAATCTTATGCTTAGTTATGTTATACTCTGCAATGCTTTTTGGTCATTTTTATGTCAAATATGTATTACAACTATTGTGAAAATATATTTACAGAAAATATGCACGACTCTTCAAAATTCACCCTAATCTAGGATCTGCTTTCTTAACACAGTCTAATATAGGTGTCTAATATATGTGAATTTCCCCTTGGGATTAATTATCTATCTATCTATCTATCTATCTATCTATCTATCTATCTATCTAT
>JANRMT010062842.1:7815358-7837689 GCA_026402145.1 Polypterus bichir lapradei | reverse complement strand
ATCTATCTATCTATCTATCTATCTATCTATCTATCTATCTATCTATCAGAGTAAATTCAAAATACTGCAGCATATATCATACCTTGGGCTATAACATAGGACTGTATGTGTAAAGTTCTGAAGTAACTACTTAAGTTTACATATGTTTTAGAAATTATTTTAAGTAATAAGTAATAGTATGTGTGGCAGTCTTTCAAGAGCCCTGATCAAAGCCTCCATTGACTCAGTGAAGATCACAGCATCGTCGGCAAATACAAGATCAGTGAATCTTTCTTCACCAACAGATGCCCCAGAGCCAGTGTACAGGCCGGCCATGATATCCAGCAACTTTGGGGGAATCCCACGAAGTCTCAGGATGTCCCACAGTGTAGCTTGATCAACTGAGTCGAACACTTTATGAAAAACGAGAAAAGCTGCAAAGAAACTCTACCAATATTCTTAGGTTAACAGGTAATTTTAAAAGAGTATGAGAGTGGGTATAAGTGAGGATCCTGCAATAGGCTAATGCCCTGATTATGTTTTTTCTCTACCAACACAACCTTGAATTGGTTAAAGTGGATCTAAGAAAATTATAAAATATAATAGTTTACACGTAGTAATTTACTTTCTATAGCAACCTACCTTTCCAGCCTTTTCTAACTCCTTTTTGTCTTTCTCAGCATGTCCGGTGAGCATTTTCATTTGGATCAAACCTGCGACAGCCAGCACTGGTACAATTCCCAAGATCAACAAAGTAAGTTGCCAGCCATATATAAAAGAAATGATCAATGCAGTTCCAAGGTTAGCAATATTTTGGGCAATAGTCGCCAATCTTGCCCCACTTGCCTGCAAATAAAAATAAACAAATAATAATAGACTGTGCATACTTGCTTTGTGTACGTGCATGTCTGAGGGTGGTCCAATACTTTTGGACCGCATATGGGAATTTTGCACCCATCAATGTGAACTTAAGATATGAATACATACACCTTGGACTTGAGCAGCATCAGTTGCAAGTCGAGTTGTCAGCGCACCAGTGTTGTTCTTGTGATCATCAAACCAAGAGAGATCCTATAGTGGTAATCAAAGTAAAACAAAGTAAATTACAAAATCAATGACATCATCCTCACATTCCACCAGATTTTTCTTAGTCTTTTGTGATGTTTAAGCCATGTACTTGTAGCACCTAATAGTTTCTGACATTCTTTCTTTAAAACTACCAGTAGAATCCCTGAAGCCTATGAAAAAAGTTGTAATCCCAAGCCACCTTAAATTCCTTTACTTTACTATCGTAGAATAAAAACATATATTTGATTTGAGTCTGTAACAGCCGGTGTAAATTTATGGTACTTGTAAAGGTTAGCTTTTTTTTTTAATTCTCTTTTATTCTCTTAGTCTTGTTCACACTCCCCCCAATCTGACACTAATGTTTTCAAATAAAGACGTGCTGTAACAAAGGTGAACTCAGATGAGGATGAGGGTTCTACATCGGAGAAAGAGAACAGAAGCCCTCCCCGCAAGAAACGTCCAGTTACACATAAGAACAATGCAGCTGCACCAGGCGTAAAGGCGAAAGATGCCGCCGTTTTGATACAGCAACAGGTTGGGCGTCATCCTGCCAGTGAATCTGCCACATAACAAAAGACACTAATGGAGAGGTGTGAAGGAATTTAAGGTGGCCTGGGATTACGGCTTTTTTCGTAGGATTCATAAATTCTAGTGTTAAACAACATAATTTTATTAAGTCTAAAGTAATACATTTAACTGCAGAATACTATATTTAATACAGTGTGCTGGTTCCACCAGGGAAAGGAGGATATATATATTGTATATAGCCTATATATCTCTATGTCCAAATGCATTCTTTTTTTATATTCTTTACTTTGTGAGGCCCCTTTAAAGTTGTTCATGGCAGGAAAGCTTTATTAATTAAACTTTGTGAAAAATGCTTATTAAAATATGTAATTGCCATCCTCCACATTTCCGTAAGGTGCAATACATAAGCAAATGTGTTTGTTAATTCATAAAAATCACTTTCAGTGAAAAATAAATGTGCCTAAAATCATTGATCTGATGATCAGGTGAAGCCAGGTCACCTGATTTCTGATCCCTGATACTGCAGGACAGAAATTTTAATTAACAGTTTATCAAAAATAAAATGCACAAAACTTTTTATTTTTAATGGCTCAAAACACATCTAACAATATGTATGATTGAGTACATTCTGACACAATTCAACAGTATAAGCATATTTTTCTTCAAAATGCATTAATAAGTGATACAGTTTTAAAAAGTGGTTGCCAACATCTAAGCCCTTATGAAACTAGACAAGAGTTCCTAGGTGAGTGAGTAAAAACACAAAATGCTACCAACCTGTCGAAGCATTGCCTTAAAGGCCCGTAATTGCAGTCTCATAGTGAGAACTTCTCCAGCCTTCCCAAAGCAGTATCCCTAACAAGCAAGATCAAAAACCATTAAGCAGAATGTGTCACACCTCCAAAGGCCTCATACCTTCCTTAAATAATGTTAAATGATAACTAGAAAACATGTACAATCTGGCAAAAATATGGTTGTCAACTCATATCACTGAACTGTGCAATTCCTTTGAGGAAATGTAGTGAGAAGTCAAGCAAAATTACACCTTTTATTGGCTAACTAAAATGATTACAATATGCAAGCTTTCGAGCAACTCAGGCTCCTTCTTCAAGTTAGTCATTCATAATGGCTAACACTGTGCAACACCCTAGTACTACTTTGAGGAAATTATAAGTCTTGAAGCATAGATTTCTCTATCTGCCTTGTATAGCTAAGTGTTTCAGTGTCAGGTGAAATTTTGACAGAGATGTGACTTTTCATCCTCTTGTTCGTTACATGGACAATTTGTTCTCATCACAAATTGTTATTTAAATGTTTCACTCAATAGCATTTGTCTGCTTCATAGTCAACAGGTTGCTTTATTACGGTATGTTTTAGAACAAAGCTGCATCGACAGAGTTAATTGCATGCCTGTTCTCTTACGCTTACTTACCTGAAAAAAAAATGTGAAGAATGAAATGCCACCTAAAGCCAGAAAGAGCAAGGAGAACATGTAACTTCTTTGCTGCATGATTTCTTTATTTGGCTCCGCAAAAACCTTTAGGGAAAAGGAAATGATCACCTTTCAGTACTTTGCTGGTACAGTAGTTACACATATTTCACAAAGCAAATATCTGATCAGTCATGAAGTTTCAATCACTGATATTCCAGAAAATACATGCTTCTTATTGCTATCATTACAAATCTTCAGATTTTGTCAATTAACCAACTTATTTAGGCCTTATTATCTTTAAAGTTTCTTTTCCTTATAATGGCCAGACCATCCACTTAAAACATACTACAGTTTATGCACAAACGTATTCTACACCACATTTCAACAGTTTACTGTCACACTGCAATACACAGGAATCTGACTAGTTTATAAATCAGTGTAGTAAGACGGCTTCCAATTTTCTTTTTAATAATGGATTTTACGCTTTTAAGCTTTGTATCATGAAGTTCATGAATATCATTGCCATGTTCACTGTAAATTGACTTTTTCTGATGTGTTGAATGTTGCTTGGACTTTCAAGTAGGGATTTCACTGTGCTAAATACACACGACAATATTACTACTACTACTATTACAATGCTCCTTCTATGAAGTGACAAAAATCAGCGCTGGAGAATATTACCTACTGCTGTTTACTTTCTGTTTACTTTCTGTCCATTCATTATCAAATGCTGCCTTTTAGTTTGCCTACAAGTGTTTTAAAATCTGTTTGTGTACATATATGTTGAAAAATGAAGCTTTCTATGGAGATGCCACACATGTCTTTTGCAGTAGTTGGTGTAGACCAGGGGTCCCCAACTCCAGTCCTGAAGGGCCCCAGTGGCTGCAGGTTTTCATTCTAACCCTTAATTAACTTCTTTTGAATTAATTTTATTTGACTTGCTCTTGAAGATTCAGTTCCCTTATTTTTTTTCTTTTTCCATAATTAGCAGCCAAACAATAATGAGATACAAAATGAACCAAAACATGACCAGCAAACGGTGACCGTCATACAATGTCTGAAAATAAAGAAAGGCGAAGATCTCAGGAATGCTGATCTTCTCAGGTCCCCAAAGCATTTTCAAAGTGTTCTTAGAAAAGAGAAAACCAACAATTACAGAAATGTCTCCTATTGCACAATGAGAGCAGCAACAAGCCATGGAACTGAAGAATGGGTTTAATTAACAAGAATCAGAGCCTAATTAAGCAACTGGTTGGAGTGTTTTTGGTTGGAGTTTGAGGGCCTGACTTACAGTAATTGGTCTTCTGTTGGCTCACTGACTTCACATTTAATTTCTGTTTGGGTGCCATTTAAGGTAAGAAGTGAAGCAATTCAGAGGAATGAAGAAGACATTTAGGGGAATAAATCTTAAAAAAAAAGTCAAAAGAAGTTAATTAGCAGCAAAAACAGGGCACTAATTAAGAAGAGGGTTACAATGAAAACCTGAAGCCACTGGGGCCCTCTAGGTCCGGAGTTGGGGACCCTTGGTGTAGACAATGTAATGACTTCACAGAAGTTTTGTTTTTTATCTTTGGTGTGAAATGGAGAAACAAACTGGAAGCAAGCCACATGGATACATGATGAACAGAAACAGCAGACACAAGACACCAAAGCACAACATTCATTGATAACTGTAAGCAGAAACTTCACCATTCATTCATATAGCTGAATTCTTGAAAATATGAGTTGCAAACCTCAATAACTCTAGAAAAGATAATAGCAAATGCTGGTTGGATGCCGCCATTCACAAGTGCACAGAAAGTTCCTACAGTCAGATAGGGCCATTCTGTCTTATTAAGTTTGAGAACTGTAAAAAAGGAGGCACGCTTAATGTTTTCATCCTATGGACAGAAATGAAAGAAAAAAACTGGTGAGTAACAAGTGGACTTTTGGGAAATAAACACTGTTCATAGTTTCTACCTAGGATGACATATCAAACACTGAAGTAATTATAAACGAAGGGTCAAAAAAGCAAGATGCTTACAGATGAAGCAGTTGCCTGCTCGTCAGCTTTCTCTTCAGGTGTCTCCACTTTTTCCACACTTTTCTGACTTGTTCCTCTTTGGAATAATGTGAGCTCATTTAGAGAGTTTGTTGATGGGCTCATCTCATCTGTTCCTTTTTCTTCCTGATACTCTTCTGAGCTTTCTTTACTAAATGTCTGAAAAAAAGTGAAAAATATATCTAACAATGTACTTGTAAAATGTAACAGTACATAAAAAAAGGAAAGATACTTAAAAAAATTGTTCAGCTCAAAAATCTACATTTGATTTTGTTCTTTTTCATTTGTTATGGCAGAACACTGTCTTTTCCTTTAATTTCTGCACACATGACATCATCTGATCTGTCCTTAACCGAGTGTTCTTCATCTACTGAATCCCCCAATATTCAGTTGTGAAGATGGTGTTACATAGGCCCTAAGATGTCTAAGATGCAAGCTCTGAGTAGGCAACTGCATTAAAGGTATCATTCTAATGTAGGATATTTGCCTGCTAAAGTGTTCAAAGGTTAAATGTAGGGTGAGATAAACTATTATGTTTGAGTTCTTTATACTATATGAAACCTGGAGTAATCTGGGAAGTCTTCATCCATCCATTTCCAAGCCTTTCATGAATATCACTGGGAGGTTTTCTTTGGACTTGCCACTATGATGGTTGCCTTATTGCATGCTGATGTAATACATAAGAAGCAGTTAGAAAGGCATATGAATATAGGGTTTATCTGATAGGGCAGGGTTTAGAAGGTACAGGGTAAAACACTGCCCCAGTGGGCTCCTTTACATTTTGTTCCCATTTTTTTTAAATTCTTACATTAATTGAACCATGGCATAAATTCACTGTAAGCATGGTTAGAAGGATTTTTTTAAATTTAACCCATGGAGAATTTTCAGTTAGAGTTACTATACTGTCACTTTCTTTGTATTTGGTTAAACGCTCGCCATCCCTGATGCTGGTACTATTAACTGGTACTCTCAGACTTGGCTCTTATTTTGTCCTTGAGATCTTATCTGTCTCCAACAGACTTAGTCTTCTCTAACATTACTTGGCATAGACTTGTTACGCTAATAAATTGGAACTTACCTGCGTATTAACAAGGGAAAAGTAGACACCTTTTCGACTCATGAGCTCACTGTGACTGCCTTGCTCGATGATCACTCCATCTTGAAAGCCAGCGATTATATCCGCATTTTGAATGGTAGACAGACGATGTGCAACAACAATGGTAGTCCTACCCTGCCTTACCTGTCGCATCCAAAGAAGACAGAATAAATTCATCACAAGTCATTTGCAGTCTGTCAGATAATCAGTGAGGTATTTAAGATAAACAGAAGTGGTGGTAAACAAATCAAGATAAACTTAATCAAGGAGAGTGCATTTTAAAGACAAAGAATATGCACTAAACATAATATGCCACTGCAAGACCCCATACAAGGCACTAAACCTGCCAATTTTAAATGTAATCACAATGATCGTGTGTTTTGAGAAAGGTTCACTACAAAGGTACTATAAAAACTGGTTGCTGTAAAAATCCTTAAAATAGAAAATATTAATGTTTTACTGTAATGTAATTCTACGTAACATTTTTAAAGTACTACAAGTCAGTGAGAAGTCACATGTGCTCACATTTATAATACAGACCGTGTAGTTATACCACACTGCCGGCTGGAACATCGTATAAAGGGATCATCTAATGTGGTCTGCCTAATTCTCTGTATGAAATGTCCCGACAGTGCACTCTACGTGGGAGAAACTGGACAAACACTCCGCCAAAGAATGAATTTACACATCAAGCATGGCAACACAGATGTTCCTGTAGCGGCCCACTTCAACAGCCATGGACACTGTGAGAGGGACTTTAAAGTCACAGTGCTTATGGGCAACTTCAAAACATAGCAAGAGAGAAAAGAATGGGAAGTTAAACTCATGTTAAAATTTATCACATTACAACATGGTTTGAATAGAGACAAGAGTTTTATGGCCAGATATGAGGATTATTTGCATCTCTTGGACTGACACAATCAACCTGTCTACAGACCCACATTGTATTGAAAAACTCATCAGAAACTTCAAAAGACTTTGTTGGACAGTTATCTCATCCAAAGATCTTGTCTATTAGCCTGTAGAGGTCTATTAATTTTTTACATTTAAGATGTCTCACTTAAAGGTTTTCCAATGTTGTTTCTTGTCCTAGTGTGTATATAAACACAGGGAACTCCAGTTTCTGTATTACATCTTGCCTGAAGAAGGGGCCTGAGTTGCCTCGAAAGCTTGCATATAGTAATCTTTTTAGTTAGCCAATAAATGGTGTCATTTTGCTTGACTTCTCACTACATTCATAATGGCTAACAACACCCTAGTACTAGAAGTCAAATTTTATATGTTACCAGTAAACTGAAATTTTTACAATGATTTCTTACAGTACATTTCTCTCTACAGCAGTGCAGCTGCATCTGGTCTTGCAGCCTATGGTCATATACCAAAAAGGCACATCAGTATTAAGGTTGAGTTTCTATCTTTCTTTGTATTTTTCTTACATGGTACTGACCTCCATCCACTTTATGCTTGCCTGTAAAGAAAGTTAATATATACTTGAAAATGTAGGTAAGTTTAAACTAGTAGTCTTCACTTAGCAGCCACTTCATTAGGTCCACCTATCTAGTACTGGGTAGCAGGGGTGTAGCCAGGAATTAATTATGGGGAGATGAGAATACATGAATCATAATTCAGCCCATAATTAATCACATGGAATTGTTATAAAGTATATGGAATTCAAATCTGAAATCCCAGTCCAGTCTGTGCCTTTGCTGGGTAGAATGTTCTTTTGTCTCGGAAACTGCCTGCTTTTTCTATGTATAGATTCAAGAAAAAGTTGAAAGCATTCCTTATGAATTTGAGTTTCTGCTTCCTCAGCATTACTCAATTCCTGCAGATGTGTTAGATCACATTTTTGGCCATTCTAATGTTTGGACAAACCATAAATAAAACTTTGGACCATATCTGCATGCTCCTAAATATATTCATCTCCAGCCACACATTTTGCTGCAGATGGTTTTGTAAGAACCAATCTTAGGAAGTTAAAGGTTTGAGTTAAACTCATATTAATGTTTGCTTAATTTGAATAGAATATAAATTTCTTTCATAGTCATAACTTATGGTATAGTCTTTTCCCCCTATAAGTTAGCAAGAGATAGAACCTTCTTACTATAATTGAGATACAGTATGATAATAAGCTTAGTTGTGGTAAGAACGAGTCTCAGTAAAGAGGGACTTGAAAGACCCATTTTTAAAGTTAGAAATGGGATAAGCATACAGTTTTCCGACCGTTTTGAAATGGTTCAGAAATGTTAAGTAAATAGTAACGATTTGAGATGTAACAAGATTAAGCCTAGAACTGAAGTTTTCTTAATATTAATTTTTCCTTTTTTTGCTATTTTAATTTTCTTTTTTGTGTGAACTGTTTTACTTTGAAACTTAACTAAACTTTTAAAAACGAAGATATTTTGTCTGTGGAATCATTTCTGCGCATCAGGCTTTTGTTGAATCCCATTTTTTGAGTTGAAGCTGCAGAACTTTGGTAATTTTGGGAAAACGCAGCTACAGGTTTAATTGTAAGCAGTCTTCTGGGTAGTGTGGGTACTTTGGGGGTATTGATCACCGGTTGTAATCTGAATAAGATGGCGATCTTTGCCCGTATTTATCAAGCATCTCAGATTAGGAAAATGGACCCAACTGGCTAAAAAAAAATCCCAGAGTGATGCAAATTTAGTCCTACACTAAGGAGTAAATAGCATTTTATCAGGAAACTACTCCAAACTACACCAGGATTTAGGGGAGCTTGTGAGCCGTGTGGATGAGCATGCGTATGGGAATCTCAAACAATATAACAGTGTCAACACATAGATGGACAGGACACAAACTATATTGTAGTACCCTTAAGATAGGCAGGACAGGACGAGTGATATGACAGTGAAATGTCAGCCAGATAGGCTGAGCTTTGCTTTCAATGGACCCCTGGAGTATTTTTGATTAATCTTACAAGCCTGGGACAATTCAAGAAAGCAGGTTGAGACTCCTGGGGCATTGGAAAAATAGAGCCTCACAGAAGATAAGGAGGGATCGCAGATATAGACAGACAGGTTGTGCAAATATGGACAATCATTGGGATCACTGCAATAGTGGAAACAACTTCAGAAACAGTGCAAGAATAGCTGTGGCTAGTTGCAGTAACTTATAACATCTGTGGATCATTTACTGTTAAATAAACACACCTGTTATTGGCCTTAACTCTTATTCAATGTGAGTCTTTCCATCTTGGTGTTAGTTACAGTATTATTCTTGATGTTGTTGTGGAGGGACTCGCGTAAAACTAGATTACTTCATGAGAGTGGTACAAATGAATGTAATCACCTTCTTTTGATGATGATGATTATTATTATTATCTTTGTGGTGAAGCCTTAGCATTAGTATCAGTAAACTACAAAGCATCATCATGATTTCCAAGAAAACTAAAAATGCTTTCATGAGTGTAATTTTGTGGCTCAGGGTGTCAGAAAAATTGTGCCATCCTTCACTTTCAATGGTGAACTTTTACTCCTTGCTGGGAGTGCCTGTAGGATGCACCATAACTACTTCTCATGTCCTACTCTGGGGTATCCTGGTCAGACTTTGAGTGTAAGAGTAATTCTGAGAAGTTTGATAAATGTGGGCACTGACCTACCAAACTTCAATTAATATCAGAGACTTAACTTACTCTTATATAATACTGTGATTCTTAACATAAAAGAAATATACTGTAATGTCAAGGTGGCAGGTTTGTTATGTTTCTTTACATAAACAACTGCTCATTTTACTGCATTAAAGTTACACTACTTTTTACGTGAAAATGTGACAGTTGATGAAAATGATAACATTTTCAAACACCGCATACTTGTTTATAAAGGGTACTTACCAGGTGTTTTGAAAAAAAAATTCTTTCATTATAAACTACTGATGTTATAATATTCATCCTTTGACCCGTATCCCATAAATATAAACATGTATATCTTTAAATTCATTTGCATAACATAAATGCTAATTATGTGATTCCCAATTTTTAATTTAAAAACACATCCAGAAGTAATCATAATATTTATATATAATCAATATAAATGACTAGCTCAGTCTTCCACATATTTTATTCATTTAATAAAATCAGTGACCAAAATATCTGTGGTTACCATTCACAAATCTAAGCAAAACACCGTCTTCCCTGTGATGCTTGACATAGCAGTGATAGGTGCCAGCTCACTTAATCCGACATATAAATCATGATGCTTCATGAAAAAGATAGATAGATGGATGATCCATGCTTCACACTGTTATTTAAAAGCTGTGCTTTAGCAAGAGCTGGTTTTATATTCCTGAATAACCTGTGTCCATTATCTGACAAGCTGATTGAAGCAAGTTCTCCAACTGTGGCTACAGTATATTAAGTACATGAACAGAGAAATATTTGTTTCTGGCAACCAACCAAACAAGACTTTGTAGAAACTAGCCAACATCCACTTTGTCAAAAGCATGAAATAAAACGTGCATTTTTGTTTGAAAATAGTAATGTAAGATTGTTTATAATGATATTTTTTTTAAAATAAGCAGCAAGATGTCCATAGTCAAATTACATTTTTAAAATGCTGTCTGTAGTACAATATCACATCCTTGCCTTCCTTTATTATGCATTTCATTAGAAACTAAATTTTTGCTATCCATTCTGCTTATAGGCATGTTACTCAAAATGAGAGTATGGTGCACATAACAGCTAATGTTACCTTGTCAAGAGCTGCTTGCACAACTGCCTCACTCTCAGCATCCAGGGCAGAGGTAGCTTCATCAAGAAGGAGAATTTTGGGATTGCGAACCAAGGCCCGTGCAATAGCAATTCTTTGTTTTTGACCTCCACTTAGTTGGGCCCCACGATCTCCAACCAATGTTTCAAATTTCTGAAACATTCCAAAACAAAAATGAAATTGTCAGATTTTCCTTTTCCAAACTATATTATGAATTTTAAAAGGCAAGTTTCAGATAGACAATCCACAGTACCTTTCTCACCAAAAACTATAAACATTATTTACTTTACTACAAAATATTTTGGATTAATTCGTAAATGTCTGTTATTTTTAGAGATCATCTTGTCTGCATATGTCACAGAAGGCTAAGTGATTCCAGGTACTCAAAGCTCAACTTGCCTTGAACAGAAGAACACACCTCTCCTGTGAGCAGTTGAGTGTTGTTATCTACAACTCACTTGATAACTGTGAGCAGTTTTTAGCTTTTACCAGACATAAATAGGAAAATTTACCCCATGTGAATTTTAATGTGGATTGTTCTGGTTAATTCGACCTCTCAAAGTGCTTTTGCAATCTCTCAGTGCTCACACCCATGCAGTTCAACGTTTCCAAAACTTCCATCTCCTTACAAACCTCTTAGGAGCAATCTGAAAGTCATACTTTTCATGGACTCACCAAACCCATAGTTGGCATTCACTTGCCATTCTGTCTGGGCTGCTTCTTGCCTTTTGTCCTGTTCCTGGTTTGTATTGCTTGTGTATTATGACATAGCTGAACACTCAGAGATTATTTATTTTGAGAACCGGTTTCACTTCTGCCTTTTGCAGATAATGTTGTACTTTTGTGCTCGACACTGTCATTGTTTAACCCAAGGCTCCACTCCAATCTCTGTTTTCTTGTTTATTTTATTATTTTTTGTTTTTAAGTATTTCTGGTTATTTTTCTACATTCATTTTTAAAGCTCTGTGATTTGATATATTGTTTTTCATAATGTGTTTTCTGATTTTGAATTAATCTACATATGTTCTTAGTTATTTGTCTTCTAGTTTTCGTTGCATGATTGTTTGGTTAATGAATTTTATAGTTAAGGTTATAAGGTACATTCTGGAAACTTCTTATAATAGGGTTGCTGGGAAAAATGCTTCCAATTAACTGGCTGCTTAAGCAATAGTTTTCAGTTTATTGCATATCAATGGTTAACAACATATACCATCATTCTAAATTTTTAAACTGATAAACATCAATAATAGAAATATTGATTCAGACAACAGTTTTTGATGTTATTGTTAGAACCTGGTATGTAAATAACCTGTGAAATGTATTTTCCTGTGTTCACTTGAAACATCTCTGTAAAATCAAGAAAATGATCCCGACTGTAAGAGAGAATGCTTAATTATACTCACGTCTGGCAGTTTCATTATGAAATCATATGCATTGGCTTCCTTTGCTGCCGTTTCAATTTCAGCTTGGGTAACATCTTCTCTTCCATAGCGGATATTTTCTTCAATGGTAGTAGCAAAAAGCACAGGCTCCTGGCTAACAACGCCTATAAATTCCCTCAAGTGTCTGACATTCATAGATCGAATATCCTGGTCATCAATAGTAATCTGTTAAAAGCAACAGCAAAAATATATCCTTGTCAATTATTCAAAGATTGCAATCACGTGGCATCCTAAATACTCTGAAATTACTTTAAGAATAAATGACAACCAAACAAAAACTGTATGTTTTGGCAGATGCTCTTAACTACACACATAAAGAAATACTGTACAGGGTATTCCTCAAGTGTTAGGACCATTGTTCAAATAAGTATGACACAAAAATATAGAATGATATTTTTTTACATTTTTATTAAAAAAGCAAATAACAATCCATACAATCAAACTTAACAAAACTAAAATTCAACCCCCACCCAAAAGAAAGAGAGGAGAGACAGTCAACAAAGTAAATCTTTCAAGCAGCAAGGATGGATGAGTACCCTTTTCCCTGATATAGAAGATTATTCTAAAATGTTATTGATTAGGTCCTGCTATATTTAAGAATTGGATTTTTTTTTCCAGTTTTACACAGTATGGGACATCAGTTCTGATTTAAAGGTGGTGGGATGGGATTCTTTCAATTGAGCAAGACAAGTCTACATGCTAGTAGTGAAGTAAAGGCAATTACGATTTGTTTGTCCTTCTCCACTTTAAGTAGTACACCAAACACAACTGTTAATGGGTTAGGAGTGATTGTGACACCAAGGCTGTCTGATAGGCATTCAAAAATTTTTGTCCAAAACGATGTTGATTTAGTACACACCCAAAAACATGTTGCCCAGTGTGCACAGGTTGAATCTTGCCCTGGAAACATTCTGGATAGTTTTAATCGAGATAAATGCACTCGACAAAAGATTTTAAGTTGAATAATCGAGTGCTTTGCACATATGCAGAAAGAGTATATTCTGTGCATGGCTGCCTTCCACTCCTTTTCTGAAATGTTAAGTGAATGATCCTTACACCATTGTGCCCTGGAATTTTTGAAAGGAAGGGACTTTAAAATGTTTTTATAAATTGTGGAGATGCTTGTGAGTCTTCCAGACTGATCAAAACTTCTTCTGGAAAATTGAATAGGTGGTAGGTGCGGAAAATTGGGGAGTTTCAGTTTTAGTAAAGTTTCCAGCTTGAAAGTAGTGGAAAAATGACTTTGATGAGAAGTTAAATGTGAAGCTTAATTACTTGCAGGATTCAAAAACATGACATCCAAAAGAGGACCATATGATTTGGCAGATGCTCTTAATCTAGACACATTAAATACATCCAGGGCATTAATTAAGTGTTAGGACTGTTGCTCAAAGAAATATGACACAAAAATATCAAATGCTACCTTTTTTTCTAGCTATTTCTTACATATAATTACTATAGGGCAATAATATGTTATGTGTTCAATATTCCTGTTTAAGGTAGGCCTACACATTTAAATATTAAGCAAATGAACTTAAGATAGGTTAAGGTAACATAAAATATGTGATTTGATGGCACACCCTTATTACACAACAAGTACATCAAACCTACAACAAATTACCTTAACCAAACTTTGGGTTTGCTTGCAGACCTTTTGAGACCTTGCAGTGGCCATTTTCAGTTTTGGTTTGTTTTTGTTTTTTTTTTTAATTTCAACATCCACTTCAACAATGGAAATGAATCCAAGATTGAATTTAAATATATCGAAATGTAAAAGTTGCATACATGCTTTCCACTGTCTTCTATTGATGCATGGAGGTGTTTTTTTATATTTTGGAAGTCAAGATGTTTTCATACAATTTTTTAAGTCCTTTATCTACAAATTGGGCAATAAAAATAAGAGCAACTGTTCATACTTGTTTAATACCTATAGCAGTAGGCCTTGGATCTTCTGCAGTTTGTTCCTTTGGTCACCGTTTCAAATTGTTATTATTTTGTCTGTTACACTTTGTTCAAGAATTCTACTAACTTATCTCCATACTTTTTAACAAATCAGTCTGATTTCAGCAACAGTTTTATTATTTTTGTTAAGGCTCTGACTATTTTTTCACTTACCTTAGCTGTCTAGTTATTATTAGTTATTTCTTTGTTTCTGTAGGTATTCTCGATTGTTGATTTTGACATTTCCAGTTTCTGTCCTATGATTATGAATGCACACTTTTTTCCTTTTCCTCATTTTAAAACCTTTGTTTTTTCACAGGCAGTTTCCATGGATCAGTTGTATAAACATATTTACTAAATAAATAAATGTAGCTAGGCTACAACTAAAATTTCATTCACAGGTAGGTTTGGAGAAATCAAGTGGCAAAGCAATGTTAACATTTCAGAAAGGCCACTGCACCTCCACTAACTGAGTTTTTAAAAAAAGTTAACAGATATTTTTTTGTACAACGTTTAGTTATACAAGACTACTTTCTTGTTAACACAATTCAAACTTCATCATATTTCCACTTTTCCTGGTGAGGGTCACAGTGGAGGACTTCCCCGGTACCTTCCTGTGGATTGTCCAGATGATCAAAAGAGAATTGTCTCTTGCATACCTACCATGGGTAGGTGCCTGGGAACATCCCAATTACTTGCCCACTCCACCTCAACTGGCCTTTTTCAATCCAGAGAAGCAGCTGTTCTACTTTGAAGTCCTTTCAAATTGCTGAACTCCTCGATCTAACATGGAGAGTGATACCAATAAACCCGCATTGGAGCCTCATTTCATCCTGTTATACTCAAGATCACATTAATTCAGTAATGACACAGAGATTGTGACTACTGAGAAGGATGGGAATGCAGAGTGATCAGAAAATCGAGAGTTTTGTCTATGGACCTAGCTCCTTCTCCACCACCACAATCCAATACAACATTTAAGAAACCACTACACTAATTGGCTGGTCATTCTAGCAATCACCTCTATCCTTAATCATGACTAAGACATTTTAAACAAAAATATAAAAAATTATTAAGTTTATCAATTACAAATTACCAATGAAATACTTACTATTCCTGTATCTGGATCATAGAACCTTTGCAAGAGCTGTACAGTTGTGCTTTTCCCACATCCACTGCTGCCAACAAGAGCCACTGTCTTGCCACTGTCTATCTTGAGATTCACCCCTTTCAGTATCTACAGGGAATATATAAGAAACAATGCTTAATATATTTCAAATTAAACCATAAAAGAATGTTTCTGAAAATGGCAGCAGTTCACAATAATGTAGACATAAAGACTATACTGTTATTAGGTATGCAAAGCTATTTCAATTGGCAAAATATAAGGAGGCATACAGATAGAGTCTATGTGTCCTGTGTTATTCCTCTTTTGTTTTATGGGACACTAAAGAGTGTCATATTAGTTCATCCTTAGTATGATAGTTTCAGAAATATCTTCTTTAATTTTTGAATTGCTACTGCAATAACATTAGGTGATAATATAAATGTATAAAGACTTAAATAAATACATAAATCTAGATAAAACCTTTTTTTATTCTGCTTTCATTTTACAGGCAGATACAGTAGTGACTGCTGCTATCAAGAATGTATGCAAGGAGACCAAAGACATTCTCATGGTGACTAATGAGGAATTTTCTAGCAAAATTAAAAGTAAATATACATTAAAATTTGACTGGTAATTCACCTGCAAATAAAAACAAACAAACATGCAATTATCAAATTTACATATTATTTCACCAACCAAAGTTCCTGTTTTTATAATTTTAATACCTTACCAATGACCCAAACTACCTGTTAAACTGGAAGGGCATAGCTCAACAATCTTAGATGTACTTAGTTATTAAGACTGGGTATGTGATAAAAAAAATATTACTCAAGCAATGGCCCATTAAATAAAAAAAATATATGTTTTGATGGAAGCACAACTGAGTTATATGAGCAGGATTAAAGTGAGCAAATGGTCAAGATATCAAGGAAGGTGGTTCTCCTCAGCCGTGACTAGCTTGGACAACCTTAGTTGTGATGAACCTCAGCACATTATCTTGTAAGGACTGAAAAACAATTAAAACAATCTGCAATATAAAGTGTTTGGAATAAAAGGTAACAAATATTGAAATAATCAATACTAGCCGATGCCTGCCATAGCATATGGCGGTGTAGGAATAAGAACAGAAAACAGTGAGAAAGGAATTCAGAAATCAAGAATAAAGAAATACTTCTTGAAAGACGCAGTTGTGAACAGGTGTTTTGCTGGAGACGATTTGTATCAAGAAATAACCCACTGATAGGAACAGGCAGTTGCTGGATCCCGGAATAGAGACGACGTTGTACAAAAACCCATCAACAGAGAAGATACTGTTGTTCATTTTATAACAAAGGCTTAGCAAACAACCGTCACAGTATAACGAAAATAGCAAGGTAACAAAACCAATGCTAATGGTCGAGAGCATAGACATATATAGATAGACGCTGCATTCACTGTGTTGCCCAGTCGACACGATACGTCAGCGCGTCCGCCCTATTGCGAGTGGCAAAAGTGCCATTTAAACTAATACAGGTAGACGTGGAAACCGGATTTTCTGATGAAAAACAATAACGTTTAAAACAGTTTCGTTTACATACAACAGATTTTGGTGAATCGTTTAAATGCAATTATTTATATCCATGTATACACTAATAATGGCAATTATTAAATAATAAAAATAATAATAATTATTATTATTATTATTATTATTATTATTATTATTATTATTAATAATTCCTCCCATATAGGTAACATTTCTCGGGCTGCCTTCTTCCATCTCCGAAACATTTCTAGACTTCATCCTGTTCTTACGCAACACACTACTGAAGCATTGGTTAATGACCGAGTCACCTCACGTATAGATTACTATAATGCTATTGTAACTGGCATCCCACAAAAACGTATACATCGCTTACAACTTATTCAAAATTTTGCTGCCAGGATAATAACCTGCTGTTCTAAATCCACTGAACATATTACACCTACTCTCTCTTAACTTCACTGGCTCCATGTGAAGTTGTGAATAGGTGTTTTGCTGGAGATGACAGTTGCCAGATCCCAGAATAGAGATGACGTAGTACAAATACCCGTCGACAGAGAAGATACTGTCGTTCATTTTAACAAAGGCTTAGGAAACAACCATCACAGTATAACGAAAATAGCAAGGTGTATGGGAGGCCGCAGGCAGCATGGGGAAATGTTTGGAAGAGGAGAAATAGGAATCGAGAAATGCCATGTTGGCTGCATGTGGGCGGGACCAGTTTTGAAGAGGAGGTGCAGGGAGTGTGGGGAAGGGCTTGGAAGAGGATGAATAGGAATCGAGAAATGCTGTGTTGGCTACGTGTGGGCGGGACCGGTTTTGAAGTGGAAGCAGGACGAACCAGAAGAGAATATATATAAGAGATATGGACATCTGTCAGGGCTTAGTGATTTGCACTAATTTAAATTTATACACTTTCTTGGTGTAAAACAGCTTTCATGTATGTGTCAAATAAATAATGTCCAGCTTTTAATCACACTCCAGTTAGAACTAGGCAGCCAGGAGTAGTCATCTCCACCTTTAGGCATATTTAACAGCTTCTTATACAACACTGGACAACACATTTTTTCAAAAGTTTTGTTCCCTCATTCTGATAAACAGCTTCAAGGTGAATCCAAAGATAATTTCAGATTGACTCAGTAAGAAAAGAATTTAGAGAAAGATGAAATTAACTTTTATGGAAGTTAGCATGTATGTGTAATGATGGTGACACACTCATTAGTTCAAGTGATTTTTGTTTGTACTCTGATCCTTCTGTTTTCAGTCTCCATCAATATTCAGACAGCATTGATGGACTCCACTTGCCCTGACACCAATTTTCCATTATTGGGATTTCCTGGTGAAACCTTTCACCATGTTGTCAGTAACTATGCAAAGATTAGTAAGGAAGAAGTCCAAAATCCAAGAGTGAATGGAGAAAATGTATGTTTGAAGCATGTTGTCAACCAACTGAGCATTATTTGGTGATCTGTTGTTGCCAAGAAAATTCTCACCATCTTTGAATGCCTTCCTTGTGATTATTTTCGTCATCACTCTGAGTATTATATGAAGTGTAGGCAAATACATTTATGTTAGGTTGACAAATGGTTTATGTGCCATACTTTTTTACTTTTCCCTGGAACCAAATGCGTACACAGCGGCCACTTCTTTTAAAAGTAATGAGACTTTTTTTTATCATGGCTGTCTTATTTACAAATGAAACAATAGTATTTGTTATATCTGCATAGCATTTCTTGTAACACTGTCACTACTTTTAGATCCCCACTGGTGTTCCAGTTGTAGTTATAATATATGAGATAATATATATGAGACTCTCCTTGGCTAGAAAGTGAAGGTCCTGGCCTGCATTATGGTTAAACCCTTTTTGCCAAGTTTGTGATACCAGTGCTCAACACCTTTAAAACATAAAATAAGTGATTGCAAAAAAATGGTACATGATAGGAACATTTAAAGGTGAATTTGTTGTGGTGTGGAGGGCACTTCCTTATGAAATCCAACAAACTGTTGACAAACGCCCCAGAAGAAGAAGGACCTGTCTGTCTTTGGCTTGTAAAAAGGCGAAGGGCAGACAACGAATCTTCATAAAATAAAAAGATTTATTTTACACAAAAATACTTTTGCAGCACAAAAGCTCAGAAGAGCACAAAAAGCACAGAAGGACTTGCCTTTCTAAAAAATAGGCAATCCAGTGGCAAACAGGTCCCAATACAAAAATCTGGAGAAAAGTTAAAAAAGAGAGCAAGGAGGTCAAACATCCAGTAGATGAACAAGAAGAAGAAGAATAACAAGCATAAGACAAACCATCACCAGTGTATACAATGTACTACAAGGGAGGGTGGGTTTCTTCAGCCTTTAAAGGGCTGAGGGTGGTCCCTTGATAGACTAGCTTTGCCACTTTGGGAACCACCTACAAAACTAAATAAATGTAATAGTACAAGCATACACACGTAAAAAATAAAATAATACACAACACTTAGAAAAAACACAACGCAAATAATTAAGAGAAGCAAAAGTATTAATATAACCAAAACAATAAAAAAGTTAACCAAAAATATATAAAAAAGAAATTTAAACCCAGCCCAGGGGAGAGACCTTGGCTGAAATAAAACAGAATTTTTTGATCAGCAGGCCAAAATCCATAAGAAGTTTTTTCTCAAAATTGTTAAGGAAGCTCACTCACTAGCATTATATGTAAACCCGTCAATACCCATTAAATGGATTTTTTGTTTTCTACATATTGAGCAAAATTAGTTAATTCAATTAGAATGTCATTTTACAATTATGCAGCTTTTATACCCCTATTTCTAATCATTTATTATTTCAAATATTATTAATCATAGAATAGTAAGCAAAATTAAAACAATAATTGGCTGCTCTAAATGAAACAGAATGATTCAGCAAGAAGCTTATCTAATAATAATTTCACTTACTTTAACATCCTGACGAGATGGATAAGTAAAGTGTACATTGCGGAATTCAATATTCCCCTTGATGCGTTCGGGCTTGTAGCCACTGTCTGAATAGCTATCAATTTTAGGTTCCTGTTAATGAATAAAAAATATAAAATGATGTTGTAACAGCTATTTTATTACAGTTTAACTATTTATTTTTAGCATTTCCGATTCTGGTCAACTTTGTTGTTTCAGTGGTTAGCCCTCCGTGCTTACAGCTCCAGAAACTTGGGTTTAAAATCTAGCCTGGACAGTGTATATGCTCTATTGAGTTTGCATATTCTCCTCATGTTTTTTGGGCTTTTTTTACCCCTTCTCAAAACATTCAGGTTATGCTTTTTTTGAAACTGTGAGTTTTTCCATTGTGGATGCTTGTGTGTGTGCCTTGCACACTTTACTGGGTTAGTTCCATCCTTGCAGCCATTATTGCTGAGATAAGCACTATCTTCCCACTATTGTAAAAGGAACAAAGCAAGTTAAGATATGGACATACAGATGTATACAAAACATTGCTAATAAAGTCAGTTATTTCATTTTTTGATTCTACATTATGCACAGCTTGATGTCAGTCGATTACATGACACACTCAAACAGAACACTTCAGCCACGAAACAAACCAGTGCCAAGTGCTGAGAGGGGGGCAGTGCTAATCAATCTCACAGTCAGGTCAGGTCACATTAGGGAGCATGCACTGATACACAGTGCATTGTCGCACCCACCACATGACGAAACAACACGGTATCCCGGTTGGCATGCCCCCAGGCAGACAGCGCGGTCCAGTCCCACCCTTCAGAAATGACCCTCTATCTGCCGCAGCCAAGTGTTACGTGGGTGACCCCTTGGCCTGGTCCAACCACTCGGGTCCCCAACAATGAGGATCTTACGAGCCGGATCACCTTCAGGGAATCGTGCCACATGGCCGTAGTGCCGTAACTGACGCTCCCTCACAATGCAGGTAGTGTGCCTCATTCAGGACTCCATGAGCAACCACTCATTCGACACAAAATCAAACCAGCAGTACCCAAGGTTTCTCTGAAGAGACACAGTACCGTAGGAGTCCAGCCTTCATCTCAGGTCACTGGATAACGTCCATGTCTCACAAACATATAGCAAGACAGGAAGCACCAGGACTCTAAAGACTTGGACCTTCGTACTTTTGCAAAGATATTGGGAGCACCACGCACCCCTTTTCAGTGACTTCATGACCCTCCGTGCTCTCCTAATCCATCTACTGACTTCATAGGAAGAGTTACCAGAGACCTCAATGTAGCTGCCAAGGTAAGATTTTCAGCACGACAGCACCCAGATATCAAACCAATGTCACCGACTGATAGCTTGCAAGCAAGTGATCAACCAAGCAAGCAGGTTGTGGTGGCTGGTCCCCTTTTATTATCATATTCAAATATTATTTACAAAATATAATTTATTTGCTAAAATTAGTTCAATTAACAATACAGAATATTTATCAGTGTGTGTTTATTAAAGTTTATTGCTTCAGCTTTATTAATTTAATATGAAATAAATAATGTTAAACTTACATTCGCTATAATACCATAAATTATATGGGCTGCTCCTCTTGCACTTGAAAAGGCTTGAATATTTGGCGATGTTTGGCCTACTGCAAAAGCTCCAATAATGACAGAAAATATTATCTGGAATAGATAATGCAGAATGTTACCTTACCTTTATTCATCACTCAATTAATCAGTCTCTCTAATAATCAACATTGAACTTTATAAAGATTGCATTAATTAAGCAAAAATGGCAAATGAAAATCTGCAGTCAGTGTTTCTTAAGTGGTGGTTGTCTCAAGTTCAGAATATTTTAGAATTTAAAATAAAATTTGGTGAACACGTTCTAAGAAGGTCTGTTTTCACCTTTTACCTTGTTCATTTTTATCTTAATGGTGTGCCAGACGTGACAATGGTAGTTTGTCACTATTTCTTTACCAGCGTTGTGATCTTTACAGTTTTATGATGGCTCAGGTATCGTAATGTGTGTGGTATGTCTGTAAATATTAAACCAGGTTCATTCTTTGTGTCTGACATTATTATAAAACATTTCACATTCTCTTCATATCTGCATGAGTGTTTCTCTTAGTACTCTGGTTTTTCTTCCAAATTGTTCAGACAAGAGCACGAGTGTAACTGTGCGTGTAAGTAAGCACTGTGATGAACGGACATTCAGTCAGGGTTGTTTTCTGTCCTCTGCCCAGTGCTATCATGGGATAAGCTCCAGCATGAATTGTGTAAGAATAACTGGCAGACTATAAAATGTTCATAAACTGGCAGATATAAACAACAACTAATGATCAAGATGACACTGTGATCTGAGGTCCCAGTTACTTTTAATACACTTATGCTTAGCTTACATAAGCACATTTTAGAAGGGTACTATTGTCTAATATCTAAATAAAGACGTTATTTGAGGGCACAAGCAAAAGAGACAGGTAAAGAAAGAAAGAAAGAAAGAAAGAAAGAAAGAAAGAAAGAAAGAAAGAAA
>JANRMT010062842.1:7760200-7812152 GCA_026402145.1 Polypterus bichir lapradei | reverse complement strand
ATAGATAGATAGATAGATAGATAGATAGATAGATAGATAGATAGATAGATAGATAGATAGATATGGAAAAGAAGGTCTGTGATGCGGTTTGCATATTTGCAGCTGGAGATCCCCGTTTGACGTTGTGTCGCTATACACCATGATTCCGATTCATCTGGCCACAGAAATGCTATTAATGAGACTAGGAAGTGACCCCATCATAGAGACAAGAACCAAACTGTCCACTAAAGGCATAATGCACCGGATGTCACTTTGCCAAAAAAAGTCACTTTCATTTCAATGGCAAATACTACATTCAAAAAGAAGGCATGCCAATGGGATCGCTGTTATCAGGACTTCTAGCGGAACTGGTAATGCAGCGATTTGAAAATGTGGCTCTATCCCAGTTCACACCCAAAATTTGGATACACTATGTAGACGACACATTCGTCATACTAAAAATGGTCAGCTGAATGAATTCTACAAACACATCAACACAATATTTCCTGCAATCCAATTCATCCATCCATCCATTATCCACCGCTTATCCGAGGTCGGGTTGCGGGGGCAGCAGCCTAAGCAGGGAAGCCCAGACTTCCCTCTCCCCGGCCACCTCCTCCAGCTCCTCTGGGAGGACCCCGAGGCATTCCAGGGCCAGCCGGGAGATATAATCCCTCCAGCACGTCCTGGGTCTGCCCCGTGGCCTTCTCCCAGTGGGGCATGCCCAGAACACCCCTCCAGGGAGGGGTCCAGGGGGCATCCTAACCAGATGCCCGAACCACCTCAACTGACTCCTCTCAATGCGGAGGAGCAGCGACTCTATTCCGAGTCTCTCTCGGATAACTGAACTCCTCACCCTATCTCTAAGGGAAAGTCCGGCCACACTGCGGAGAAAACTCATTTCGGCCGCTTGAATCCACGATCTTGCTCTTTCGGTCACTACCCAAAGTTCGTGGCCATAGGTGAGGTGAGATCGACTGGTAAATCGACAGCCTCGCCTTTTGGCTCAGCTCTCTCTCTTCACCACGACGGACAGAAATGAACCGACACATCAGCTTCCTGGACATCAACATTGAAAGAAATAATGACGCCACCCTGACCACAAGTGCGTACCGTAAAGAATGCTATGCAGACAAGATATCACACTTCGCCAGCAACCACCCGGTATCTCATAAACGGAGCTGTGTTAAAACTCTATTCAAAAGAATCCACACCCATTGTAATACAAAGGAGGAAAAAATGAATGAAAGATGCGATCTCTTCCATCTTTTCACTTCAAATGGATACTCAAAAACATTCATTAATCGAAGCCTACACAGAAGACGCCAAAAAACTCAGCAAACAATTGACCTGAATCAGAACCCCACCCCACCTGGCACTCACTCCCTTATCACCACAAGGTGTCTGAAGGTGCAGCGCGCATCCTGGCCAAATCAGGTTTTAGAATAGCACACAAACCCACGAACAATCTACACACGGTCCTCTTCAATGCTAAAAACAAGAAATCGACAGCAGAAACACGAAATGCAGTTTACAGCATTCCATGCAGTTCCTGCTCAGCGGTATACATAGGACAAACTTCAAAAAGAATCGCAACACGTATACAGGATAAATCGCAACGCCGTCAGAAGAAAGGACTCACAATCACTGATCTATTCGCATACTAAATCAACAGGACATACATTTAACAGGGAAAATGTACAAGCAAAATTTAAAGCCAGTACTAAAAGTGCCAGAGAGCTGACCGAATCTTGGCTATCAAATGATAACGCCATCAACAGACACTTGGACATAAATCCAGCATATGCAAACTTAAGAAGAACACATTCATAATAAACAAGACTTTACACACAATAACCCCCTCCTTTTCTGATCACACTGACTTAGCCACCTCCCCGCTCCACCCCCTAAACGCCCACCACGTAATTTTTGCTGTATATTGCCTTTGATTCTTGTATGTCTAAGCATTACCCTCTGATGAAGACCCCTGGCAGGGGTTGAAAGCTCAGGAATAAAAACTACTTTATGATACGTGATTCATTTTTTCTCCCTTTGTGGATCTCCAGCTGCAAATATGGAGATATATATATATATATATACTGTATATATGTGTGTATGTGTTTGTTTTTTATTTATTTACTTAAAGAGCTTCTGTAAAAAGCCAAATTTCCCTATGAGGCCAAATACATTTTTTATCTGTGTATCTAATCAATCAAAAGAGGTCTTGATATTTGTACAAAAAATCCCTTTATTTACAGTTTTCTTATTTTTAACACTATCGGAATTTATTTACTATACACATTACTACTAGCTGTATGCCCTGAAAAAGACAAGCATACACTGCAAAATAGTTATTCATTATAAGGTAACGAACTAAATTAATTTTCTCAGTCGGTTTAGCTGTTAGAAGACATATATTTTGATGTTAAAAACATGAAGTTCTTTTTTACACAAAAGGTGATGGCAGTTGGGGACAGACTGCACAGCTGTCTTACTTAAGCTGATATGCTGCTGGCATCTTTAGCACTGATTTTGGCAGTTAAAGAATCATTTCAGATTTTAGCTAATCTAATGATTTAATCAAGCACATTTTCTCATTTTATTTAGTTATATTTAATTATATTCAAGTGTAATATGTGCTTATGCTCTGCACCAGCTCTACATACACTGTACACACAGACTTTTTATTTATTTTCTGAAATCTCATTTTCCATTACAGAGTCAAGTCTAACATGAAGCCTACGCCTGAAGATTTGGGCACAGGGCAGAATGCAGCTCTGGATGGGCTGCGAGTTTACAGCAGGTCACAGTCACACAGCCACCATTACTCACTCATAGCAGGCCCATGTAATACCACCAATTAACCTCATATTCACATTTTTGGGATATACAGACTAGATTACACTGATAAAACATAGTGAAAAATTAGAGAACTTGCAGTTGCACAAAAGGTCAGAAGGTACTCAAGACTATGTGCTTGAAAGTATGAAGTGGAAGCACCAACTAATGCACCCCTGTGTCATCCAACTAATGAACAAATAAAATCCTTCTGTTTTATTTAGTGCCTTTCCTAAGACATTTTACTGGAACAGAATAAAATAACTCTCTATACGTTACAGCTGCTTGAGCACTGCAAGGCTAAGTAAATCAGTGTAACGTGGTGTCATTTTTTGGAAATGAATAGGCAACCATGTGATATTCAATCTAAACCCTTAAACACCTGAACACATTGGATGGATGACATATGTATATCGATGAGAAAAATGTTTTTTTATATTAACTAGCCTGCTTGGTATAATTTTAAAACTTTACTTGTAATTTAACTGTACACCCATTTGATTAGTTAAAAAAAAGACTGGAGTTCTAGCCAATTTTTCTGTATATTACAACGACAATTTCAAATGTTTTGCAACTTTTCATAAAATAGCAAGTTAATGTTGGTAAGTCACCAGGTTCTGTTCATGTTTCTCATCAGTTATGTGCTTGACATTAGAGCCAAAAATTTTAAGTCTGGATATTTTTTTAACACCTCACTTTTATTCAGAACCTTTAATAATTTAGTTATTCTCCACAACTTTATATCTTCTGAGGTTTATTGAGAAAATTAATATTTTTGAAGATATTAATTTTCCTATACAGCGCTTTCAAAACCAGAACTCATTTTTATTTTTTATCAATATTAACTTATCTAGTGTCAACTGTATTCTTTAGACATATCCCGTGAGGAGACAGGACAACCTGCCTAGTAAATGATAGAGTATAAAAAGAAAAATGAAATGAATTTAGAGATATCTTGAAATTAATCTGCAGTTAACCTTTTCAGATATCTGAAATTTAAGATACCGTATATACAGTACACGTGGATAAGTTCTCCCGCGGATAAGTCGGAGTTGATTTTACAGTATAATTTCTGGTATTTTATAATGTTGGTCGTATAAGTTGAATGTGGAAAACTCACGCTATTGGTCCAAGAGATTACAATATGCTAACGCCCACCTAAGAGAGTAACCACAGAGCACTCTGCCTTTTTTTTCTATGTGGGTGCGGCAATACACTGTATCAGTACATGCTCCTAACATCTCTCTCTCTCCTTCTCTCTCACTCACTCTTGCTCACTATTGTGCCTACATGACCACACAGTAATACCGAACTGTTCTGAAGCAACGTTTGCACTGATATGTGTTTTTTGTATCTCACACCCTCATACACTTTTATCGTAAGAGCGTGCCTTATTTGCGATGGAGCGTTCGATCAGAAGAAAATATGAAGCTGGTTTTAAATTAAATGTTGTCGAAGTAGTGAAAGAAATAGGTAATTGCTGCAACAAAATATTGAAGCGCGTGAGAAACTGATGCAAGATTGTAGGAGGCAAGAAGATGTAAAAAAAAAAATTTAAGCGTCGCATTTTTGAACAGGCATATAAGTCGGGGTCTGATTTTATGATCGATTTTTCAGGTTTTAAGACCCAACTTATATGTGAGTATATACGGTATGTCTAAATCACTTCCTTTAAAATTTCCTACACGTTTAATGGAACTTAGTGTCCATTATGATATATCTTGTAATGTATTTGAGTTATCATTGGTTGTATTTCAGATACCATAAAAAAAAATCTTTAATGCATATATTTTAAGATTTCTTAAATGGAGCAGAATCCCAATGAATATATGAGGAAGTGAATATGAGATAATCTGAAAATGTATTTTAGATACATTTACACAATGTAAAACAATTTGAAAAAACTTGAAATGTATTTTATGAAATCTTCTGTACCTTTTGAGATATCTCAAAATATGCAATTATTTTGAGATAACTTGAAATGCACATCTAGAAATTATGACAAGTCAAATGAATATTTCAAGATATTTCAAACTGCATTTTAAGAACCTGGGAATACATTTTATTATATATTGAAATACATTTCCAGATATTTGTAAATGGTAATTTGTTTTATAATATTACAGTAAATAGAAAAAAACAAGAATAGAATCACATTAATATAATTAAAAAATACTAAGAAAAGATCTGTGCCCAGTGCTGCCAGGATAGGTTTCAGCGTCACCACAACCCTAAATTAGATTAAGTAGGGATGTGAAAGTTATGACAAAAAGGGGACCTCATTGTTCAAATGAATTCCAGTTTAATTATTTTCTGACCATAATGTAAATTTGAACCTCATGTTTGGCTAACTGGCACCTCTGTCTTTAAACAGCCTCAAAGTAAATGTCCATGTGTTTTGGAATACAATTGATTTCAGGCCCGAGGAGAGGGGGAGTGCAGCCGGTACATCGCACTGGGGCCTATGAAGCTCAAGGGGGCCCATGAAGCCCAATGCATCCCATAATTTTTATTATAATTTGAACGTTTATTTATTTAATTCATTTATTTTTTATTGTATTTTTAAAAATTTTGCAAGTCTGTTTAGTTTCAAAATTAAAAAGGCACGTGGGTCACAGGGTACTTAGCAGTGGTCAACAGTTTACGACGTAAGAGACATTCATGAAGGCCGCCCTGGGAAAGAAGTCATGAGGTCTACAAGGGTATTCCTCGCTCAGTGTGAAGTGACAAGGAGGAAGAAGAAAAAAGTCATCAGCCGGCAAACAAGTACGTCATGTGGTTGCCTCTTTCTGAGACACCGCAAATTCGGGAAAGCGGACTAAGTGAACCGTTGTGAACAGTCGAGAAACTGAACAAGTGCCGAAGGAGCATAATACAAAGAAACATCACGAAACCCGAAACGTGTCGTTATCTCGAAAAGAAGCCAATGAAGCTGCTGCAAAACGGGAGTGATATGGTGAATAGAGGGGGTTCTAGTAATGATGCGGGCAGCTGAATTCTGGAACAGTTGAAGCTTATAAAGGGATTTGCGAGAAAGATCAAAGAAAAGGGAACTGCAATAATCCAGACGAGTAAGTGACAAGGCTATAAACAAGGATAGCAGTGATGTGGGGAGTGAGGGAGCAGCGAATACGATTAATGTTACGCAGGTGGAAATATGCAGACCGGGAAATGTTATTGATGTGGGACTGAAAGGATAAAGTACTGTCAAGGATGACACACAGGCTCTTAACCTGTGGGGAAGGGGAGACAGATGAATTATCAATAACAAATGAAAAATGATCAGTTTTGGATAATGTTGATTTTGTACCAATGAGGAGAACCTCACTTTTGTCATTATTTAATTTAAGAAAGTTTGAAAAAAAAAGGATTTGATTTCTGCTATGCAATCAGTAAGGGAGGAGGGCGGAAAGGAAGCAGTAGGTTTGCTAGTGAGATAGAGATTGGTGTCATCAGCATGACAGTGGAAGCTAATGTTATATTTATGAAAGATATTGCCAAAGGGAAGGAGGTAAATAAAGGAGGGGCACCAGGACAGAGCCCTGAGACACACCTGAATTGGGATGTGAAAGTTTTAAACTGAACAAACTGAGTGCGGCCTGAGAGGTAGGATCTGAACCAATCTAGTGGTGTGTGGGTAATGCCAATCGAAGATAATCTATTAAGAAGAGTAGTGTGACAAATAGTGTCAAAGGCTGCACTCAGATCAAGAATAGTAATTAAACCAGAATCAGCTGCCATAAGGAGGTCATTAGTAATTTTTATAAGTGCCGTTTCTGTACTGTGGAGGGGACGAAAACCAGACTGGAACTGTTCATATAGATTATTTTGAGATAAATGAGAATGAAGTTAAATAGCCACTATTTTTTCAAGAATTTTGGAAATGAAGGGTAGATTAGAAATAGGACGAAAATTACTGAAATTAGTCGGATCAGCACCAGGTTTTTTCAGTATTGGGGTTATTGCAGCAGTTTTAAAAGATGAAGGAACAGTACCAGTAGTGAGAAGAGTGGATTATAGCAGAGTTAAGGGGGACCAGAGAGGCGAGGCAGGCTTTGACTAGAACTGTAGGGAGGGGGTCCAGTTGACAGGTGGATGGCTTAGACTTACAGACAAGATCTGAGATTTCTGAGAAAGTAGGAACCTGAAAAGAGGAAAATGAGTGAGTTGGTGGGTGAAATTCAAATGACATATTGGAGGAATCCGTACAGAGAGACTATGAATCTTCTGGATTTTTTCATTAAAAAAGGACATAAGGGAATTGCAAAATTCAGTTGAGTAAAGGTGAGAAGGTAAAGAATCCGGGGGTTGTGTGATATTGTTAAGTAGTGAAAACAATGACTTGGTGTTTCCTTCACTGGAAGAAATAAAGAGAGTATAACAGTTACATTTAGTTGGGCAATACAGTCCTTGTAATGAAGTATATGGTTTTTGTACATCTCTTTGTGAACAAAGAGTCCAGTTTTTTTATATAACCATTCAAGTTGCCAGCCTTTGGCTTTCAAAAGCCGAAGTTCAGGCGTGAACCAGGGAGCAGAAAAGGAGAAAGAAACAGATCTAGTTTTTAATGGAGCGACAGGGTTAAGAATACCATTAAGTCCAGTGTTATAGTGTGAGACCAGTTCTTCAGGAGTGGATAAATTATCAATGTCCATAAGGGAATCAATACTAGAGGAAAGAGAGTCTAAGTTAATATTCTTAATATTACGGAAAGACATGAGACGGGAAAGCTTAGTGTTGGAAAGTGCAAGTTTAACATTGAATGAAATAAGAAAGTGATCAGTTATGGGGAGTTCATCTACAGTACAATCAAGCGGGGAAACTCCAGAACAGCAAATCAAGTCCAAGATATGTCCTTTGGAATGAGTGGGAACATCAGTATGCTGCTGAAATCCAAAACTCTCAAGGCAGGATGTAAAGTCTCTAGTAATAGGGACATTGATATTATCCATATATATATTGAAATCCCCCAGAAGTATTATGTTTGATGAAACAGTAGATAAGTGGGTAAGGAAAACAGCAAGGCTATCCACAACCCCACCATATCCGTCTGACCTTCCTCCATGTTGCCATTCCCTCCCGCACCCTTAGATCCTCTTCCTCCATCCACTTGATTGTCGCCTTCGTCCGTCTTACCACCATGGGGAGCAGAGCATTCAGTTGCTCTGCTCCCCAGCTTTGGAACTCACTACCACCTGAGCTTAGAAATATTGAATCATTTTCACTTTTCAAATCTAAACTTAAAACTCATTTGTTTAAGACTGCTTTTTCTCTTTGATTACAATTGCTCTGTCTGATTTTAACTTTGTATTTTACTCTTGTTTATATTCTGTGTTTTGTCTATTGTTCGGTGTCCTTGAGTGTTTAGAAAGGCGCCTACAAATAAATAAAATGTATTATTATTATTACAAACTAAGACAAAGAACGGTGCGAGAACTTTCACGTGCAAGATTGTGAAGCGTTGAGTGAGCGTGAAGCAATAGAAGGCCGTGACAATGATAAAATACTTTTGAATGACATAATACGGTGCATTCAAAATTCAATGAACAAAAACTTGTTAAAGTGACTATCAACGTGTTCATTCCTAGCTTCAAACTTATTGCTCAGATTACTCCTCCTTGCTTTCCCGCCGAATCCCAGGGGGAAGAAAAAAACGGGACATGAGCCACGCTGGTTCATCGTGGACTGCAAAGAAGACTTTACAGGACAGCAAAAGAAGAAATAATTCCACAGGTAAAGTTCCCTTTAAAAATACTGCAATTGTAGCACAAAGGACCCACTGATATCGCGGGCCTTTTTGTCTACGTTATCGAAAGATTCAAGACTATAAATAATAATTTATAGAGACTAAATATAATTCAGAGTTTCGCCAGGAAAGCACCTTTGTTCAGCAGACATTAAATGCTATTATAAACATCTTTTACTATTATAAATATATTACTTTATTATTACATTTATACCTACACATACTTATCTAAATGTATCAATGTAATCTACGACTGTTAGAAATAAATACTTCTTTGCACCGGGGCCCGGATTTTCTTTTGGTGGCCCTAATTGATTGGCTTTCTTTCCAGAACTCTTTTGTACTTACCACAGGTAAAATGAGTCCTGATCCCCTATAACCTCAACAAGTGCTTAAAATTCTACTTTAGCTAACCATTATTGCTGTTGTTTATGTGCCGTTTTGCAGTGCATGTTCTCAAAGGGCCATAAAAGGAACCTTCTTCAAACCTGACCTGAGTGCCCTGGGAAATTCTTGCTGTGCATAAAGGCAACGGGGGGAACTTCAATTGTATTTTAATTAAACAATAAGAGTTCATCCTTGAAAATAAACATTGCCCCTGAAGTTTAACTGCAGGCCTTTCCTGTTTTATGCTGTGTCCCTTGCAAATACAAATATAATAGAATTTGAAAGTCTTGGCAATTATTTTTAAATCTTAAAAATAATAACATAAGTCTGGTTAGTATTGTTTTTTGGCATATAATATCAGAACACCTAAAAAAACCTACTCTTCTGGCTGTTTCTCAAGCTTTAGAATCATATAGAATTATAGCAGTTTCTCAGTAAACACACACACACCTACACATCCGTCCATCCTAACCAATTTATTCAGGGCAGTGATGCAGTGCAGCTGGAACCTAACCCAGCAATCATCGGATGCAAGCCAGGAACAACACCTGGACAGGATGCCCTTCTATTGCAGGGTGAACACACACGGGCAGGTTTAGCAAGGCCAATTCACCTAGTCCACAAGTCTTTGGACAGTTGGAAGAAACCCACTCAGACATGGGGAAAACAGGCAAATCCCACACAAGGAACGTCCAGAATATAAACCTTGGTCTCCTTACTGTAAAGCAGCAGTGGCTCCATTATGAAACTGTGCTACTCCACAAACATCAAAATGATTCAAAAATCATTACAGTTTAAATATTGTAGCAGCATTACAAAGTATATTCATTGAACCTGACTTCTGTATTCGTATGCATTACAGATTGCTACATATTTTCACGTCTTCTTTATTATTATACTTATGGCTGCCATGTGTAATGGATTTAACTATTTTCTACCTTCACTGAAGCTAGATGAAAGAGCAGTTTTGGTTTTTATTTTCATACAGTTTTATCCATTTCAAATATGACTACCACAGTCTCGGACACCAGCTGAAGCGATTTTAATAGTATATTAGAATTGCTAGGAGGAGACAGCCGGTTAGCAGTGTGACGGACAGCCGGGTCCCATGCCCGGCCGGGACGCCTCTGCTGCATACGTCCCGGGGAGCCACCATGGACAGTGCAATGCCTCCCCCGGGGCGCCTGGGGGCAGCCTCCCTGGCCGTGGGTCCTTCCTCAGTCTCCCCTGTGGCTCCATGGGACATGGAGTCCACCACAGCCCGGTTGGGATATGGGGTGGCCGCTAGGGGGTGCTGCGGAGAGCCAGCCGCCACAGTGGATGGCTACGCCACTGTGGACGCTGGCCCGGACACACACAGACGGACATCATATTTCACCCAACACACGTTTATTTTCAACAATATTTACAGTGCACAAACCCCAGTGCCTCCAGCACCGATTCCCCCAATGTCCAGGCCTCACAGTCTCTGTGCCTCTCTTTCCTGGCCGCCTCCAGTCCTCACTCTAGCTCCGTCCTCTTCCACCCGACATCCACCGCTGACTGGAGGGAGGCGGCCCCTTAAATAGGAACCCGGATGGGCTCCAGCTGCTTCCCGGCATTCTTCCTTAGCCACACCCCAGTGTGGCGGAAGTGCCGGCTACGCACCCGGAAGCCGTCCGGGTTTCCCCTGTCGTCTTCCCCCCAGCACTTCCTGGTGTGGCGGAAGTGCTGGGCTCCCGGGATATTCAGGCACTGGGGCGCCGCCTGGCGGTGGCCACGGGTCCCTACAGGGCTTCCAAGGCCCCCAACATAACCAGGGCGGACGCCCCCTCGCGGTCTGGAGGAGGCACAAGCCCTCCTCCGGTCCTCCTGGGCGTCCCGGCCAGGGACCACAGCAGCTACACTTGCCTTCCTGCTGTCATCATACTGTATGTGTTACCAAAGAAGCATTTCAACAGAGAAAAATCAAAAGGGCACTTTAAAAAAGGAGGAACCTCACACCAGTATTTAATCAAGCTGTATGCTCTCTTTTCAGTGAACTTTATGGCTTGAATCCTATAGAAACATATAGTACTAATCAAAATAGCCTAGCCCACAACTTCTGTACGCTTACAAAAGACGACTCTGAGCTTTAATGTGCAGGCTCCATGTGTGCAAGAGAGAAACAGAGGAATAACCTTTTCCGCTAGAAAATTTAACAGGTTGTACTATATAATAAGAAAAAGAAGATCTTTGTTACATTTTATTTTTCTTGAACAACTAATGAAACCAAAGCCCAAATTTCCTAAGGAAGAGGAGTGAATTGGAAAAAAAAAGATTCATTGTTTCAAATTTAAAGCCTCTAAATTCAAAATAGGCCCAAAAAAAAAAAATCACCTTCAAGATGGAGTAAAAGTCGTAACAAGGTTTCCGTTAAGTGAACCTGCAGAAGGATCATTACCCAGGTGTGAGTGCGAAAGGCAAGTGCGTCCGCACACTCTGGTCTCCCCTAGTCAATCTGTGGGACAGGATGCCTTGCATTGATCTTAGTTGATTATGTGTTTATGATAACGGGTAGCAAAAGTGTATTCTGAATAGTGTCCAGCAGAGCCGAGCTGCATTTTTCCCATAGAATCAATGCTTCAGTATACACAATTTGACTGTGCTTAATTTAATACAATTTCAGAATAAATAATGTTCATTGCTATTGTTTCTTATATTTGTGTATGAATGACCAGAATGTAGAGTAAATATCTCTTAACAAATCTAGCAATTATGAAAACAATCACAGGTACTTTTAAATAATGCGGTTTTGATGCATATGAAAGAAAGATGAAAAACACAACTAAAATGTCAACTCACCTGTTTATTTCTTTTTTCTGCCCCCCAAAGGCCACTACAGTCCTGATGGCACCCAAGACCTCTTCTGCTACTGCTCCAGCTTTTGCATAGGCTTTTTGTTCTTTGCTAGTAAATGCAGTCAGGATCTGTGAAAAACCCCTCGTGTTTATAAATGTATAATTTTCTTTTTTTTTCATACCTAATACTGTTGGCTCCAGATATGAAATATTTTCTTTAAACACAAAGGTTTGTATATGAGTTACTGTTATTAAAGTTAAAAACTAAAGATGAATTAAAGCAATAAAATATTCTAAATATAACAAAAAATTTCAGTGCAGGTCTGCTAAGCAAGAAATACAAAGGAAAATGCTCAATATCTCAGAGTAGGCTTCACAAATATCAAAGAAAGTTGACTCAATTATATATAAGGTTTAACATACAGTATAGAACTATAAAACACTGATAATTTAAAAACCAAAGATGTAAAATTTAATTTGGCAAAATATACAGCTTTTGAGAGCTACGCTTGGGTGCTTCACCAGTCAGAGCTTTATGGGAAAGTGGCAAAGAGAAAGATTGCAGTGTCTAGACATGCAAAGATGACACAGACCTATGCACACAGGCTCAAGACTGTCATGGCTGCCAAAAGTACATCTACTAAATAGTGACTTGAAGGGGTGAATACTTATGTGGTCAATTATTTGGTGTTTTATATTTGCAATTAATTTTGGACAACTTTGCAGAAATGTGTTTTCACTTTGACATTGAGGAATCCTCTTCTGTTGATCAGTGCCAAAAAAGCAAATTAAATCCACCGTGATTCAATCCTTTATAACAAAAAATGTGAAAACTCCTAAGAGGTGATTATCTTTCTAAGCAATCAGTCCGTTTATAGTGCCAACTATAATAGCGAGGATAATGTAAATAGTAAGGTGGAAAGATTTAATACTAAAGTGAGAGCTGCTGTTGACTCAGTTGCACCTGAAAAGACAGTTAAAAAATCTTCTAGCATTATTATACCATTGAAGACCCAAAGAGTGTCGGATTTAAAGAGAACATGCCGCAGAGCTGAGCGTAAATGGAGGAAGACTAAACTAACTATCCACTATGAAATATTAAAAGTTAAAATAACAGAATAAAATAACACTGAGAGGCGCTGCTATTTTTCTAAGATTATAAATAACAATGCTAGTAATCCCAGAGTCTTATTTTCTATGATTGATCTTCTACTAAACCCAGGTAACTCAAAGGAATGCCTCCTAAGTACTTCCAGTAAAACCTGTGAGGCTATTGCTGTATTTTTCAACCAAAAAATTAATGATATTAGAAATAACATAGTATATCTCCCCAACACTAAGGATCCTCCTAAACCCCAGCATTCCATTATAAACAAACTAAACTCTTTCACTAGGATAGATTTATCTGATTTACAAAAAATAATATCTCAATTAAAACCCTCCACCTGCCTCCTTGACCCAATACCAACAAATTATTTCAAAGAAGTATCGGGCGTACTAATTGATAATGCTCTTGACATAGTAAATTCGTCATTAGATACGGGGGTCTTTCCAGACTGTCTTAAGACTGCTGTAGTTAAACCCCTACTTAAGAAATATAATCTCTGCAATGGTATGGAATTAAATGGTAAAGTTAGATAAGTGGTTTGCAATCATTTTGAATATATTTATAATAAATACCTTTGAGAACAATGCTGCAGACAATCCCAGGACTGGGCTGACTGCTAGTATAACTAAAGTTAGCTTCCATCCATATACAAAACCAATTACAAATCCTGCTATGAAGGTGGACATAGATTGTATCAGCATTGAGATTTTCTCCCCAATTCCTTCATTAATCTTTGATATGTCACTGAAATAGATCAGAGAGAGATTTATAAAGAAATTAATACCTTTCTAATTTCAGTTGTTTAACCATGATATAGTAGAAAGCAAAAGTGTAGAAGCACAACGTAAGGATTTGTTGAACCATGAATATCATGTAAGCAGGAGGAGTGATGACAAAGCTTGGAGGCTTAACCTGAAAAGTTTGTTGTACATTACTGAATTGTTAAGTTACCAACGATTAGCTCCTGTATGCTAGAAAATGTGAATTACAAGTTTCTAGCATTTTAGCTTCTAGTGCATATTTCTTGCTTCAAATCTAAGTCAACATGAATGCTGAAACTGCTGTCATGCTTTCTTTCAGTTTCTAACTCGCGAAAACAATATGACTTTTGGAAAATTAATCCTTGCCTAGTTAGTCAGCTAGGTTATGAAGTGAGGCAATGATTAGTGAGCAGCAGTATGGTTTCATGCCAAGAAAGAGCACCACAGATGTGATGTTTGCTCTGAGTGTGTTGATGGAGAAGTATAGAGAAGGCCAGAAGGAGTTGCATTGTGTCTTTGTGGACCTGGAGAAAGCATATGGCAGGGTGCCTAGAGAGGAGTTGTGGTATTATATGAGGAAGTCGGGAGTGCCAGAGAAGTATGTAAGAGTAAGAGCTGTAGAGGATATGTACGAGGGAAGTGTGACAGTGGTGAGGTCTGCAGTAAGAGTGATGGATGCATTCAAGGTGGAGGTGGGATTACATCAGGGATCAGCTCTGAGCCCTTTCTTATTTGCAATGGTGATGGACAGGTTGACAGACGAGATTAGACAGGAGTCCCTGTGGACTATGATGTTTGCTGATGACATTGTGATCTGTAGTGATAGTGGGGAGCAGGATGAGGAGACCCTGGAGAGGTGGAGATATGATCTAGAGAGGAGAGGAATGAAGGTCAGTAGGAATAAGGCAGAATGTGTAAAAGAGGGGTAGGTCAGTGAAATGGTGAGGATGCAGGAAGTAAAGTTGGCAAAGGTGGAGGAGATTAAATACTTGTGATCAACAGTACAGAGTAATGGGGATTGTGGAAGAGAGGTGAAAAAGAGAGTGAAGGGTGGAATGGATGGAGAAGAGTGTCAGGAGTGATTTGTGACAGACGGGTATCAGCAAGAGTGAAAGGGAAGGTCTACAGGACGGTAGTGAGACCAGCTATGTCATATGGGTTGGAGACGGTGGCACTGACCAGAAAGCAGGAGACAGAGCTGGAAGTAGCAGAGTTAAAGATGGTAAGATTTGCATTGCGTGTTATGAGGATAGATAGGATTAGAAATGAGTACATTAGAGGGTCAGCTCAGATTGTATGGTTTGGAGACAAAGTCAGAGAAGAAAGATTGCGTTGGTTTGGACATGTGCAGAGGAGAGATGCTGGGTATATTGGGAGAAGGATGTTAATGATAGAGCTGCCAGGCAAGAAAAAAAGAGGAAAGCCTAAGAGGTTTATGGATGTGGTGAGAGAGGACATGCAGGTGATGGGTGTAACAGAACAAGATGCAGAGGACAGAAAGATGATGATCCACTGTGGCAACCCCTAACGGGAGCAGCCGAAAGAAGAAGAAGAAGAAGATATTAACCCTCTTAAACACTCATTCTTACTTCCATTGATTTTTTAACCCACATACTCATTCAGGGTCACAGGAATCACTGGGTATAAGGTAGGAGACAACCTTGCAGAAAGCATGTCCATCACAGAGTACACACACACAGATATTCTTTGAAAACCAATTTAGAATTGCCAATTAACCTAAATGCACAACTCTTGAGTAAAATGACGCTAATTGCCTTCATCCAGAACAAATTTAAATTGCATCATAAAATGAAAGCTGACAGCAGTATAAGCTACAGGAGATAATTGTGTCATACTCTACTGAAATATGCATAGAATCATTCTGTACCTAATATACTCAGTAAACATCCAATTTTATGTCTAACATTTGGTAACTCAAGAAAAAGTTGATTGTACTTACTCTGTCAGTCGAGTATTTAGTTCACCTGTCTCACTGACATCAAACCAGCCAATTTCTTGTCGCATTACTGCATGGAAGAACACTTTTCTCAGTCTATTTATCTGCCTTCCAGCTGCTAGGGCCCAAAAGGAAACTTGCATGTATGCAGCGAGTAACACACCAGCCCCAATTGCTGAGTAGTAAATGGCAAACCTGAAATAAATTTCATATTAAACCACAACCATTTACAACATAAACCTGTCCATTTCTTATATTTGTTTTTCACAGAAATAAAAGTAGTGGTTCATTCATAGAGCTGCCAGTATTGCTGTACATACAGATTGAGCATTCTTCTTGAGATACCAACCATGTTACTAAAGAACCCCTGGTAATATTTTTGTTTGTAGCATCTAACTCTCTCAACTTTACAAAGAAGTAAGTCATTTCTGTTAAAACACTACTTTATATACTACAAGGGAATATCTTGTTCTTTTTCTTTCGAGTGTTACATTTATCCATGTCTTTTATTCATTTTTTGGCACACCGACTGCCTTCATGTTCTCCATCACCATTTCCATAAACCTCCTCTTTGGCCTTTTCCTCTTGCCTGGTGGTTCCATCCACAACATTCTTTTCCCAATGTACCCGTCATCTCTCCTCTACACATGCCCAAACCATCTCAGTCTAGCCTCTGTCACTTGATCACCAAACTGTCATACCTGTGTTGTCCCTCTAAAATACTCATCTCTAATCCAGCCAATGTAAAAACCTCCCACTGTTCAGTGTGGTGCTGAGGTGTCACCCGTTTTACAGCTGCACTCGGATCTCAATCATGGGATTTGCCGTGTGGTGGATGCAGCAACGCGCTGTAATCAGCGCATGCTCCCAACCTCCTTCTCCTTCTCCTTCTAATCCCGTATACCCTTGTTACTCTGAGCAAAAATTGTATATTGCTTATGTGATTCTCCAGTTATGAATCGTTTTTGAAGTGATTGCACTTCTAAAGGTTTGAGATGTGAACATTACATTCGAAACTTTCTCCTCTACAATGCTTGCAACTTTCCAGAATTAGCTCTTGAAAAGGAAAGAGACACAGCGAAGGGGAGGATCATGAAATAAACAAAGAACAGGAGAAAAGGACGATTTGTATAACATTGCAGAGAATCAAGGCAGACATAAAGTAAATGACAATTTAAAAAAAATGTGTCAAATACTCAAATTAGCTGTGTGGACAGCAAAAACAGCTATGATACACCCACTGTCTTTAACTTCTGACTGTACAGTGACAAACAACAGCCAGCTGCTCTTCAGGCACCGTTAATGACAAGTGCTGTTGCTTCTTGTGCTTTTCAAGATTACCATTTTTACTACAAAATTCTGTAGATCAAAAATCCGGAAACATATAATAATTTGCTTAATCCCGGGGTAATACAGTATCTACAATGTGTTTAATTGCCCAATCTAAGTATTGCATTTGTATGATACAAAAATACATAAAAAGCAGCTTTTCAGACAAAGCTTTAAAGGCTATTAATATTATTTCTTCGTTTGTAATATTTTGGTTTATACTTGTAAATTGTTTAAGCTAGGCCCTGTAAATTTTCTTGGCATATGAACACATATACTGTACATGATGAATGGGTTATTCCCAGGGCACCAGTGGCACAATTAACATTGTTATGTTTCAGTAATACTGACAAGATTCATTTCCCATAGATTGTTGTGTTTATCCTCCAGAACCCTTGACTTAATTGAGATTATAAAAATATTGAAAAAAAAGAGAAGAGGCCTCGCTCATTATGGAAATCACTTAATTGAGATCACATTAAAAAAGTGAAAACAAAATAAAGAGGCCTTGTTCATTATGGAAATCACATGTGGTCTCCATACCTACCAGGTACCATACCCACTAATGTACAGAGGAAAAAGGATCTTTCGATTAACTCTTTCAGGGCTTATGTCGACTTTTGCCAAAATTTAGGAGTAGAGGGCGGTAATCAGCAGTAAACTGCAACGAAACTCACCCTTACATTTTAGTTCGACTCTCATTGCTAGAAGGAAAATTACATAGCTTTGTTGATTGAACCTTGATTCCCTACACGTGCCTGAGTAGCGAAGAGCAAACAACCTCTAAAATGGCGCCAACATCTGGCGAGAGAACCAAAGCAAATGTGCAAAGCAAAATATTCCATGGATGTTTTATATATTTTTGGTGAATAGGACTCTGACTTGTCGGACTTCGAGTTTGATGCAAGTGATCTGGAGATGGATATCAAAAATGATAGTGAGGTACCAGTATCATTTGATCGGTCCCCAGCTGATCGTGGGGACCACGTACTTCCGTGTGGCTGATGCGCCTACAACAGGGTTTGCCTGGGAGGACCACCACTTATGATGACAAGAGATGCAAACTATATTGCGTCACACTGAGACCACTACTGCCACTCACCTGCTGTGTAAAGACAGCCAGGCAACTGGCTCACCGTGCATTCCTGCTGACCATCGAGGTTCCCCCACGCAGCCACTGCCATCGGAAATGCCGAACATGCGGCAACAGCAGCCACAGCACATAGCAACAGGCGTTTTATGTTGACTTATGTGTGAAACCATCACTTTGTGTGCTTTTCAGAAAACTGAGTTTTTTGGAAAAAATATTCAGCCCTCAAAAAGTTAATATTTCAGAAAAGGAAATAAAAGGCAGCCATACACAGAATCCACACTAGCACCATATGTGAAAAGCACTCAATCATTCAACTTAAAATCTTTCATTGATCGCATTTATTTAATTTAAAATTGACTGAAATTTATCCAGGTCAAGATCCAACCTATGAGCGTTACAATCTTGTGTTTTGAGAGTGCAACAAATTAATATCATTTTCGACAAAAAACTTTGAATGCTTGTCAGATAGCCTTGGTGTCACAATCACTCCAAACAGCCGTGTTTGGTGTAGTCCAGGGGATAGAAATAATTAAATTATCTCTCTAGGTGAGAATTAAAAATTGTCAAAAATATGCATGTCAAATAAAACAAATCTTAAAGTAAGCAGTCTAAACTAGGGCTTAATTTAAGACCAAATGGTAATCCTTATGTTTGTCTTTTCAATGAAAGAATGTAGCAGCGTCTATCCTAAACGTGCACACACTAATCAAGAACATTGCTTGGAATAAGAACACTTGTTCATTCGGTTACCTTGTCATTTGCTCTTCTAAAGTTTCTTTGTTTGTATTATTATCATCTACAGGAAGAAGATAAAATAGTTATAAAATCCAGCATTTTAAGTGAATTATATTTATAAATGATACACACTGTTGGAACAACATCCCAATGGCTAAAGGAACAAAAAAAATACACATTGGATATATTGGTGCTGGCACTTCTTTTATTCATCCTGTTCTACTCAGTTGCTCACAAGTTAGAAGGCAGTTTTCAAATGAGTAATATAAAGAAATGCAGGTAGTTATTTTACAAACTATAAAACTAGACAGATGCGGTAGTAATCAGAAAGGTTATTATAAGAAGAAATACAAGTAATTTCTCAACAGAAAAGCTATTTCTTAAATAAGCACTACTTAACCAGGATATACTTTATTTAAGCCAGAGCCAAAAACATGGAGTTCAAAGTGTCATTAGTAGCATGAATCCAGTTCACTTTGCTTATGGCTTACTTCTTGAATAACATGTTACACAACACACCTCAATACAATCAAAGGTTGTTTATTACCAGGTTACTCGTTTATCAGTATACTTCATAGAGGGCTACCAAAAAAGGTTTTCCCCATCTGATTTTCTGCATTATTGCATTTTTTCAAATTTTTCCCATTGGAAGGATTCAGAGCTTCAACCAGAACACAATTGGATAAATGCATCCCTAAGTGAATAATTAACACACCCTTAATACTTAGACCGCTAGTTAGGAAATTATGAAAAACCCAATGGCCATGCTTTCTGAAAAAGCTGATTACTGTATACCACTTTTAGCAGCAACTCATTAACAACAATCGGCCATTTCAAGTAGTTATAGATCATTCATCCAGAGTTCCGGCCCACTTCTCGTTACCCAACTGCTGTAGCTCAGTGAGATTTTAACACAATTCATCGTGAATTTGTCATTTTCAGTTGTTCCAAAACATTTCAATCATGGAGATTAAGTGGACTATTTATAAAAATCTACATTTAAATTTCTTCAAATATTTCAATGTATTTATATTTTTGAAATGACTGTCTTGCAGCATGAATCTCCTTTGTTAAGAGTTTGATAAAATGAAAATAATAAATTTAATCAAATAATCACCAAAATGTGACAATATCACCACAATGGCTGACTTTTGTATATGGTTCTCACTAGACATTTCAGGGTGAGCTTTTTTTCCAGATAAAATGGGCCAATGTAGCTCAAACGTTTCCCTTTGGGCTCCTCTGCCTGTTACAGAGCTTTTGAAGGGGGCACTGTGTTAAATGTGAAGTCAACACTCAAGTCACCGCGTAGTAGTTTCTGACCCCACTTCCTTCCAGTACTGGTCATAGAGAGGAGTCATGAACACTGATCTTACACAAAGAAACCAAGGCCTGCACATCTCTACATTTTGTGACTTTATGGAAAACTTTAGGTTTTCCTCCAGGGAGGTTATGCTTGGGTAACTTGTAAGAATTTTTTCTTCCTGTTTCTAGAAAATTGTGTTTCTAGGAAATTATGCCTCCAGAACTTAAGGTTCAAAGTCAGCCTTCTATATTACACTTGGTAACTAAACTGTTCCAATAGGTGTCCTTTATTACCTTTTTTATTGTGTTGAGTTCACCGAGGTGGCGTTAACTTTATACCGCCTCCAGATAGCACGTTTTGATTACTGCTGTCACTTAAGTCATTTTTTTATCAGATGTATTGCTACACCCTAAAAAATAATCTGACCAAATTCACAATGTAAAATATGTAATAATGCAGGAAATATAAGGGTTACCTTAAATTTATTTGGACTCTAAAGTGCTCTTTAATTCTAATCAGTTGCTACTATTCTATTATATTTTACTCACTTGGATTGGCATTGTCAACAAAACTGTTTGTCATATCTCCAAAGACAATTATCATGCTGGGAAGTGCTGCTCCGTGGGCCACAGCCATCAGTGATCCTAGTACCATCAGCAATATATCTTTTCCATCAGCATAGCGGAACTATTTAACATATTAAAAATATTCTTAGCATTGTAAGAGACATTTTAAATATAAATCACAAAGTAACTCTTAAACAGACATTCACTTTACTCATTTAAAAGGATTACATAATCCAATTATGTGAAGCTACGCTGGCTATTTGGCAGTACTGTAGCCTCTTATTATAAAGTTCCCAGGTCCAGTTCGTGCACTGAATAACTTCTCTGTCATGTTTGAATGTGTTCAAGATAGCTTTGTCTTGCTGTTCAAAGATTTGTTGAACCGCTCTGTTCATAGAATGGCATCCTTTTTTTCGGAGGAGCTGAATTAGGCTGAAGTCCTCCTGACCGACATGAACTTAATCAGCCTGGAAGTGAGTGGATGGATTTTATTATGAGCTATAACAAAGAGCTCCTGCTTTAGCATGATGGGTGATGCACAAGCAGAATAAGCGGCTCACCCTGGGTCACATAGTGTGACAGTCATTAAGATTACAAGTCAGCATTAACTTTGCACAACATAGATGGCTGGGAAACTCCAGTCTGTCAATTACATTCTCTTTACTCAGGGTAAAGCATACAAACGAAATCGGCCAATGTTCAACGATGCTTACCATAGCTGCTGGGCTGACCAGGGATACTTTAGCCTTCTTTTCTTTTTCATTATTGTCACTAAAACATAGACATACACCATTACAAAGAGCCATTACATTTTCTAAACTGAACAAATTTAATTTAAAGAGAATCTCATGAAACGCAGTAAGGCACAAATACTCAAAAATAGAATGTACTATTATTTGTTTTATTTCTTTACATTATCAATACTAATCATATTAATAGCTTCTTTAACTTATTTATTCTTGTTGAGATTTAGTATGAACAAAATCCTCATTATATTAATAAATAAATATTAAGTGCCAGACATCCAGAAAAACATGTGCTGCAGCCCATAATACAGACTCATAATTTGACATTTTACCGTAACAAAAGTAAGAATTACATTCTACCTTTGATCTCCATCTGCCTTATTTTCTATTTGTTTACCAATGGTGCCATTCATTTCTACTGTACCTAAGGCCTCTAAAATAATGACTGGTATATACATTTACAATTTTCTTTCAGTAATTTCTACAAATTAATGCCACAAAAAAATCTACATAAATTAGTAATTTTGAAGGAATTATATTAAACTACTTGAATGTCCTTGTGCATTTATTTTGTAAGTGCTTTGTTAATTTTAATCATTAGGTTTTTTTCTAAATTAATTTATTATAATTGGGATATAATTGCACAGACAGTGCAATTAAAACAATGGTAATAAAGAAGAATATAAATATAATACACAGTTTATTAAATATTTATATGCTAAGATCCAAAATTACCTTGTTTCTTCATTTTGTTTTTCTGTTTTTTCACAAATGGTGCCATTTATTTCTTCTTTGCTCATGGTGACTGTTTTCTTGCTAAAATAATGTTTAAAAATGTTATTAATTTCAGATTGAAATGAGATTGAGTTCTAAAAATTGAATCTATGCAGCACTATTAGCAGTGGCAGAGAGATTTAATAAAATCTGCAACAGCTGATATATCATAAAATCATGAAAATCACCTTTATACCACAATAGTTTGAAAACCATACATTTTATTTTTTTGGGAATATAATTTATGCCATTAAATATGATTTACAATAACACATTACATTGTTCTCCCTAGCAGAGTCCTGACTTGGGTCACCCACACTGATAAAATTTCAACTCAATTTTTCCTGGTGCACTGGCATCCAATCATCATCATCCATAAAACTCCACTAATAACTTACCAAATCTATCAAAATATAAACATTACAGAATCGGTGTCCTTGCTATTAGCATAATATTCACCCAAAGAACAAATAAGATTCTCTGACATGGGACTTCTCCTTGCCCCAAAAACACAACCCAGCTCTTCATCTCTCAATGATGTTTCATCATTTAAACCAAATCTAAAACCCCCTCTTTTCAGTTACTTGCTTACTAGAACTGTTCTAGCTGTATCAACTCTCTAAAATTCAAATTAGATTTCAGTGCACTATAGCTTTTCATGTAGCATTTGATTTTAATATTTGTACAGTGTGTTACTCTTCTATTTCTAACATCAGGTCATTAATAATGATAAATTAAATACTGAGTATTTGATTGATAGATTGGACCAAGCATACACATAAACAGAGCTAAAAAAAAGGAAACAATATAAATAAATGTCAACACTAAGGTCAAGGACATTTTAAATAATTTGTGTATAAGCATTACAAATAGCATATAAATAAAAAGAAAAGGAAAATACTTATAGAAAGGCACAGTAAATATTCCCTAACTTTTTGAAGCAATACGCTTCTAAAATGAATTTGCTTGCGCTGCTTTACCACTAAACTGCCTAACTGCTAAAGTAACAAATGATCTTAAATATTACATTTTTTAACATTTTTCGGGATTTAGATTCTTGTCAAACTGCTAAAGTGGAATTTATAGTGGATCACTGAATTTAAAAATGTTAATAATAATTAAACTATAACTTGAACTCAGCTGTTTTAGGTAGCCTGATAAAATGGTCTTCTGAGAACTGCTGTCTGCAACAAATAGGACTAAATATGAAGAAAAGGTGGATCAAAACACTTTAAAGAGAAATATGACACATTAACATTTAAGTTATAATTCAAAGCTATACAGAAGTTTAAGAATGAAAAATATAAACTTGCTCATGTTATTCGAATGGTACAAAATATTTTTTTAGTATTTGTGAATAAGTAAACCTCTTGTCTGGGTTATTTTTCTGATTTAATTAGAGCATATATAGTATTTTTCAATATAAATAACTTTATTCATTTTATCAGTCTTAAATACAACAGGCAGACTGCAAAACAGCAGGTTAAATAACAAGCAACCAAAATTAAAAATATATAGGTTTTCAAAAGTTACCTTTAATTAATAAATATCCTGAAAGATGTGTTGTTGTATTGAATGGAATAAATACTGCAAATTAAAAAAAAAAGAAAAGAAAAAACAACACTTACACACCTACAGTACTAATGAGAAAGACACAAACACGCACACACTCACACTTAAAATCATCTGCTATCACAGCACTATTTCCTTTAGTAATGTAGCTGCCCAGAGACACACTGGACTTTGGACCTGCTTAAAAGGAAGGAGCTGTGTGTGTGGGAGCAGTATGTCTGAGTGTGAGTGTTTCTTTCTAGTTTTATTTGGGAAGTTATATGACAAATGTGCACGCAATGAAATAGTCAAAGTTCAAGTGAGAGCTACCGCTTTACAGTGCATTACATCAGGTTTATCAAGATGACTCTCTTAGTCATGTTTTATTGATTTTACACAAGTATGGACATATAAGAGGTTAGTTAAGTTTATATATACTCTGGAATGTCCTTACAGAAACACCTGGATAGAATCCAAGTATGGGAGATATTTTTGCTAAAGGATGTGAAATGTAAATAAAGGTCTAATTTTACTTAAAGGAAGAAAACATCAAATAACTATTGTTAGACCATGGATGGTTTCAAGTTTTAGAAGTACACCTTATAAACAGAATATGGAAATTAACTTTTTCCTGTCCTCAACAAGGAATTGTACAGAATTAAGTTATTGGGTATAATAGGATGCTGGATTATATAGGGCGGCACGGTGGCGCTGCTGCCTCGCAGTTAGTAGACCTGGGTTCACTTCCTGGGTCCTCCCTGCGTAGAGTTTGTATGTTCGCCCCGTGTCTGCATGGGTTTTCTCCCACAGTCCAAAGACATGCAGGTTAGGTGCATTGGCGATTCTAAATTGTCCCTGGTGTCTGCCCTACCTGGGGTTTGTTTCCTGCCTTGCGCCCTGTGTTGGCTGGGATTGGCTCTAACAGACCCCTGTGACCCTGTAGTTAGGATATAGCGGGTTGGATAATGGATGGATGGTTTATATAGCCTGTTAGATATATTATTCAACAGGAGTTCTCCTATGTTTTGTAAGAAGAACATAACAGGACTAGAGGAAGTAACAAAGAAGAGCAATCAGTTTTATGGTCAGACACCAGGGAACGAATAATATATAAATATTAAAGGGAGATGATTTGAACCTAAGCAAAAACATATGACAAAAGTTTAGAACATTATAAATTAAATAACTAAGAGGTTAATAAGTGTTACTGTTAAATAAAGTTTGCCACCAAATGAACAAACCTTTATAAGACTAAATGTTACACTGTACGCAATTTGGTCTGATATACAAAGAGTTAATGCATATCATTTTGTGATCGTTTTACATAACACTGCAGGTAGTTAAATGATGACATCACCACAACAGTTCAAACACCTCAGTAGGCAAGGCCGATTATTCTTCTCCTGTGATATGAGAAAGCAATAAACTCTCATCATCTCATCTAATCTCATACAGTTTTTTAGGCTGTATACATTTACTGATGCTATCTTTGTCTACTTTTATGACATAAAAGAGAGATGGTGAAAGATACCAATATGTAGTATGGTTTCAGGCATGGGAAGGGAACAACAGATGGAGGAAAAAAAATCACAAAAAGGGGACAAAGCTGAACCACTCATGTGTCACAGCGACATAAAAAAGTGGTGAGGTGGGCATTGTGTAAGGATAAAAGTGGGGAATGGTTAGTTTCTGTAATGGGTGGCGGGTTGGGGTAGAGAAAGTACATGAAGCATGATTCCCTCTATGGCCACTTCTTACAGATGTGGACACATTTGTTGGTACCCCTACAGCTCACTGAAAAAGTGCTGTATGTCTCCTGAAAAGTAATTAAATGAAAAGCAGTTGTCCCATGCATACCTGCAGGCCTTTGATATAGTATTGAGTAAAGCAAAGCCAAGTGTGCAAAGAGATAAAGAACTGCTTATTCAACAAAGATATTCTAAAATGGCATAGAATTCACACTAAAAACATGGCATAGGGGCAAAAGTGGAAATGTGTGAATACACAAAAAAATCCAAATTCATAAATACAATACAATTTATTTTTGTATAGCCCAAAATCATATAAGAAGTGCCACAAAGGGCTTTAATGGGCCCTGCCTTTTGACAGTCACCCAGCCTTGACTCTCAAAGAAGACAAGGGAAAAATTCCCAAAAAAACCCTAGTAGAGAAAACATGGAAGAAACCTTGGGAAAGACAGTACAAAGAGAGACCCCTTTCCAGGTAGTTTGGGCGTGCAGTGGGTGTCAAAAAGAAGGGGGTCAATACAATACAATGCACAGAACAGAACACAAGTAATTATCAATACAGTATAATAGTAAAAAAATATTACAAGTGCAGAGCAGAATTTAACAGCAGTAATATGATATATATAATATAATATGATTTGGATTTGTTTAGAGTCCTAAAGACCCCAGCCATTAAGCTGCCTCCCCCTACTGGCTATTCCACAGCTGAGACAGTGCTGATCCAGCCAATCCGATGAAAGGACCCCTCTACCTGACGGTTCCTACAATCCTCCATCAGAGATGACTTTTCCTTAGGCAGGCAAAACAACTTGGCAGGTGGGCCATGGCACCAAGTGCCACATTTGAGTACCAAGAAGAGAAACAGAATAGGTGAGAGTTAGTAGCAAATTATAACTATCATATTTCTTATGTTTTAGTGCTAATAACTAACAACAGAGATGTAGTCTCTACAATTGATCAGCAGCTCTAGTCAGGATATGCTAAACTGAAGTAGTGAGTCTTCAGCCAGGATTTGAAAGCTGAGACCGAAGGGGCATCTCTTATAGCGGCAGGCAGACCATTGCACAGTTTTGGGGCCGGCCCTGTAAGAAAAAGCTCGACCTCCCACTGTTATTTTATTAATCCTTGGAATCATAAGCAGTCCGGCATCTTGAGATCCTAATGTGCATTCTGATTTGTAAGTTATGATAATTACAGTCAAGCAAGCCGGACCTTGGCCATTTAAGGCTTTATATATTAAAAGGAGGCTTTTGAAATATGCTCTAAACTTAACTGGGAGCCAGTGTAAGGATTTAAGAACTGGAGTTATGTGTTATTATTTTCATGTTCTTGTAATAATTCATGCAGCAGATTGGATTAACTGGAAGCTGTATAGAGAACAATTTGAACATCCAGTGAACACAGCATTGCAGCAGTCAATCCTACTAGAAATAAATGCATGAGTTAATTTCTCAGAATCCTGTTTATTTAGAAAGCACCTTAATTTCCCAACATTTTTAAGATGGAAGAAACATGATTTGGACAACTTTGTAATGTGTGCTTTAAGTGATATGATATGACATTCAAAGATAACTGCTAGATTGCAGGCTGATTGCAGGCTGATTCAGTAAAATTAATTAATTAATTAATTTTAATTTTCTCATTAAAGAACTTCATAAAGTCTGTACAGCTAATATCTGTTGGTACAGTACGTATTTTGCACTGTAGATCTGAATTCCCATTTGTTAATTTAGCCACTGTTCTAAACAGTACCCGAGGATTTTTATTATTGCTATCTATTATTTTAGAATAGTAGTCTGAGCGAGCTCTAAAGAGAATTTTTTTATATTTTAACATTCTGTCCATGCAATTTGAAAGACATGTAGCTTTGCTGTTCTCCATCTGCTCTCCAGTTTTCGACACTCTAATTTAAGAGCTTGAGTGTTTTCATTAAACCAGGGAGAGTTTCTATGTGCTTTGATCACTTTTGTTTTAAGGGGAGCCTCTGCGTCCAGAGCATCTCTGAAGGTCACATTATAATTGTTTTCCACGCTTACGTTTGATGTTAACTGATCTAAATGGTTTTTCACAATTACATTCGACTGACTCAAAGTATCTATAAATTTTGAAGCAGAATTACAATCTAGATGTCTCACTGTCTTTGTTTTAATCTGTGAGTGTATTGGTGAAGGCAGAACCAAATCAAACATAATTAAGTAGTGGTAGGAAAGAACTTCATTTAATGGAGTAATATTTAAATTTTGAATTCAACTTTGTAAGTTATAATTGAATCTAAAGTGTGGTTATGATTATGAGTTGGACCTTTAACAATCTGACAAAATCCTACTGAATTTAATAAATAAGTAAAACATTTGCTAAAAGTGTCAGTTTCCACATCAATGTGTACATTAAAATACCCGATTAATACTATGTGATCATAATTTGTAGCCAAATGAAATAAAAGGTTGCTAAATTCAGTCATGAACAGTGAATATGGCCCTGGTGGTCTGTAGACTAGCACTATAATTGTGTTGGAATCTGTTTTAACATTTAAAATGAATGCTTCAAAGGAGGTGAAGTCACCTAAATTTTTAGAAGTGATTTGCACTTTGTTACAATAAATTGTTCCAAGGCCTCCTCCTCAACCAGAATCTCTAGACTTATGAAGGAGCGAGTATCCATCTGGTGACGCCTCAGCTAGGGGAACAGTGTCAGATTCACCAAGCCAGATTTCAGTGAGAAGACGCAGATCAGATTTTGTACTTAATATAATATTATTTGCCAAAACAGCTTTACTTGCAAGAGAGTGAATGTTCAATAAGCAGCATTTAAAACTGTATACTTCTTTCTGAACTGCTGATATACATATTTTTTGTTTTAGTTTGAACTAGGTTTCTATTACAGGATCCTCTGGTGAAGAGTCTGGCTTTATCTCTTGGTCTAATCATACACCTTATTTTTGGTTATCAAGTAATTTAAGGTCTGCATCATCACTAAATTTACTGATTGCCCCACAACAGGGATTATGGGTAACAGTTTCAGGAAAGTAACAGGTAGGATAAACAGCAGCCTGTGTCAGGAAACTGAAATTGAACACATGTGCACGCATCTAGAGTACCACCCGACTCCTCCCAGAATTTCACATATGTTAATATCCAAATCAATATAAATATCACCTTCCATTCAGTGTTTGGTTAAAAAACAATAGAAAAGGCATGTGAAAAAAAGAAGAACTTCAGCGGATGTAAAGCGGAGGCAAGAAAAAACGCACTATTTGTTGGCTTACACAGTGGTATAAGAAACAAGTGAGGTAGAGACACTCGAAAGTTCAAGTTCAGAAAGTCACACAGTACCCGAAAGAAAATAAGAAGACGTGAAAAGGTGAGTCTGTTTATTCTGTTTCGGACAATATTACAAAAACTAACCCCCGTGCGATGGTCAGGCAGTGATGGTGCTACTTTGCCGAGTATGTCTTTGGGCACTGGCTGAACACACACCTCTGCCTCGGAAACTGCTGGGAGGCCATCTGGGTGTGTGCTGACGAACTGTTCAGGTGTCACAAAATGCAACAGTGGATGCTGTTAGAGATGCTACCAATGAACTAAGTAATATAAGGCGTGTACTATGCGATATTGACCACAAATGAAACAAACTGGTTAAAAAATAAATGCTGCATCTGATTACCCGTTTTTACATTCTGCTAATTTCATTCAAACAAAGTTGTAATGCTGTCTGACTTGGCTGTTATTTGGTGGGTCAGGTTCATCATAGCATATCTCTTCAGGTACATGCATGCACACTGCAACACACTTTCTGTGGACTACAGAGCAGCATATTAATAGAGTGGAAATGCTTTCTATTTACTGTACATAAGCAAATTCATTCTCTGAAGCTGCCTTTATAGCATAGTGATGGCACTGAGCGCAACAACAGACCAATTCTCAGCTCTTTACTGACTCACTAATCCTTAAAAGGACTACTTGGCTTTTGCTGTACTAGTTGGAAAAAGCACCTGCAAATGTGCGGAGCTGCCATTTTTATCCAGCTATATATGATGTAATGTCAGCTCATTCTTTTGGTGATTCATCCCTGGCTGATGTAACTTGTCCGACGGTATTGCAATAGCAATGTGAGTGCAGATGACCACTCAGATTACATTTGGAAAACCAGACGTTGCCACAAATTGCATTTTTATGTTTGCCAGTTCAACCACAGTGTAAGGAAATCTTACATATCTGAATGACAAATGGATAATTCCATCCTATACAGCTGGCATGGCGCGACTCAGTGATGATTTTGAAATACCAGATCGGTCAAGTTGAAAAGTTCCTGTGGCTAAAAACCCAAGAGTGGACAGAACTTGCAAAGGAGCAAGTAGAGCACAATTCCTCAAAGTCTGCCTTTGTAAAGCCAGCGCCAGTTCAGCACACAGCTCCAAGAGGATAGCTGTTGGAAATCAAAATTGACTTAGGAGCCAGTCAGCCTCATCTATAAATATGCACTCTCTTCTAATTTTTCCATTTGCGATGTGTTCTAACAACACTAAAGCAGCCATGGTAGTTGGAATAGTTTGGCCATTCTATGCACGATTATATTGTTACAGAATGATTACAATCAAGTGAAATACATTCCTCGCGGAAATCTGTAGCGTTGGCTATCGGGAATAGCTCCACCCATTGGTTAAAATATTCCACAACCACCATCAGGTGGGTCTTCTGGTTCTTGCTGGCAGGAAATGGTTCCATTAGGTCTATGTCTAGGCTTTCTAGCTGTCTAGAGGGGAGGCCAGGTGGGGCTGTCAAGTGGTACAGGTCTGGACATGGGACCAGACATCTTTATGTATCATCAGCCACTATGCAACCACCAGGATCTTAAACAGCGTTTTCGTCCATCCAAGGTGACCAGGTGGTTACTGTCATGGTAATATTATAGGAACTAAGGCACATAGGCATTGGGCACTACCAACTGATAATGGTAACCCCAATCCTTGGTCAGAATACAGCGATAAAGTGCCTCATGAAGTTACCTCTAATGTATGTGGTCAGGCCTATTCCCCAAGCCCTCTCTCTCAGTCCCTGATGTACAGGACTAACAGCTTGAGATTAGACAATGTCCTGCATGTTCAGGGGAAGATCAGGCCAAGGGTTTGAGACTGATACCTGACATACCTCAGGTTTTATCTCATGCATGAGGGACAGCGCATCGTGTACAACTTTAGCACAGCCCTTACGATAGCACTCCTTGAACGTAAACTGTTGGAGTTGCAACACCCACCTGGTTAACCTAGACGTGGCCTACAGGCATTTGAATACCCAGGTCAGAGCCTGGTGGTCCGTTTAGACTTCAAGGAAATGCCGCCACTTCTCAATGGCCCACACAACAACGAGGCACTCATTCTCAATGGTGGAGTAATTGTACTCGGTGATCTTCAGTGACCATCAGGCATGAGCCTCCACTCTTTCCTTTCCTTGACTTTACTAGGAGAGGACCGCGCCAAGCCCGGTGTATAGTGTATAAGTGCTGTCTGTATCTACGACTGCCTCTCCTGTGACACCTCACCCTTGTATAGGCACCACTAAGACGGGTAAGATGGCTTGCACCAAGGTGGCATGGGGTTCTGCCAGGGCTTTCCCTCATAGTTTGGGATAGGGGACTTCCTGAGGTGTGGCACCTTTGTGAGATCAACTAAACCCCCATTGGCCACCAAGTTCTTTTCCACTCGGGACCCCAACTTTACCAACTCGTCCACCAGTTTCACAACCCGTGTCAGAATAGCTGTCAACCGAGGATCACATGCATCAAGGACACATCGCAATAGTTCTTCCTTGTGAATGTCACTGAAGGCACGACACACAGAATTCAAAGACAAAGATCCTGAGACTCTGTGATGGCTTTTGACCGAGGTCCTGAGCTTCTCTTCCAACAGCACCTGATATTTGTATGAGAGGAATGTGTCCAGAAAGGCAGTACAAAACTCCACCCAGTTGCTACATTTGTGCTGTTATGCAAATTACCAAGTGCATTCTGGACCACTAAATGCTGTGTTCAGGAATCCTTGCAGCTCATTACCACTCAGAGGACCTGAATATTCATGGGTGCACACTGAGGGGCCATCTTAGGGAACTCCATCCTCTGCACTGCAACCAACAAGGATGACTGTGTCGAGGCTTCCCCAGCCCCACAACAGGAGTCGAGTCGACTGCCTTAGTGGCTACAAGATGGCATGCCAGCTCTTCTGCACCTCCCTCATGATCGCCTCCAGGTGTTGCATGGAACACGTAAAGGACTGTTCAAGACGCTGCACCCTCACAGCCACCTCGCCAGATACTTGGGTGGCAGTGGCATCAGTAAGGTCATGGACAGTCTCGTCTCAATTGATAAACCTGTGGGCAATGTCGTCAACTTGCACCAATAACTGCTGTTGGCAGTTAATGGAATGAAGACACACAGGGTCCACGATCGGGGCTCTGACAATCGCATGACATGGCCAAGGCGTCAGACACATATCTATCAGCAGTACACTTAGTTCAAGCTCCTTGCCTTGCACTGTGCCCTCAACAGACATGATTTCTGTGTAATGTGAGAAATGTGTGTGGAACTAGAAGGGCATGTATTCTCAGCCACCCCTGCACCCTTTGAAACTGTCCAAACAACCAAGTGGCAGCTGGGTTATGCAGAGCCCTAGTCTGTAACATTGCTACAACCTCAAAAAGATTCTTGGAAGTGGCAGAGTGGCTAACACTTTCTAATGTTTTTAAATGGTAAGTAAGGCACGATTTGACACATGTACAAAAATTCACCTGTAAAATATTCATAGTGAGAAGAAATTACAGAACTAAACCTTATGAGATCTTTACCAGCCAGCAAAAGCAGAAATACCTAATGTCTGATGCCACAAATTGCACTGAGTTAGTGGAGCAGTTCACTTAACAGCCATAGGCTTAATACCAAGGCATACTATTAATGGATCTTTGTGAAACCTGAGGTGCAAGGAAGAAGTTCTTTATGACTTACCATCCTTAGAAAAATATGTTAGGGTGAATGAATGAAACTTTAACAAAAAAGATTGTTTATATTAATTGTGATAATAATCAGGAATGGAGTATATGGAATCCTAAATTCCCTTTTGCTATGAGAGCAGCAGCTTACAAGAACCCTGGAGAAACTCCTTTATAGACAGCAAAAAAGCCTACTGGAATAATTAGTTCATCTCTAGCTCCAGCATAACATCAAATTGCATGAAAATCTTCAACAATACCTTTACCGTTTTCTTATAATAATTACACCAAATACCGGTAACAAAACTTGACATTTAAAGTATTGTTTATAATAATAAAAAAATAGGAAGGAAGGAACAAAGGAAGATGGTGTAGCAGAGGACTCAACACCAGTACAAAGCACTGGATACATTCTCATTCGACTAACACCATTAACATGAATAGAATTTGCAGTTATTGAGGAGAAATTGTATCAACTACACAGCTAAATGGGAAAAAGTTAAGACATGAAAACCGATTTCATAAATGTTTAAAACTAGAATCCCTGAAGGCTACAGTATGTAAAAACTCGTAATCCCGGGTCACCTTAAATTCCTTTGCACCTCTCCATTAGCATCTTTTGTTTTGCAAATGTGTCGATCAGCACAAGCAGCAAGCAGCATGCTATCCCAACTCCCCACAGCCGCAGCTTAGCTTGGGCAAAAAGTTCTCCCAGCTGAAATCTGTGTATCTAGGTGGAAGAAAAACAGCCCCACAGTATCAAAGAATCTCCACCATACTACACAGTGGATATCAGCTTCTTCTTGGTATAGCCATCCTTCTTTTTATGATAAACCCACTTTGAGTGTTTGTTACCAAAAAAACTCAACTTTCATTTTATCAGAACATAGAACATGGTTCCAAACAATGTTTCAGTAGCATCTGAGGTTAAATAACAGTAAAAGCTTTTTTTTCTGGCATGCCTTCCAAATAATCTGTTGGCATCTTGGGGTGAAGGAGGACTGGAACACCTGGAGAAAAACTAATGCATACATGGGGAGAACAAGTTAACTGACACGTTCTTGAGGCAGCAGCACTAAGCATGGTGACATTCAGACATCAAAAAATCATATTATACAATTACCAGAAGGAAAATATTTTGTAAAGAGATAATAATTACACTTTTTTAACAAGTTTCACTTTGTTTTAATGCATGGTATACCAAGACATTAATGACAGTTGTCTTCAGTTATACTGATATGTTAATTTTACGTAATTTTAAGTCAATGATTTTAAAAAGGTGATAATAGGAAAGTTATATTATGGTATATGCTCGTGAGTTGAAATAAATCTATTATTGTCATACAAAAGTACCTTGATTTGTCTATGTTCTTAAAAGAGTAGAATAAGCTTTCACTGACTCTGCACTACAGCAATGAATCCTTCATTAAGCCTGGAAAAGACAAATGGAGTCACCACAGTACTGCTAAAATCATGCTATTCTACAAAAATATCTAGTACAACCAAAACTAAAAATCTTTATATTCAAGATGTTTATTGTAATATGCCCTGTAAAAAAAACACAGTGGTTCAAATTATTCGATGAAATTCTTACTTTGCCAGTCTCCCCTTAGGGCCGTTTTATACTTCACGCTCAGAACATGTACGCCCACGCATCATGGCTGCCATGCGTTCCCAGCATTCATTTTACGTGTCCTCTGAGCACGTCCTCAGAAATGAACCAGCAGTACCAGCAAAAAGTCAGGGGGCGCAGTGTGATAAAGTCGGAACCTGACATCAGAGTCTCTGTTTACTGTCTACATGTGACAGAAAGCCGCTTTGTGGATCCTATTTGATCAATGTGCCTGCTTCGATGTTTGATGAATGGCTCGGTGTGGTGAAGCAAAATGTCGACATAAAATGCATTCATGGTGCTTTTATATTCAAGCATCGCATATTCTCATTCATGTACCATCTTCTGTGCTGTCCTTTTTTTTTGCACCTTCACAACAGCAACAGAATGTATTGAGCCACAGAGAAAAAAAGTTAGGGACACAGTGAAAAGGTGTATTTTGTGATTAAAGTGGAAATTTCGTCTTAAATTTCAAAAAGTCCACTTTAATCTCGTAGTTTATTTTATCACTGAAGTAGACCGTCGTAAATGTCATCTTAAAACTGACCCAGTTGGTAATCACTACTTGATTTGGGGGCTTTCTCCTGCATTGACAGCAGCGGCAAACAGCAAACACTACACAGAACACATTACATTAATGATATTCCAGCTCTCTGCACATTTAGAATCCTTACATTTATACTTGATATCACTTTCATAATGAAATGCATTAAAGTATGTACAGTATATTACATTTTACAGATAAACAGTTAACTTCATTTAAATAATGAATACTGTTAATAATTACACATATGGAGCGGAGCGGTAGAGCTGCTGTCTCACAGGGAGTCATGTCCCTGGTGTTTCCTGCCTGGAGTTTGCATGTTTTCCTGATTTGTTTCCATAGTGTGCTCCGGTTTCCTTCCAAAGATATGAAGGTTTGGGGATTTGGTGATGCTAAAATGACGCTTGTGCATGTGTATGCTTGCATTCACCTTGCAATGAGCTGATGCCCCGTCCAGGGATTGTTTCTACCTCGTGCCCAATGCTAGTTGGAATGGGTGCATCCCTGGATTGATGGAGTTAATCATTAAACATCCATCCTTTTCAGAGATATTGTGGTAAGGTGTCCTCGGAATTTAATGGGTGTTTTAGGCAATTCACAGCACAGCGAAGCTGAACTTGTTCTCACGGTGATGGTATCTCGCAGTGCCACCTGATGGAATTTTCCAGATTTATGTAAAATACGTGCTGAAGTATAAACAGTACAACGCTTGCATAGCAGTAATGTCCACTGGAGCACACACCACATGAAGTATAAACCTGGCCTTACTAAACAATAAATTAGATAGAAGTTAAATTAAAAGTAATAATTAGGTGGAAATCAGAAAATAATCAGAAAAAAAATTACAAGAAATAAAGTATTCTGTGCCTTGTGCTACAGACAGGGTAACAATCAATGGAACTGCTGGAAAGTGGAGGGAGCAGTGATACATGTATTATTCATGAGTCTGATGACCTGTGGGTAGAAGCTATTTGTGAGTCTTGTTGTCCTTGATTTCACACTCCTGTAGCATCTCCCTGATGGCAGAAGTGTGAGGATACTATGTTGTGGGTGTGTACTGTCCTTAATAATATTGTGGGCCCTCCTGATGACCCTGGTAGTATAAATGTCCTGGAGTGATGGGAAGACTGTTCTACAGATGAACTGTGTAGTTTTTATCACACGCTGGATATCCTTCTTGTGCTGTGATTCCATACCAGACTGTGATTGAACTAGTAATAACACTCTCCGCTGTACATCTGTAAAACTTGCTGAGTATTTTGGTTGACATGTCAAATTTCCTCAGCCTTCTCAAGAAGTACAGCCTCTGCTGTGATTTCTTAAGAAGCTGGCAAGTGTTGTGGGACCAGGTGAGATCCTCACTGATGTAAGTTCCAAGGAATTTAACAGAGGAGTTCAAAATATTTCACTGTTTTGGATGAACCCTATGCTGAAGACTACATCCACTGCTTCATGTGAAAATTATGGACCTTTCAATGTAGTCTGTACAAACGTTGAATAAAGTCAAGTATGTTTCATATCTTTTAGTGGCTGAAGATACACCATTAGTTATTCCCTTCTATTAAGGGCACAAGACTTACCATTCAATTAAATAATTATATATCAGTAGTACTTCTTTCAAGCAATTTTGGGCCTAGTAAAAATGGTTTAACATGCTGAGACTGTAAAAATCTAAATTGGATTTCATCAACCTTATGTAATCCTACAGCAGCTTTCATCATGCGCTGTAACTTTGAATCTAAAATATAAATCTGGGTATAGAGAACACCATAAACAACCTTGTACTGGAACTCACTTTTTAAAAAAGTAATTTTCTACTTAAAAAAATTCTTCTTCTTCTTCTTCTTCATCTTCTTCTTCTTTTGGCTCTCCCGTTAGGGGTCGCAACAGCGGATCATCTTCTTAAATATCTTTCTGTCCTCTGCATCTTGTTCTGTTACACCCATCACCTGCATGTCCTCTCTCACCACATCCATAAACCTTCACTTAGGCCTTCCTCTTTTCCTCTTCCGTGGCAGCTCTATCCTTAGAATCCCTCTCCCAATATACCCAGAATCTCTCCTCTGCACATGTCCAAACCAACGCAATCTCACCTCTCTGACTTTGTCTCCCAACCGTCCAACTTGAACTGACCCTCTAATGTTAGTTGGAATCCCAATTAATTTTATTGAATCAGCCCGCAATCTAGGAGTTATCTTTCATTCTAGCATGTCATTTAAAGCACATATTACAAAGTTGTCCAAAACATGTTTCTTCCATCTTAAAAATGTTAGGAAATTAAGGCGCTTTCTAAATAAACAGGATTCTGAGAAATTAATTCATGCATTTACCTCTAGTAGGATTGACTACTGCAATGCGGTGTTCGCTGGCTGTTCAAACTGTTCTTTATACAGCCTCCAGTTAATCCAAAATGCGGCTGCAAGAATTATTACAAGAACAAGAAAATATGAACACATAACTCCAGTTCTTAAATCCTTACACTGGCTCCCGGTTAAGTTTAGGGCAGATTTCAAAATCCTTCTTTTAACATATAAAGCATTAAATGGCCAAGGTCTGGCTTACTTGTCTAAACTTATCATGACTTACAAACCTGAGCGCACATTAAGATCTCAAGATGCCGGTCTGCTTATGATTCCAAGGATTAATAAAATAACAGTGGGAGGTCGAGCTTTTAGTTACAGGGCCCCTAAATTGTGGAATGGTCTTCCTGCTTCTATAAGAGATGCTCCCTCGGTCTCAGCCTTTAAATCTTGGCTGAAGACTCACTACTTCAGTTTAGCATATTCTGACTAGACCTGCTGATTAACTGTACATACTGCATCTCTGTTGTTAGTCATTAACACTAAAACATAAGTAACATGATTGTTATAATTTGTTACTAACCCTCACCTATTCTGTTTCTGTTCTCGGTACTCAAATGTGGCAATTGGTGCCACGGGCCACCTGCCAAGTTGTTTGCCTGCCTGTGGTAAAGTCATCCCTGATGGAGGATCACAGGAATCATGGGAAAAAGGGGTCCTTTCATCGGATTGGCTGGCCGAGCAACGTTTCAGCCGTGGAATGGCCAAATGGGGAGGCAGCTTGATGGATGAGGTCTCCAGGACTCTAAAAATATCCAAAACTTATTATGTGATATCATCTACAGTTAAATTCTGCTCCGTGCTTCTAAAATTTGTATTATTATGCTGTATTAAGGATTTGTTCTGTTCTGTGTATTGTATTGTATTGAACCCCTTCTTTTGACACCCACTGCATGCCCAACCTACCTGGAAAGGGGTCTCTCTTTGAACTGCCTTTCCCAAGGTTTCTTCCATTTTTCCCTACAAGGGTTTTTTTTGGGAGTTTTTCCTTGTCTTCTCAGAGAGTCAAGGCTGGGGGGCTGTCAAGAGGCAGGGCCTGTTAAAGCCCATTGCGGCACTTCCTGTGTGATTTTGGGCTATACAAAAATAAACTGTATTGTATTGTAATGTACTCATTTCTAATCCTGTTCATCCTTATCATGCCCAGTGCAAATCTTAGCATCTTTAACTCTGCTACCTCCAGCTCTGTCTCCTGCTTTCTGGTCATTGCCACTGTCTCCAACCAATATAACATAGCTGGTCTCACTACTGTCCTGTAGACCTTCCCTTTCACTCTTGCTGATACCCGTCTGTCACAAATTAATCCTGACACTCTTCTCCACCCATTCCACCCTGCCTGCACTCTCTTTATCACCTCTCTTTCACAATCTCCATTACTCTGTACTGTTGATCACAAGTATTTAAACTCATCCACCTTCGCCAGCTCTACTCCTTGCATCTTCACCATTCCACTGACCTCCCTCTCATTTACACACATGTATTCTGTCTTGTTCCTACTGACCTTCACTCCTCTCCTCTCTAGATCATATTTCCACCTCTCCAGGGACTCCTCAACCTGCTCCCTACTATCGCTACAGATCACAATGTCATCAGCAAACATCATAGTCCACGGGGACTCCTGTCTAATCTCGTCTGTCAACCTGTCCATCACCATTGCAAATAAGAAAGAGCTCAGAGCCGATCCCTGATGTAATCCCACCTCCAACTTGAATGCATCCATCACTCCTACCGCAGACCTCACCACGGTCACACTTCCCTTGTACATATCCTGTACAACTGTTACGTACTTCTCTGCCATTCCAGACGTCCTCATACAATACCACAACTCCTCTCGGGGCACCCTGTCATATGCTTTCTCCAGGTCCACAAAGGCACAATGGAACTCCTTCTGGCCTTCTCTAAACTTCTCCATCAACATCCTCAGAGTAAACATTGCATCTGTGGTGCTCTTCTTTGGCATGAAGCCATACTGCTGCTCACTAATCATCACTTCACTTCTTAATCTAGCTTCCACTACTCTTTCCCATAACTTCAAGCTGTGGCTCATCAATTTTCTCCCCCTGTAGTTACTGCTGTCCTGCACATACCCCTTATTCTTAAATATCGGCACCAGTACACTTCTTCTCCACTCCTCAGGCATCCTCTCATTTTCCAAGATTCTATTAAACAATCTGGTTAAAAATGCCACCTCTCCTAAACACCTTCATGCTTCCATAGGTATGTCATCTGGACCAACGGCCTTTCCATTTTTCATCCTCTTCATAGCTGTCCGTACTTCCTCCTTGCTAATCTGTTGCACTTCCTGATTCACTATCTCCACATCATCCAACCTCTTCTCTCTCTCATTCTCTTCATTCGTCAGCCTCTCAAAGTACTCTTTCCATCTGCTCAACACACTCTCCTCGCTTGTGAGTACATTTCCATCTTTATCCTTTATCACCCTAACCTGCTGCGCATCTTTCCCAGCTCGGTCCCTCTGTCTGGCCAATCAGTACAGGTCCTTTTCTCCCTCCTTAGTGTCCAACCTGTCATACAAGTCATCATTCCATTGCCAAGAAGCTTCACACAAGCCTACACTCACTATGCAAAATGCCAAGCATCAGATAGAGGGATGTAAAGCGCACTCTACTCTTGAACAATGGAAACATGTTCTCTGGAATAATGAATTACACTTCATTATCTAGCAGTCTGATTGACAAATTTGGGTTTGGAGGATGCTAGGACAACCCTACTTCCAGACTGTATGGTGCCTACAGTAAATTTTAGTGGTGGAGCGAATAATGGTATGGGATTGTTTTACAGAGTTTGGGTTAGATTCTTTTGGTTCCAGTAAAGGGGTACTGTTAATGCTATTGTGCATATAAATACATTTTAGGTAATTTTACAATTCCAACTTTGTGGCAACAGTTTGGGGAATGCCCTGTTCTGTTCCAGCATGACTGTGTCTCTGTGCAGAAAACCAGATCAATAAAGGCATGGTCTGAGAAGTTTGGTTTACAGGATCTTGAGTGGTCTGCAAAGAGCCCTTACCACATCCCTACTGGACAGCTTTGGGATGAACTGGAATGCCAATTGCGAGCCAAGTCTTCTTATTCAACATCAGTCCCTGATCTTGCAAATTCCAAATAATCTTTTGGCTTAATGCAGTGGTTCTCAACCTGTGGGGCAGGCCCCCCTAAGGGGGTGCAAATTAACAAAAAGGGGGGCGTGAAGATGTGAAAAAAAAGAAAACAAGAATCGAAAATATGAAAAATACATCTATTGAAACCAAAACAAATTAACTTAAACTACATTCTGATACTAGAAAAATAAATATAGAGTTAGATAAATGTTGATAAAAGTTAAGTAGGTATAATAAAATATGCATCTATGATATATCATTAATTAAAAAAGATCAAATTGGCATTAGTGGGCTCCTTTCAAAAAAACGTTAGGGGGTGCGCGATTAAAACTGTTAGGAAAACTCGGGTCACAAATACTTAAAGGTTGAGAAACGCTGGCTTAATGGGCATAAATTCTCACAGTGCAAAATCTTGCAGAAAGCAGTCTCAGAAGAGTAAAGACTACTGCAGCCACAAAGGGTGGGGTAGGACTCCATTACAGTGTAGACTGGGATGCCCAAAAAGCTCATATACAGTCATGTGAAATGTAATGGGGTGTACTTACTTTTTCACAGGTACAGTACATACAAACTTTTGGCCATAAAATGTATATTGCAAAATGTGGTGTGTCAATCTGGTGTGTTCATATAGTGTTTGATTTTATCAGTATAATATTGCAAGTCAATACAGCATTTTAGTGTGAAATGAAATGTAAAAATTATATCTTTGAAAACAAATGTATTCTTTTTTCCCAGTTGTACCACAGTTGGGGGACAATACAATCATTAATATATAGGTATGCAATGAATGTGAATCTCACGAAATTCATCTACAATGCTAAGAACTACTGCAAGTTTCATTCAGACAGTAGTTAATATATATATATATGTATATATATACAGTATATATATATATATACACAGTGGAACCTGTGCAAATCGGTTTATGACCAAAAAGTTTGCCAAACTTTTGCATCTGTTCACGACCACAGACTCGGTATGCGAACAAGCCAGTTTCCCTTTCGGTTTGTCCGCACCGATGATTTCCGCATGTGTTCAGTCTCTCCCTGTACAGCGAGCAAGAGAGAGAGAGAGAGACACACACACGCACACACAGACGCGCGCAAGAGAAAGACACATGCGCAAGAGAGACACACGCACACACGAGAGAGAGAGATGGCTGGATGCATAAAGCCAAGAAGTCAGTTAAAGAATGCACCATGCTTGTTTTTAAAGAGACAGATCCGAGCATTGTTTTAACTTCGTTGTATTTAATGAAGACTTTTTTCTATTGGATTTTAACCTCCACTTCACTTCTGTTTACAGCGATCAGTTCGTAGCGTGCATTGTTGCAATGTTACTTTTCTTGGTGGTTTATTAAATTACGGATTTTTCAAATGTTCATTTTTTTCCCTGTGCTTAAAACTCATTAAAAAATGTGTTTTTAGCGAGCGGTTTGTAACACTATAGCACGAACTCTTGCAGTGTTAGTTTTCTCTGTTGTTCAAGGTTTCCTCAGTGTTATTCAATGTTTTTACATTTAGTTTACTATTACGCTGTGCATTCTATGGTATAATTAACTATATTTCTGCTTAAAAATCTTAAAAAAATATATATTTACATACAGTTCGTACGGTCTGGAACACATTAATTGTATTTACATACAATCCTATGGGAGAAATTACTTCGGTTCACCACGAAATCGGTTTACGACCAGAGTCATTGGAACGAATTATGGTCGTGAACCGAGGTTCCACTGTGTATGTATGTATGTATATATATATATACTTGCAAAATACCCGCGCTTCGCAGTGGAGAAGTAGTGTGTTAAAGAAGCAATGAAAAAGAAAAGGAAACATTTTGAAAATAACGTAACATGATTGTCAATGTAATTGTTTTGTCACTGTTGTGAGTGATGAGTGTTGCTGTCATATATATATATATATATATATATATATATAAATATATATATATATTTACACACACACACATAAACATATATATATATATTTATACATATACACATATATATACACACACACATATATACATAAATATATATATATCTACATATATACACATACATATACATACACACATACATACATACACACACATATATACACACAAATACATATATATATACATACACACACACATATATAAACATATATATACATATACATACATATCTACATATATACACACACAGCTATTTCGTATCAGTGCAAGACGCTGCTTGTTAAAACGGATAACTCCCGCTCTTACGTGCAAGTCTGCGTGGATATTATGAACTATCGTATTTGTTCAAGTTCTATTTAAATTTTAAATAGAAGGAATTTTTATTTAGTCGACAGAAATATCTTTGGTAGGAATGGTAAAAACAGACAGGAATATTATTCCTGAATAAATCAACTCAAACCTTAAACAACTTATAATATTTTGCTCTCCATAAAAATATATCCTGTCTAAATTATACAAGTTAGAAATAAAGTAAACGTTAAAAGAACAAACATTCAAATTTCTTTACTCTTATGTAATTTTATATAAAAAATAAACTTAGATTTTAAATATCCCAAAAGATTTTGCTCTCCATAAAAATATATCCTGTCAAAATTATACAAATTCAAATATGAACATGCTGCATAACAAAACCTGGAAATATAAATAAAATGTGTTCCTTTCAGCAATAACAAATCAAATCATTCAGTTGTCTTTGCTCATATGTCATTTTAGAGCTGGACGCCTGGCATCTTTTTTTGGCAACAAGTTCGTTTATGTTTGGTGTGAGGTTCTGTGTTGTGGAGATTCTCAGGATGGACTGCAGGTGCTCATTAGTGAGGCGACTCCTGTGTGCTGTTTTGTTAGTCTTTATCACTGAGAAGAGCTTCTCACACAGATATGTGCTACCAAACATGCACAAGGTTCGAGCCGCATGTAGACGGACTTTTTTTGTTCTTCAAAGTCACCAACGCGCCGTGCGCTCAGTTTATCAGCAAAGTGCGTATTTGGGAACACCGTAGTGACGACTTGGTTCAACATTACTTGGCAACAGGGAAAGTGGGGCAAGTTGCACTGGTGCATTTGTGTCTCCCATAAAAGCAGCTTCACTTGAAATCACTTTGTGATTGTGCACGGGTAAAAACGTCCGCTGAAGTGTCAGATTCTTATTTAATTCTTCTGCTTTCTGTATCTTCTGCATTGCATTCAGGTCTTTCAGGTTACCCTGATGTTTTGTCTCATAGTGCCGTCTTAGATTAAATTCTGTAATTACAGCCACATTAGCTCCACAAATGAGACACACGGGTTTACCGGCAATGTCAGTAAACATATACTCAGCCTCCCATCGGTTTTTAAAGGCTCTATTTTCAGAATCAACTTTTCTCTTAAGCATCGTGTGGGCTAGCTTCGCAATAACTTGCAAGCTAGACTTGATTAACGCGGTAAGTGTTCGGCAAGGCAGCTGAAGCGCTGCAATATGGGATCTGTAGTTTATTGTGTTACCAGCGCTTCATATACCCGGGCCATTAATAACAATAATACAGTATATAAAATGATCTCGCGGGCCGGATATAATTACACGCCGGGCCGGATGTGGCCCGTGGCCCTTGAATTTGACACATATGGACTAAATAGAACTTGAAAAGATATATTTTTTCGTACATCGAGCCCGCGTGCTAATGTGGTTTTGCCTGCATGCCTCAATAAGTGACCCTCCCCTCGCTCTTACTTTTTTACCGTTCATCTAATGAATACACTGAGTATGGCTTTACCAAAACAATCATTGATTGCGAATAAAGTATTCATTATTCGAGTATGTAGATCAGGGTATATATATATATACATATATATATACCCGCGTATCGCAGCGGAGACGTAGTGTGTTAAATAAGCTATGAAAAAGATTCGTTTCTTACTGCATCAATAAACAGCTCGTCTTCTTCTTTATCTGAGACCTGACACACTGCATGCACGGGTTTTTTTTTAACACTGTCTTCCTTTAGCGGGACATTCACTTTTTCCACCGTGTGCTTTGTTTCTGCAGTAGCTGTACTTATTACATACTTATCTTGTATGTATCAGACGCTTCATATTTTTTTGCTGCCTTTTCAATTGTGTAATTCGGTTTTTGTTCAGCGCTCTCTGGAACTCTTGCTTTTTGTCTGTGCACTGCGTCAGTTCACGTGAGCCGCTCGGTGTACATGCATCAAAGTTTCCCAGCTGTGCTGTTGCCATGTCGTGCTATGTCCATGGCTGTATCTAATGCTACCGAAGTCCCGGTACTTAAAACTTTCTCTCGCAGTTTCGCTGAGTTTGTGCCAAACACCACCCTGACTATCTCATCTTCCTCTCCATAAGCACAGTCCTACACCCGTGAATATTTACCCGTGGCAGTTTGCTATTGGATTGCCGCTGACGGACGGCCTTATATGGGCAGGCACTAAATTACAAACGCCAGCGGCAGCCTGTCTATGAACTTAATTTAAAGTGTTGGTTTACACTGTGCTTTGTTTCCGAAGTAGCAGAACTCATGAATATGGTTGTATATATCACTCGCTCGCTTCTTATTGTTTCGCTGCCTTCTCAATTATATAATGCATGTTTTCTTCAGCGCTTTTTGGGGCTCTTCCTGGTTTTCTACGTACTGCGTGATTACGTGGGAGGCGTGATGATGACAAACTCCGCCCCCACGGGTTTCAAGCTCATCTCCATTACAGTAAATGGAGAAAAACAGCTTCCAGTTATGACCATTACGCGTAGAATTTCGAAATGAAACCTGCCCAACTTTTGTAAGGAAGCTGTAAGGAATAAGCCTGCCAAATTTCAGCCTTCTATCTACACGGGAAGTTGGAGAATTAGTGATGAGTCAGTCAGTCAGTCAGTCAGTCAGTCAGTCAGTCAGTCAATCAGTCAGTCAGTCAGTCAGTCAGTCAGTCAGTGAGTGAGTGAGGGCTTTGCCTTTTATTAGTATAGATATATATATATATGCTACAGCCAAAACCTGAAGCTCGGCCAGTTCCCAAAGAGGTGTGGCCAAAGTCCAAATTACTACAAATGACCAATGTATATGCTACTTTGGCTGGCCATTTTGCAAAGTGGCAAGAACTCCATGGCCAAAATTCGATGTGTGGATGTAAGACTGTCCGCTCAAGGTGTGAAGATGCTTAAAAATTTCAGATGCAAATTCAGAAGTGAGTTTTCCATTCTGCACAAGAAACTGCTCAAGGCAGGTCTTGTTCAGAAAGCGGACACCACTTGAGACGGACTTCCCCCCGCCCAAACGCTAACCTTAAGGTCAATAAAATAGGTCCCTAATGTTAAGTCACTATTTTAGGGCTAAAATGATAACAGAAATGTGAAACCTACTTATATACCTAATCTTAATTATTGTGAAACAACCAAGTGGCATCCGTGTAAAACAACCAAGTGGCGTCCGCTTTCTGAACAAGAGCCGCCAAGGCTACACTCGATGCAATTGCCCTACTAAGAGCGCATCAAATTGCTGTTCATGCCTTTTTTCTTCCGACTTTGGCTGATTGTCCCATGCTGTTTCGCAAACTGGCTGGCCAAATCCCGAAATCAAGGAAAAGATCGGACATTGGCTGGTCAATTTACAGTGACATTGGCCATTTCCTGATTTGGCCGGACACTTCCCGCTTTGGCCGATTTCAGGTTTTGGTCGTAACATATATATTGCGAAAGAAAGAAGTTGAGACAACACACTCATAAAGGTTTGTGGTGTTAGCCCCGTGTACTGTAAGGTCCAAAATAGCATTTCCTGGCTTATGCATTCAAAATGAATCATACAGAGGACAACATTGCAATGAATGAGTTGATTTTATATAGTAAAACTGGAAGGAAATTGAATACAGAGGGAATGCTGGGAAGAAGGATGATTGAAAATGACGTGGAACGTTGAGGACGGAAGTGTAGTCATCAGGTGAGGTCAGAAGTAAATGATTTGTTATTGTGTGTGTGGAACCGTCTGCCAGTCTTCCAACGGTGTGTTTTATTCTTCAGTTTTTATTTGAACGAGAAAGAGAGACATTATTGCCTTGCACAAAACCCACTTTCTTTGTGTTATCCCTCGTCGTTGAGCCAGTTAGCTGTTCCCCAAGTGCGCGTGTATGACTATATATATACAGTATATATATATATATATACAGTGGAACCTCAGTTTGCGAGCATAATTCGTTCCGGAAACGTGCTCGCAATCCAAAGCACTCGTATATCAAAGCGAATTTCCCCATAAGAAATAATGGAAACTCAGATGATTCGTTCCACAACCCAAAACTATTCATATAAAAATGATCAATACAAAATATAAAGTAAAATACATAATACAAATTAACCTGCACTTTACCTTTAAAAAGAATCATGGCTGGTGTGAGTTTCTAAACTCATGTGGGATTCCACCCAACGGGATGACACGTGGAAGAGCGTCCCAAAGCAATCGCAGTCTCAAAGCGCTGTAGCAGTTCGCTGTATAAGCGCATCCAAAAAGATCGCAGACATGCTATAAGTGCCTGTTGTCAATGGGTCATACAAGGAACATTATAAAGATCCCGCTACAATAAATAACAGCGCTGTTGCTGTTTCAAGCTGAATAAAGCTGGTGTTAAAGTACTGAGACTCAGCTTCGTGTTTTGAGGAGCAAGATGGGGTCTCGCACTTCACAGCGCACACACACACAGTCACAATGCTGTAGTAAACAGTATACACTCGTACGGATGTTGACTATATGAGTGAGGCACACAGACTCAGACGGAGAATAGGAGACGATTGCCAGAGAGCGAGATAAGGAGAGAAAGAGAGACTCGCTGGGCGAGCGAGCGAGATAAGAAGAGAGAGAGAGAGACGTGCTGGGCGAGCGAGCGAGCGAGATAAGGAGAGAGAGAGAGATGCGCTGGGCAAGCGAGCGAGCGAGATAAGGAGAGAGAGAGAGAGACGCACTGGGCGAGCGAGCGAGCGAGATAAGGAGAGAGAGAGAAGAACCATCAGCTCAGTTGTGATCACATGACGCTCAGCAGACAAAGTGTATCCATACTACTCGTATTGCAAGACATCGCTCGTTTATCAAGTCAAAATTTATTAAAAATTTTTGCTCGTCTTGCAAAACACTCGTAAATCAAGTTACTCGTAAACCGAGGTTCCACTGTATATACACACGAGCACACACACACGTATATATATATATATATATATATATATATATATATATATATATATATATATATATATATATATATATATATATTTGAGGGGCAGTTGGAGCATGTTGTTGATTAAATAGTATTCGCTTTGCAGTTACAAGTCAAAACTTACAAATATGATTATTATACATAAACTATGCAATAGAAAGAGTATTTACATAACAGCACATGCTTATTATGTTTGAGGATTTCTTCTAAGAAATCAGGTTAGGAATGTATGGATGGATAACGCAGCATTTTAAAATATTAAAAGACAACTTTATAATAATTAGCATTTTACACAAATATTCCAAAAATGATTACTGTCTTTTATTCTGCTGCCAGGTATTGTAAAAAAAAAAAGAACAAATGGAAAAACACAAGTGCAGACGAACAAAAATCCCACACGTGCAGCATTTTTTAAGTATCTATATATATAATTCACTAAGGCAAGACACCCATGGAAAGGCAAGACAACCATTAAAAGCACGCCGGAAGGGGCGTGGATTCACTAAGCCACCGACAAGTGAGACACCTATGGCGCACGCAGGAAGGAGCCACGCCCACCAACTCCAAGACCATTGGATACGACAACAACTCACAGGGCCACGCCCACCAACTCGTACGCGAGGACACAGAAAAAATGGCGTCATTTATATTCGTCTGTCTTAGAGGCCACATGCAGTGCAGGTCAGGTTAATGTCATGTGCATGTCATGCACCTCCGAGCTATGTTGACTGTTCATAGAGGCATGTTTCTCGCGGAGGTGAATTGCCATATGCAGCGTGTGAAACGGTTTGCAAGGGGTATCCCATGGGATCCTTAAAACAATCTTTTACAACTGAGGTTAAAGCACAATGAAGTAAGCAGTCTTCAAAAACCGAGTTTTCGGTTACGATGCACAACCGCGTGCACCATAGCAAACTGTTTTACACGCTACATACAGCAATTCGCATCCGCGACAAACATGTGTCTTCTTAGATACTCCTGCAGGAACACGGAAGACGTTTCCCTGCCCACCAAAAGTCCTTTTTCACCGGCTGGCGTCTACCCTCGCTCTCTAGGCATTCACACTGCCTGCCCATTTGCCCGGACGCAAAAACTCACCGACCACCAAGTTAGTCACTTTCGTCTGTGGTAAGAGTCCACATGCACGTCTGTTATGCCGCGGGTTCACTATTGTGTTGTATTTTGCTCTCTCCAGAGTTCCATCTTTTCATTCACTTACTGTTGTATTCTCACACCAACCCGTTTTAGACATCCGTGTCTTTCCAGAAGTGTTTAGCATTTAATAAATAATTATGCATGACATTGACCGTGTGTCTACCCAGCGCAGAGAGGCGTGGGTAAGCCGTTGAACCCCATTCGGGCTGCAAGCCGTGGAATTCCCACTAAGTGCGACTCATACGCTCCCACTCATTACGTCCCTATCCTTTGTACACACCCCCCTCCCACCTCGCTACTACCGTAGTCGGGTGTCTTGGTGGATTATATATAGAAAAGCAGCCAAAACCGAGGGGTATCCCATGGGATCCTTAAAACATTCCTTTACAACTGAGGTTAAAACACAATGAAGTAAGCAGTCTTTAAAAACCGAGTTTTCGGTTACGACGCACGACCGCGTGCACCATAGCAAACTGTTTTACACGCTACATACAGCAATTCGCATCCACGACAAACATGTGTCTTCTTAGATGCTCCTGTACTTTGTACACACCCCCCTCCCACCTCTCTACTACTGTGGTCAGGTGTCTTGGTGGATTATATATAGAAAGACAGTCAAAACCACACAGAGCAATGAAAAGTCTAGAGTTCCATCTTTTCATTCACTTTCTGTTGTATCCTCAAACCCTCCCTTTTTAGACAACTGTGTCTTTCCAGAAGTGTTCAACCATCAATAAATAATTGTGCGGTGTTTGTTATGCCGTGGGTTCACTATTGTGTTCTATTTTGCTCTCTCCAGAGTTCCATCTTTTCATTTGCTTACTGTTGTATTCTCACACCAACCCATTTTAGACAACCGTGTCTTTCCAGAAGTGTTAAGCATTCAATAAATAATTATGCATGACATTGAGCGTGTGTCTACCCCGTGCAGAGAGGCGTAGGTAAGCCGTTGAACCCCATTCGGGCTGCAAACCGTGGAATTCCCACTAAGTGCGACTCATACGCTCCCACTGCTTGAGTCCCTATCCTTTGTGCACACCCCCCTCCCACCTCGCTACTACTGTAGTCGGGTGTCTTGGTGGATTATATTTAGAAAAGCAGCCAACGACTCAAGTGACGAGTTGGAGGTGGGCACATGAGCGGGCAGTACATACTGAACGAGAAATCAGCAGACTAGCATGACGGAGGGAGCTGAATGGACGTCCTTCTCCTCTCCTCCCTTTCCACACTCCACGCCGTGCACCCCCATCCTTCCGTCTGGCAAGAGAAGGTGCGATTGCGGTCTGCCAGTTTTCAGTCACGGATGATTGTGTGTTGGTTCGTTCCGTGCATTGTTACAATGTTGCTTTTCTTGTTGATTTATTACATTACCGATTTTTCAAATGTTAATTTTCTCCCAGTGCTTTAAAATTATTAAAAAACCGGCCTGATTATGCGGCGTATGGTACGCCGCGGGTTGGCTAGTAGTAACTATTTAAAACAAACGTTAATTGTCAACAAACCTGCTGTGTTCTCAAAAGTGTTCAAGATGGCCATAATAAGGATCTGTTCGTCCATCATTGTGTTGGTTGCTGCGCTCCAAGTTGTTGAACTTGAGGGTTTGTCGTCACGGGCACTTCGTTGGGTCCGGGGTTCAAGACTACTGCTGTCAGTTTTGAAGGTGTCACTTAACTGATCTGAACTCAACTGTTGACAGCACTGTTTGAGAATTAAATGCCTCGGCGTATTCGCGCTCAAATAGGCGTTGGCACTAAAGTTGTGGCACACCCTCTCCTCTGTCACTTCTTGCAATTCCCATTGCGCTCATCGACCAAAAGCTCCAGTAAAGACGTGATTCATGCAGAAGGTGCTCACTCATTGCATATGGTCAACTTAATCAATCATAACAACTAGGAATTAAGGAAGTCAAGTGGGTATTAATTGAAATGTTTTTCTGGCTCATTTAATATTTTCTGTTAGTTTACATTGTTAAGTTGAACAAAACAAGTATGGAGTAATTCAGCTTAACTCCTTGTTTGGCATATGGTTCCATATTTATGATTTATTTATTAGACTTCAAATAGGTAACTTAAACAAAAAATCTAGGGTAGCTAGGCTCTCACTTTAGTTCTACACTCTCAAAAATAAAGTTTCTATAATGGCAGTAAACTGGATTTTTGGGGTCTTCATATAAAACCATCGCTTAATAAAGTTTTATTTAATGAAGGGTTTGTTGCCTATGAAGTTGGCTCTTTGAGTTATGTAAAAGTTCCTGATATGTGGAAAAATAATAGTGGGCTAACTGTCAGATGTCAGCATATCAAGAAAACGGGAGGAGACTTAGCCTGTGTGATTTTATGTACCAAGAGTCCTTTTAAAGTCAGGAACCCAGTAGTATCTATTCATGATCCACATAAATAAAGGATCTTCCTGTAACCTTCGTTTGGATGGTTTTTAAAAGAAACAAAAATGGTTCCCCAATGACATCCCTGAAGAACTGCTCTGGCAACTGTACTTTTAAGTTCAACAAAGGCTGCAATCACACACCGTCTTTCATAAAAATAATTATTTATTATTTAATGAGGGGGCCATTTTTTCATTTATTTTATTTCTCGGACAGAGAGCTGATACAAGAGTTCTCTCCCATCACAATATATAATACGGTATGTATATATTAATTTTCAAATTAGAAGTACCATGTTATTTTCATTATTGTGAACATTATTCTTTGTGTTTCATGTCATGTTAGTTTTTCATTAATGATGATACACATGAAAAATATTACCACACACTTGACAATTTGATGTTTCATTACATTTAAACTTTTTAACTGCACTTATCCAACAAAAAACTTTATAATTTTTAAGATATACTAAGTCGTCACCATTTCGAAAAATGCAAGATGGTTCTTGAAAATCACAAAATACCGTAACATCCATCTATTATCCAACCCTGCTATATCCTAACTACAGGGTCACGGGGGTCTGCAGGAGCCAATCCCAGCCAACACAGGGCGCGAGGCAGGAAACAAACTCCGGGCAGGGCGCCAGCCCACCGCAGAATACCGTAACATGGAATATTATTATTCATTGGAATAATTCATTTTGTGTGCAAATAATAAAATGGACAGCAGTATAACAAATCTACATGAGCAGACACAATTAAAATTTAACAGTAAAGTCACAAAATATATATATTCCAATAATAATGTCACTAGCCTTCTACTCCAATAAAAAAAGCAGATAATTATTAAGAAACTCTGCTTCCTAACATTCAAGATGACCTTTGTCTTTGGTGCAATTTGAGCTGCTACATGTGCTAGTACAGTAGTTACATAGGTTGCCTTCAATTTGTGTACATAATAGAAGATTTTTTATACTAATGTTGTTGGCTGCACAAGTAGGGATAACTTCTCAAACTTTACATCTGTAGGAGGTGGAGAGCATTTTAAACCTAATACATGTTTGTTTGTCACATCATTTCCCTGGATTAAGTGGCAACGTTCTTTGACTTGGTTAATCTAAGTCACACACAGATAGATAGATAGATAGATAGATAGATAGATAGATAGATAGATAGA
>JANRMT010062842.1:7736349-7760190 GCA_026402145.1 Polypterus bichir lapradei | reverse complement strand
AGATAGATAGATAGATAGATAGATAGATAGATAGATAGATAGATAGATAGATAGATAGATAGATAGATAGATAGATCAAACAAACTTCATTTATCCCGAGGGAAATTTGTTTTTTACAGAAGCTGTGGAGTTAAATGTGTAGATGTTGCCCCAATTATATATAAGCAATTTATCAAAAAGATTCAACACATGAGCAAGAAAATAGTTAATGCTGGATTCAAGGCTGAGTTTGAATATTGACCCTGATACTGGTCTGTGTGGCGTTTGCATATACTTTTTGCATTTGTATTTTGCATTTCCAACATCCTAAAGATGTGCATGTTAGGTTAAACTGTGAATGTAAGTTGGCCCAGCATGAGTGAGAGTGTGTAGGTGTTGCTGTTTTTTAAAAGACATTCCTTTAACTTACATTCTGTTAATATACTGTTAAGTGCTTCATACCTGCATCAGGGCTAATTAGAGGGTAACAGCAATGGAGGAGAGATCATCAGTGGGGATTATCAATTTTATAGATACAGTATATTTTTTTGTATATTTTTAATTTACTATAGGCTACGGTGCAAATAATTGATTGGCTGTCTGCAATATCTGATGGTCAAAGATCACTGACATGACATAAACATCTTCAAACGTTGTCATTTTAAGATTCATACCAGAAGTTACACTTGCTAGAGAGTTCACCCCAGATACTGTGATTGATATATCATTGTTCCAAGTAATGTACCACTTCAGCCTAGTTCGTGCTGCCCCCCTCTAATCCCAACCCACAATCTGCTGTGCCGATTTGAACCACCACACAGGGCTCTAATGTGACACACACTGTACTTGTTTTCCTATCTCTGTGAACTGCCGATCGAAGTGAGGATCTCTGTCGTCACTAAGCCACGCAAAGGGATGCTGCAGTGGAGAGCATCATAAGTGCTTTATCATATACAGTACAGTGTGTGTTTTCCCAAAGTGCTGTGCAAGGCTGTTGCTGCTATGCCAATGTCGAAGCTCCATCTGTAGTTCACTGCATTAGATTATTTTTTTAGAAGGGCTGAGACATTGCAGTATGCCATCTGAGTCACATGAATTAGCTCAGTGTTTCTTAAACTGTGAAAACATATGAGTAGAGGTTCTGTGAGCTATTAGTCATAATACATATCAGCTAACAAAAGTAGCAGCGATTAATGAGTAGCCAGAATTGGATGTAACTCTGATTGTATCTCTTGCCACACTGATATGAACTCACCCAAAAGCAGAGGTCCTACTGTCTGTCATAATAGTCACTAAATGTCTCTGTTGTTTGATGTACACTGTGTTGCATTCATCACCTTGGTTATTTTTTTTTACTTTATGACCAATAAAACTAATTCCAGTTAGTTTTTTTTTTTTATTACATGCGGATGTTTGCTGTTTTTGTTGAGGTCACAATTTTAAAAAGACCATGTGATAATATAAGAGCAGAAGTAATTATATTCTTATAAAACAAAAACTGTGACCTTCCGCAATTCTTCAAAGATACAGATTAGAACATGAAGTTATGCTACCTGCAGACATACTGTATTTCAGGTTTTGAAAAAGTTTAACCTACCACTTCTAGAAACACATAAAACAATATTCAACAGTTATAATAAAAGAGAAGGCCTAATGAAGAAAATGAAAGTTTGGATACTGTGATGGAAGGCAGTCAGGGGCTGGTGTCCTGACCAGGATGGTGCATGAACCCTTACCTGGCAGGGAGGACTGCATACTGAATGGCCAAGAGGGATGGCAACTATTCTGTGCCTCAGCCAGAAGACTGACAGATGCCATCAGGAAAGCGGGGACACTAGCATTCTGGCAGGGATGGAATGAAGACTCTTACCCAGCTGGGAAGCCAGTGTAATGGAAGGAAGTGGGAGTCGATTTATTTGTAGCATCGGCTCCCCTGACACACTAGATGGCAGCATCCCTGGCATACCCATATGGACACCTGCAGGGCTTGCTGGAAGATGTAATCCTGTAGAGCAGCTTTCATGGGTGCCGCCAGGGGGTGCTATAGGAATGAAGGGCTTCCGTCTGACCCGGCACTGTGCCCCGGCACTGGAGGTACTCCCAAATCTGAGATAAAAGGAGTTGCTCTGCCTCACCCAATTGGAATTGGATGAAAGAGGACAAAGCTAACCTGGGAAGAGTGGAGAAAAGGAAAGGAAAAAGTATATTGTGCTTTTGCATATGTTGAGGTACTTTTTATCAAATAAATTACTATTTGTTCTGGATCTCGTGTCAGGGATTTGGGGGTGCTGCAAAGCCCCCCAATGGTCACAATACAAATAATTTGATAACTTCAAAACCTAAGTGACCGAAATAAATGAGGCAGAAAAGAGAAATGAAGATTACAATTCTAACCAACTTAAACGGATTGTGATCAATCACAATCTGTCATCTGTTAAATTTGGATACGATTTTCCTAAAACATATGACTCAAGATAAGTTTTTTGGTGTTTTGGATCCAATTAATCTTAATAAACAAGTAAAGAATAATCTGTTTACAATGAAGAAGATATATTGACTGATCATTCTTCATACGCTAGATTAAAACATTTGAAGACTAGATTACTTCTTGATAAATTTTAAGTAAAAAGTCATAATAATTGTGGATTTTGAGTAAGCATTTAGGTTCTTAATCCAGTTTGCTTTTACATGTTTATGTGAAAGTAGATTTTTGACTGTCACTGCAATGAAAACAAGATGCTAATTTAAACCAAATATGATGCTCATATTAAAGTTGTCTTTAACAAACCTTACACCAAATATTGATGATTTGCGACATACAATGGTAGCACATCTTTCTCATTTTCATCTATTATGCTTGAAAAATGAAAACATTTTTTTTAATAAATCATAGTAGTTCTGCAGATCAAATGTTTTTGTATATGACTCCACAGGCCCAACTTGTTTGAGAAATGCTGAATTAGATAAGGTTTAGATGCCTAAAGTAAACTAAATGATATCAGAGTTAAGATTGCTTTAACTCTTTAATTCACTGGTTGCATGCCAGTGTGGAGAGCTGGCACTGATGACCCCTGTGCTATTTCATTATAACACGGCAACTTTGATTTGTTTTATAGGAGATAAGAACATACAAACATTACACAAGCTAAACACTGCCAAAGTTAATATAGTGAAATCTACAGTTGGCATGTCATTACATTTTTGTGATGGTAGGTGAACTGTTTTTTTTAATGTATTTTACTTTTTATAACTACCTTCAGTATTTCTATATACTTTTGTTTACTAGCAATGATTGTGGTTAAATAAAGAGCAGTACCCAAGCAAAGTAAATCCAAGTTGTTTGCATTGTACCATAAAAAGCAAAAATAAAAAAAAAAAAAGGAAGAAAAAAACTGTTAGTTGCAGTGCATATTGTTTACAAATAAGTGGGAAACTTACATTTTCTGCAAATGCAATTCATTTTAAATGATGGGAGGATTGTTGAAATATATAATTAATTTATAAATATGCAAAAGCATGTCAAGAAATTACTTTAAAATGAGAGTTGATTATATAACAATACCCAGAAGTAGGCAGGATTCACATCCTGGGTCCTCGCTGCATGGAGTTTGCATGTTCTCCCCACGTCTACATGGGTTTCCTCTCATATTCCAAAAAATGCAGGTTAGGTGGATTGGCAAGACTACAATGTCCTAACTGTGTATCTGTGTGTTTTCCATACAACTTCCAGGCATTGTTCTTACCTTGTGCCTTATGCTTGCTGGGTTAGGCTCCTACTGGGTTTGGAAAGTACATAGATGGCTAGTTTGAAGTGACATGGCCTTTCAAAATTTCTTTTTATTAAATACTTTGTAGAAACTGTGGAAAATCAGTAGTATATATGCACATTTCTTCAAAGTAAAACAATTATTTTATTATATTTACAGTGGGTATGGAAAGTATTCAGAAAATCATTTCAATTAATTTTTTTCCTCATTAATGTACACACAGCACCCCATATTGACAGACAAAAAAAAGAATTTTTGAAATTGTTGCAGATTTATTAAAAAAGAAAAACTGAAATATCACATGGTCCTAAGCATTCAGACCCTTTGCTTAGTATTTAGTAGAAGCACCCTTTTGAGCTAATACAGCCATGAGTCTTCTTGGGAAAGATGCAACAAGTTTTTCACACCTGGATTTGGGGATCCCATGCCATTCCTCCTTGCAGATCCTCTCCAGTTCTGTCAGGTTGGATGGTGAACGTTGGTGAACAGCCATTTTTAGGTCTCTCCAGAGATGCTCAATTGGGTTTAAGTCAGGGCACTGGCTGGGCCATTCAAGAACAGTCACAGAGTTGTTGTGAAGCCACTCCTTCGTTATTTTAGCTGTGTGCTTAGGGTCATTGTCTTGTTGGAAGGTAAACCTTCGGCCCAGTCTGAGGTCCTTAGCACTCTGGAGAAGGTTTTTGTCCAGGATATCCCTGTACTTGGCCGCATTCATCTTTCTCTCGATTGCAACCAGTCGTCCTGTCCCTGCAGCTGAAAAACACCCCCACAGCATGATGCTGCCACCGCCATGCTTCACTGTATTGGACAAGTAATGAGCAGTGCCTGGTTGTCTCCACACATACCGCTTAGAATTAAGGCCAAAAAGTTCTATCTTGGTCTCATCAGACCAGAGAATCTTCAGGTGTCTTTTAGCAAACTCCATGCGGGCTGTCTTGTGTCTTGCACTGAGGAGAGGCTTCCGACAGGCCACTCTGCCATAAAGCCCTGACTGGTGGAGGGCTGCAGTGATGGTTGACTTTCTACAACTTTCTCCCATCTCCTGACTGTATCTCTGGAGCTCAGCCAAAGTGATCTTTGGGTTCTTCTTTACCCCTCTCACCAAGGCTCTTCTCCCCCGGTAGCTCAGCTTGGCCGGACAGCCAGCTCTAGGAAGGGTTCTGGTCGTCCCAAACGTCTTCCATTTAAGGATTATGGAGGCCACTGTGCTCTTGGGAACCTTAAGTGCAGCAGAAATTTTTTTGTAACCTTGGCCAGATCTGTGCCTTGCCACAATTCTGTCTCTGAGCTCTTCAGGCAGTTCCTTTGACCTCATGATTCTCATTTGCTCTGACATGCATTGTGAGCTGTAAGGTCTTATATAGACAGGTGTGTGGCTTTCCTAATCAAGTCCAATCAGTATAATCAAACACAGCTGGACTCAAATGAAGGTGATCTCAAGGATGAACATGTAAACTCCACACAAATATAAATATATGAGTGTCACAGCAAAGGGTCTGAATACTTAGGACCATGTGATATTTCAGTTTTTCTTTTTTAATAATTCTGCAACAATTTCAAAAATTCTTTTTTTTGTCTGTCAATATGGGGTGCTGTGTGTACATTAATGAGGAAAAAAATTAATTTAAATGATTTTAGCAAATGGCTGCAATATAACAAAGAGTGAAAAATTGAAGGGGGTCTGAATACTTTCCATACCCACTGTATATCTCACACTGAAAAATAAATGATACCCACTCCTCCTCAAGAATGCAGCAAAACTGAAACAGCAATAAACATTTAAAAAAATGTTCTTGATCTGAGAAATGTCAAACCATGGAGACATTTGTTATTGTTTTTGAAGCAAATATGTTTTAATTCTCGGAAAACTCAAACTGTTATTTTAGTTGGGTGTGGAACTGCAGCTTCCTAAAAGGAAATTCAATGGCAATACATAAAGTTCTAAGGAATCTCCAGATTCTGTTACCAACTGTATTTAAAAATAAAGATCATCTAAGACCAACTTTCAAGCAGGCTTCTCACAGGAAGTCTGTGCTGTTATATATCAATACCTTGCATGCATAAAGTAGGATTAGGCAAAAAAGCTAATAGAGCTGCCATATAGTGCCTTTCATATCTATCTATCTATCTATCTATCTATTTCATAGACAAGCTCACAAAGCTGTACATTTATAACTTTAACTAAAAAAAAAAACACTTAAAACACCATTCAGCACGTACAATATGTACAGTTCAAATAAACAGAATGGCAAATTTATACATGCAGGCCTAAATTCCACCAGAAGTCTACAGTATAGCACAAGGATGTTGGCCCACATTTTTCCAGGTGCCCTGTTGGTTGTATTTGTAAGTTGCCTTGCTGTAGGAGATCATTTTTATGTTATTTTTTAACTTATGACTGCAACTTCACTTGACAATGCAGGTTTTGTGACAGGACCAGTAGGGGGCGACATTAAACCATAAACCTTTATGCAGCAGCTCCAAACTGCAACAGACATTCACTTTTCAATGCTAATCACAAAATGTAAAATTACTAAGTTTGCTTAAGAAATTTCAGGGTTGCAGAGGGTTTAAGGTCTCTCTTGGAAACAGAGCCCAAATTTCAAGAGTCAACTCAAGTAACCTATGATTGAAGAAGTCTTATGAAACAAACAAACCACTGACTCATTTTTATACCTTATCAAAAGCATGCTGGGCAGAACTGTTTGATACATATATTATAATTCCTTCCATTCAGTTTATAAATAATCATCTTGTGATACTGTGATTTTTCAGAAATTACATTTTTCTTTCACAGCAATATTGTCAACTGTAAATTGCCCTTCAATTCAATCAGCCCTTTGATGAATTGGCATCCTTTCCAGGGCTGGCTCATACATTATTCCATTTGTTGGTAAGACTGTGGCTAGATACTTATCCAAATCAGGAAATGTGACTTTATAAAATAGAAGCACTGTGTAGTGTCTGAAAACCGTGCAGTAGAGCAAGTGCTGAGTAGAGAGAGCGCAGCTAACATCACCAGGAAGCACCAAAGATAAGCTGCTAGTACACAGAAGTTGTAGGTTAACGGCTAGCCGTTGGCAGTTGCCACTGCAAATATGTAAACTGAGAATGCGTATGTGAACACACAACAGAACACTATCCACGCTCCAATTAACCATTTATTATCTTTCAACTATTTCACAGATTGGGAGGGGAGGGTATGTCTTTTTACTTATATTACTTCATTATTTATTATTGATTGTTTTTTTCCTGTATTGGTTCATCTCAACAAAAAATAACATTACAAAAAATTGTGGAATAGCTGTGTATTTAAGTATTAAAAACAATTACTGGGTCACCATTTTGTCTTTCCGTCATTAAAATGCAATCCTCTGTTGTCAGGGATGTGGCCCTAGAAATCGGATCCTGTGACATTATTGGCACAATAGTATATAAGCTGGGTTCATCAATGTGAAAACTAAAAAATCTTTCACCGGTGCTGTCTTTTGAAACATTGGTATTCAGAAATTTTGCTTTCATTGTATAACTGCAATTCTTGTGTTATGTATTGTTATTTAGTTGACCAAACAGTTAACTTTGTGAGCTGGGATATTAAAGGACTGAATCATGAATTAAAGAGAAGGAAAGTATTCTCTCAACTAACAGGTCTAAATGCTAAAATAGTATTTTGAAAGGAGACCCACTTATTAAGCAAGCATCACTTTTCGCTGCACAAACACTGGACTGGCCAAATATTCAATTCCAGCTTTACAAAGAAAACCAGAGGTGTGGGAATTCATATATATAGAACAATCTCACCTATCAGATGTAGCATCTGATCCTGAAGGGAGACATGTGATCATCATGGGTAATTTATTTAACTGTAAAGTGATTTCGATAAATATCTACGCGCCCAATATGGATGATAGGAACTTCATCCAAAATGTATTTGCATCCTTTCCAAATGTGAATACTATAAAATTACAATGGCTGGGGACTTTAATTGTGCTTTAAATCCAGACCTAGATAGGTCTCCTGCCACAGGGGCAATGATATCTAACACTGCAAAGACAATTACACAATTTGTAACTGATCACAACTTATCAGACCTCTGGAGATTTCTAAACCTTGCTACTCAAGAATTGATTATTTCTTTGTAGATTACAATTTCTTGCCTACAATTAAATCTTGTAAGTACGACGCTATTATTATCTCCGACCATGCCCCTTTGATCATGGAGTTAAAATCATTATGCCCCACATACTCATCTCACAGCTAGTGTCTTAACCCCCTTTTATTAGCAGATGAGAACTGTACAGAATTTATATCCAAGCAAATCATTTTTTTTTAGGGACAAATACATCCTCAGAGGTTTTCGCAGGAATGCTCTGAGAAACTCTGACGGCTTTCATAAGAGGACAGATTATCTCATATCTTTCCCACAGAAGTAAATTGGAAACCAAGAAGGTATCAGAGCTAATCAGTGAAATTACCAGAATACATCAAGAACATGCCAGGTGTCCAATGAGGCACTTCATAGGAAAAGACAGGCTCTGCACTCAGAACTCAACCTCTTGACAACTAAAGAAACAGAACAACTCATTTTTAAATCAAGACATCATTACTATGAACATGGAGAGAAAGCTAATAAGATCTGACCAAAAACAGGAATGTTTTAAACAGTGAAAACGGAAAATATGTTAACACTTTTAACAAACAGTTTTAACTGATCCTGAAATCAAACATGAGATCTCGTCTGAATTTACTCCTTAATGCAGTTCTAAAAATTGTGTTACTGACACATTGGATTTTCTGCATGAGGAAAAAAACAAACAAAAAAAGACAACAACATAGTATTTAATTGACTTCATTAAAACCAAAAACATGTTATATATTGTAATCAGAAATGTGAAGAATATCTTTAAACCAGGAACATATTATAATGTACTAGCCGAAGCCCACCGTAACATACGGTGGTGTAAGAATAGGAACGGAAAACGGTGAGAAAGGAATTCAGAAATCAAGAAGAAATACATACTTCTTGAAAGACGTAGGTGTGAATAGGTGTTTTGGTGGTGACAACAAATGATGAGTCGAAAGATCTAACCCTAGAAAAAGCCACGTACAACTGACCGTGGCTGAAGACTGGTTGTTAGAATTATTGTGAAGAGTAAACAGCATGTGGGATTTTAGGTCTGTGCTCCGGTCTTTGGGTATCCGACAGTGCATGTAGAATTTCCGGCTAAGCAGGATTACATATGAAAGTTCCACGCGCAAATCTTGTTGATCTAATCTGAGATAGTTGAGTTGCACACCCTCTGTTTTAACATACGCATCTACGATGTACTGTTGGAATAGTTCGCTGCTGGAGTGCAAAATACTAAATATATTCCTCATTGCTAATCTGTACGTGTAAAATTGGCATTGAGTAAGCCTTCTTCGCTTGGCGGTTCTTTTATCTGGAACATGTAAATCTTTGTGCCAGGCAATGTCTTCGTAAGGGAATAAAAGTGGGTAAACCATAGGATTGCAATTCATATTGAGCATGGAAATCTGTTTACAGGAGTTGTCTATGGGACAGATGCAAATGTCCCTTTCGGCAGGCGGTTCGCCATCTTCTCCAACGAAAATCTCTGCAACATTGGTGTGACATGTCGGGGCATTGTATCGTCGTAAATCCTGCCTAGGATTTTCCCCGAAAAGCTTTTGTACAGCTGCTGTTGGATTGGACTGAGCGATTTTAGCATACTGCAGATGTTTGGCAAGAAATGCCGCGTCGGCTGCGTGTGGGCGGGACTGGATTTGAGGGTGGACGAGGGAGGAGAGTTAGAGTTGGCAGGGGGGGCTCTGTCGTGCGTATCCCATGACGCGGTAGGAGGGTTAGAGTTGGCGGGCGGGGCTCTGTCGAGCGTATCCCATGGTCTTAGAGTTGTCGGGCGGGGCTCTGTGAGTTGGCGGGCGTGGCTCTGTCTTACTTGCGCTCACTGTCGTACATGCCCTTAGTGAATTATATATATAGATAACAAACCGCATACAAGGATACATGTGCTATTCATTCCAACAGGGCAAATCAAGTAGTGGCTCATTAGCTTGCTGCAGGTTTAGTTGTGGGTCAGAGCAATCTGTTGAATTCTTCCCAATGATGCTATAAAAAGGAAAAGCAATGTCTGAAAGATGGGGACCACATTTTATAATAACAAGCACCTCTTCCACTGTCACAGTGTAGAAAAGAGAAAAGTAAAAATAATAAATGATAAATATAAAATAATAAATAATAATAATAAATAATAAATTAAATAATTGAATAATGAAAATGAAACAACAGTACAGATCTGAGTGAACCTAAGAAGTTGGTGTTGGTATTTTTACTTCTTTTTTTTAATATACTGTAGATTAAAGGCAAAGAGATGCATTATACCATTGATGGACCATAATACAGTCAAAATGGTGATATTTCAAATTGTCTTTCTATCTTTGAACATTAAAATAGTTTTGGTAACAAGTTGGGTTTCATTATTTTGCCCCCAGAGTTGATGAATGAACAGGTTTTTTTTAACTACAGAAAGGCAGTGTAATAAATAAAAACCATGCAAGCATTATTTGGAGGAGCGGGACTGGTATTTATAAATGAGAACTTTAGGTAATTTGTCTATTTTAAAAGTAATATTGTACCTGTGCAATATTGTGTATTTGTACAGTAATGCTGATTGTGCTTGTAAAGGTGGAATCAGATGCACTGAGCTGCACTTATTGAGGCTGAGGAGAAATAACTTGGAAGTGATACTGGGCAAAATTAGGTGACTGCGTTAAACAATTTCCCTTTAAATAACAGCTGAGTTGACCGATGGACATCTTTTATTACAACAGATCAAAGGGAACACGCATATGAACAGCCTCGTTCATGCTGACAAATGTTAATCTAATACAGGGAGAGCTACCTTATATAGGCTGAGATGATTTCATAACGCATTTGCATAAACACATTTGTATGATACCCCCGTGTTACACCATGTAACTTATATGGATAGAAGCTACTTTATATGGATAGGATAGGCACTGAAATAGAAATATGCATAGGAAAAACAGATGATCTCACACTTGCCATCTTGGATACAGTGCTCTCAAGATATCTTATAAGAAAATTTCCCTTACAACTGCAGAAACTGTAGTTGAGCTCCATAGCTATTATTATTATTTATTAAACCTTGGCTCACTTTGCACATGTATGTTTTAAGATTTATAGTATACTGACATTCAACATGTTTGTATGCTTAAATGATGCACATTAGTGTACTGTATGAGTTTCTTTGAGTGGCTTTTACACTTCAAGTGAAGGAGAGCTCCTCAGGCACATCCCATAGATTAGTGAGGCAGTCTATTAAAAAATAATAATAATAATAAACTTCAATTTGTCAGCATTAGGCATGGTGGTGCAGTGGGTAGTGCTGCTGCCTTGCAGTTAGGAGACCTGGGTTTGCTTCCCGGGTCCTCCCTGCGTGGAGTTTGCATGTTCTCCCTGTGTCTGTGTGGGTTTCCTCCCACAGTCCAAAGACATGCAGGTTAGGTGCATTGGCGATTCTAAATTGTGCTTTGTGTGTGTGCCCTGCGGTGGGCTGGCGCCCTGCCTGGTGTTTGTTTCCTGCCTTGTGCCCTGTGTTGGCTGAGATTGGCTCCCTGTGACCCTGTAGTTAAGATATAGCAGGTTGGATAATGGATGGATGGCATTATCAGCATTAGTCATTTGCTGCTTATCATTACTCCCAATTTGAAATGTGTGAGTTTCTAAATTTTAAATATAAAAAAATAATTTTCTTTCCATGATTTGCTTATCTAAATTGCACTTGTATTTTCAACATGTTCTGTGTGTAATGTATGCTGTGATATGCACAGTCTTGTCACAAACCTTACAGTGAACATGGGGAAATGATTCTGAAACTACAACACGACTTGCTTGTTTGTTCCTTTCTTTACCAGCCAGGAACAAAACAATCCAGAAGAGAAACATTAGGCTCCCCTACTCCCTGCCTCCATCTCCACCCCATCCTCATCAGATATTACAAACCTTAAGAACCACCAACATGGCCTCAGTTGTTACATGGGAGTGTGAAAGGAACACCAGTGCTGACAATGCATTTTGTTTGTTTTTACAAATTCAGTATCCCACAAGGCAATAAATGGGAAGTCCACCTTAGATCTTCAATCTCTATTAGATCATCATTTATGTTTTTTTTTCATGAAATTTCCCTGTTTAAAATTAACTTCACCAAAACCATTTTATTCCTAGTTAATGCTTTTTCAGGTAGACTTAAATCTGAAAATTATCTATCCATTTTGTCAAGTCAATCTACATTTCCAAGAGTTACAAATACACAACAGCAAAAAAGATTTCAAATTGTATCTCGACAGCCTTCTGGAGTACTCTAACCTGAATCTCTCTAACTTAATCATCTTTTTTTTGTCAATAGATAGGAAGAATCAACATAAGCAACATGAATGTATTAGGGTGGGGTGGGGGCCAAAAAAAAACAACTTGAACAGGCTAGTTAGAGTTCCAGTCCAATTCTCTATCCCATTTTAGTTTACGGTAAACCAGTTCCTGTAATGGAGTATAATAGTCACACTTATTATAATGCATGGAGAAATTTTAGAATCTCCTCTATCCTCTTCAGGATAATGGGGTCAGCTGCATAACAGTCAAGAAGAACACAGTCCGGACAAGGAGCAATTCATCAAAGAACACAAACACAATCGCTGAACGTGCACATAATAGGAATGCAACTGGAGTACAACCAGAATAAGCACCACAGATAGACGGAGAACCTACAGACACCACACAGTCAATGATGAGGCATGGTATTTGAAACCAGAATGGTGGGACCACGCCACCCATGTTTTTAGTAATACATAAAAAATCTGATTCAGATATAGACAAATGCAGTATTTTTAACATACACTGAAAAAATAACTGTCAAAAGCTTCAAATAAATCTTCAAGAATAATTAGACTATCTCTTTAATTAGCTCACATTACTCAATCACATTCAAAATGAAATTAATACTATTCTCAATATGTCTTCCTTTAACAAACCTTGAAACTAGCTTATTAATTATTTGATGTGATCTTTCCTTTATTTTATCTGTGAATATCAGTGCCAGTAATTTTGTGCTATTATTCAATAACGTGATAGGTCTCCTATTTTCTAATATCATATTATCCTTTATGAAGCAGGCAATTGGAGATTGCTCGCCTTGTTTAAATGTTAAGGATAATTGTTCACATTGTAAGGATTCACAGAGGGCACCAATCTAGAATTTTAATAATCCGTGATTTTTTATTTTTAAAATTCACTGTTTAAAGAGCTATGAGTGGGACTTTTTTTTATTAATAGATGCGGTAATCTCTTTTAAGGTCAGTCCTCAGTTATTTTAATTCTAAACATGTCAGCTTTTAATGTGCAATGTTGTAAAAAAAACGACATTACATGATATATTCATTTTAATGTACAATGAACTTCAATACAGTGTTTGTGCATTTTAGAAATTAATTAGTGTATATTCTTAATATCTTCTCATATAAGAAATGTGCTCACTGCACAATATTTAATATTATCAATTGTCATATTTATTAATTTATTTTGAGCATTTTCTTTTCTTGACCTTACGTGGTTTTATGATTTTATATTGTCCAGTCATCTATCTGTTTCTTTAACCAATCCAATCCAATTGTGAGGATACACAGTGTCAGATCCTATCCCAGAAAGCCAACCTTGGAAGGGACACCATGAAACTTTTTGTTTGATTAGTAGTTTTGTGCACATTATAGCAAACTCTAACACTTTAAATTTCCTAAATGTTTAAATGTCATGGTCTAGGAATTCTTTATTAATGTATTACTAGTAACATTCGGACCACCAGTCCTCAAAGAGGTGCATCACACGAAACACAGAGCCACAGGTCACTCCACCAAGGTTGCTGCAATGTGCTTCCGATGTCGATGCTGCTTTCTCGCACAGTCATGCTACTACGCGACATGACAAAGACCTGAGGAGGAAGCCCACACTTTTTTTGGTTGTGTATGATTCCTGTTACTCTTGGATTATATGACTACCATTTGCGATGAATATGAACAGTCAGCCCATGCAATATCACTATCAGCTATGCTTACCTTGGTTCTTTTCCTGTCAGCAATGCTGTGTGCTTTCTACACTATTATTTTCTAATCAGCCATAACATGGAGGACCTGGAGCCCAAAATTATGGATGAGGTAGCCTGTATGGCCTAAAATTTGAAACTGTCTATTTCAATGCACAACTGAACACCCAGGGCATGTTCTGTTGGGAAAAAACTATGGCTCAAGTCTAAATCCTTTTGTTCAAGAGAAATAGACAATAAAACTGCCCTGCTGTTACTCACTCACTTATTCAGTTGAAATGCTCCTCTGAAGCACAGAGCTTAGAGATCTTTCAACAACTTTATAGCTTGTTCTCCTGTTGCTACTAACTTTAAGCAGTCATCGACATAGAAATTACTGAACATGCTGTTAACAGCCTTGGCTGTTCTATGCAAAGTATAAAAAGTCCAACTGGGTGAAGAAGTAGCACCAAAAAGATATACTGTATTGTCATTTTAAATTCTTTCAAGTCTTTACTTAAATTACCTTCAGGCCACCATAAAAAGCGAAGAAGGTCAGTGTCATTAGGAACTTTAACTTGGTTCCTCTCTAAATCTTGAAAGGACGTCAATGAGTGTGTTGGTTAAGTCAGGACCTTTCAGTAGTTGTTCGTTAGGAGAAATCCCCTTGGTAGATGGCTGTACAATCAAAAAATGCTGAAATCTTATTTTTCTTTGGATGATATACACCATGATGTGGAATGCACCACTCTCTGCCTTCCTTACAATTCAGGCTTTCTTTGGGTTCCTTGACAGCTAATTAATTGCTATAATGTCTCTCATGAAAGCTTTATAGTCTTCATGGAAACCTGAATTTTTGCTTAATTTTTTTGAGCCCAATAGCATGCTGTTCTGTAATACACCAATTGTTTGGCATTTTAAGCACTTCACCTTTTATTGTGTGACACATGGGCTCCCCTGGGACCCTAGAGGGCAGCCCTCCTGGGAGGCTGTGGCTCCATAGATTCCTACAGGGCATGCTGTAACATGGAGTTTGGCACAGCTCTGTTGGATTCTGTGGGGGCCGCCAGGGGGAGCTGCACAGCCCTATAGTGCAGGCATGTGAAACTCACTACCATTGGTGGGCCGCTTCGACTGCCATACATGCGTCAGCGGGCCGCACTGTAACAAATACTATTATACTATTATACAAAGTTACTGTAGCTTTCTTTTCAATACTGAAAATTTCAAAAAATGTAACACTTAAAGTTTAAAGTTTAAAGAAAAGCAATTTATTTCCATACAATCTCCGTACAACAGTGTACAATTAGAGTCTTAGCCTCTTAGCTAAGTCCTTATATTATTATATTATATTCATTATATTATATTCATTGCTTATATAGGAGTCTTACAGTGTGAGATTTATTTTTTTTGTCCCGACACTTGGCATCTCTTGTTAGTATCCAGTTTGTCAATATCAGGCTTGAAATCTTGTGCAGCTGCAACTTTTATGAGGGATGAAAGGTGCTCGACAGAAAGTCTTGAGCGATGTGGGGTTTTGGTAGCTTTCATTAACGACGAACGGTAAGTGTTTCCGAATATAGACAGTACTCTCGATGCCAACTTATGGATCTGCACATACAAGGGTGGCAGGTAAGCATACAAGCCTGGCACACCAACTTTGTTGTATTTTGCCATCAGAATAGAATCTGACTGCAATTCAATCAATTCCATTTGGATATTCTCAGGCGCATTCTTAACATTGTGAGAGTATGGTGACGTAAACAGCACAAAGTCCTGTTCGTGTGAACTGACATCGTGAAAACACTCACTGAATTCATTGCTCAGTAATACATGTTTTGGAGGATTTGTTTTCCAAATCAAATTTTACTTTACTAAGTTTACTTCAAAGTTTATATTGTAAAATAAGCCGATATGCAAAAAGCCCCCGACCTACACTAGTTATACAAACTCAAAATCACAAAAATCTGTTAATAAACAACTCACCAACTTCTCGCGTCCACTTCAGATCTTCAGTTGTAGTCTGCACTAACTGTTCGTTACAATACTTGCACAAAATTACATAAAACTAGAGCAAAAAAAACGTGAAAATATGCGAGCTAATACTACTCGTGATGGTCAGTTCTGCCCAGTGGCCAGTCTCAGCAGCCCAGCCAGTAATGTAGCCCAGTGGTCCGCAACCTGTTTGACACCAAGGACTGCTTTACTAGAAGCAAATTTTTCCGGGGACGGGTGGGTTGTTGGAGGTTGGAGTTTGTGGGGTGATTATGGGCGGGTTCGTAGGGCAGTTTTATACATAACTAGCAAAATACCCACGCTTCCCAGCGGAAAAGTAGTGTGTTAAAGAAGTTATGAAAAAGAAAAGGAAACATTTTAAAAATAACGTAACATGATTGTCAATCTAATTGTTTTGTGACTGTTATGAGTGTTGTTGTCATCAAGGATTTGATTATCATTATTTCTTTCAATCAGGTTCGTATTTGGAGGATGTGTTGTGTTCAAGTTATATTCCGTGTTTGTCAACCGTTGTAAAGATAACAGGTTTCATTCATCGAAGTGATCACTACCCAAACCGGTACTCGTGAATCTAAGATGTTTAACAGGCATTCCCAGTATTAAGTTGTGGATCTGCCTGCGAATATTTAGTGGCATTGTGTCTATGAACTTAATTTAAACTTAAGCTTTACACCTTGCTTTCCTATTGATATGTCTACAAAGGCTTGTTCAGCTTCAGAGGGTTGTTCCTTTCTTACTGCATCAATAAACAGCTCGTCTTCCTCTTTATTTGAGACATCACACACTGCATGAACGGGTTTACCTTTCCTAGTCCTGCAAACTTTAGGGAAGTGGTTCAATTTACCACATTTTTTACACTGTCTTCCTTTAGCTGGACATTGACTTTTTCCACCGTGTGCTTTGTTTCCGCAGTAGCTGCACTTATGAATATGCTTGTATGCGTCACTCGCTTCATATTCTTTTGCTGCCTTCTCAATTGTGTAATGCGTTTTTCATTCAGCGCTCTTTGGAGCTCTTGCTTGTTGTCTGCGTACTGCATTCACAGTCAGTTCACGTGAGCCGCTCGGAGTACATGCATCGAAGGTTCTCAGCAGTGCTTGTGCTATCTTGTGCGATCTTGCGATGTCCACGGCTTTATGTAATGTTAGCTCAGACCCGGCACTTAAACATTTCTCTCGCACTTTTGCTGAGTTTGTGCCAAACACTATTCTATCCCTGACCATCTCATCTTCGTTTGCATATGTACAGTCCTTCACCAGCAATTTTAACTCCATTACAAAGTGATCAAAAGTCTCATTTATACCCTCCGTCTTCTCATTAAACTTGTATCTCGCGAATATCATATTCGTCTTAGGCATGACAAATGCCTCAAAGCAGTGATAATAAATTTTCAGTACCTTGGCTTCCTCCTGGGTGAGAGTCAATGTGTTTAAAATGTCTTTTCCTTTTTCCCCAGTCCACAGGAGCAGGTAGCTGCATTTCTCACTCTCGTCTTTGCCGTTTAGCAGGCCAGAAAACATCAGCTCCACGTACTGTCGGAACTTTTTGCATTCTCCCGGCAGGTTAAGAGAATCCCAGTCAATTCGTGGCGAGGGAACTCCAACAAAATCCATGACTGTCTATTCTGACACCATGTCTTGTTTTCACAAATTGTGAAAAATGAAATGATGGCGAGACTTTCTTTTAAAGTATGCAGGGGAACTTTATCTATTACAGCTCTGACATTCACGCCGTCCGTGCTCTAAATTAACTTCCATTATAGTAACCTTGAGGTCCCTTTTTCTGGTGCCTTCCTGATGACATAGGTGCCTAAACCATGCCTGATAATAATACATTTCAATGACATATAAATATTACAGTGATCACCTCGATAGACATCTCACCACCCCAATCGCTACTCGTGAATCTAAGATGTTTAACAGGCATTCCCGGTACAGTGTAACCTCGGTTCACAACCATAGTTTGTTCCAAAACTCTGGTCGTAAAACGATGAACCAAAGCAATTTCCCCCATAGGATTGTATGTAAATACAATTAATCCGTTCCAGACCATACGAACTGTATGTAAATATATATTTTTTTAGTTTTTAAGCACAAATATAATTATACCATAGAATGCACAGCGTAATAGTAAACTAAATGTAAAAACATTGAATAACACTGAGAAAACCTTGAACAACAGAGAAAACTAACACTGCAATAGTTCGCGCTATAGCGCTACCAACCGCTGGCTAAAAGCACTTTTTTTAATGAGTTTTAAGCACAGGGAAAAAATGAACATTTGAAAAAATCCGTAATTTAATAAACCACCAAGAAAAATAATATTGCAACAATGCACGCTACGAACAGAACGCTGGAAACAGAAGTGAAAACAAAATCAAGACCAGTGCATTCTTTCACTGCCTTCCTACCTTAATGCATCCAGCTCTCTCTCGCGCTGCCTGTGTGTCGCGCTCTCTCTCTGTCACTGCCTGTGTGTGTGTCGCGCCATCTCTCTGGCGCTGCCTGTGTGTGTCGCGTCATCTCTCTGGCGCTGCCTGTGTGTGTGCTCGCCCTGACTGTATGTGTGCGTCTGTCTATCTCTCGCGCTGCCTGTGTGTGTGTGTGTGTATGTGTTGCGCTCTCTGGCGCTGCCTGTGTGTGAGTCACGCTATCTCTCTGGCACTGTCTGTGTGTGTGTCACGCCATCTCTCTGGCGCTGCCTGTGTGTGTGTCGCGCCATCTCTCTGGCGCTGCCTGTGTGTGTTGCGCCATCTCTCTGGCGCTGCCTGTGTGTGTCGCACCATCTCTCTGGCGCTGACTGTGTGTGTGTGCTCGCGCTGACTGTGTGTGTGCGTCTGTCTCTCTCTCGCGCTGCCTGTGTGCGTGTGTGTGTGTGTCGCGCTCTCTTGCTCTCTCTCTCTTGCTTGCAGGCAGGCAGTCAATTATGTGGGAGGCGTGCTGATTTCCGCAATAGCTGCACTTATGAATATGCTAAGCACAGTCCTTCACCCACGAATACTTACCTTATATGGGCAGGCACTCAATTATGTGGGAGGTGTGATGATGCAGGACGCAACTCCGCCTCACACGGCGACTGACCTGCAGGCTATGGCCATATACAGTATATGGACGAAAGCAGGTTCCAGTTATGACCGTTACGCGTAGAATTTCGAAATGAAACCTGCCTAACTTTTGCAAGTAAGCTGTAAGGAACGAGCCTGCCAAATTTCAGCCTTCTACCTACACGGGAAGTTGGAGAATTAGTGATGAGTGAGTGAGTGAGTGAGGGCTTTGCCTTTTATTAGAATAGATTTACATTACATTTCTATTATTATTAAGTTATAACTTAGTAATAGAAATTATACAGCTTGCCATAATGCAGAATCAGTGAGAGCCCTGAGCTTGTTTTCCTGCAACCAGACAATCCCATCTGGGGAGGATGGAAGACAGTGACATGCGAAGTGTGTTGCTTATGTTCAGTCTACTCCGTTATCTCGTTTTGGTTGCTGTCACTGCAGAAAACGTGCATCACAAAGACAGGATGTTGGAGATGGAAGCAGCTTCAATAGCTTCTTTCGCGTTAGTTTAATCTTCTCCTATCTGCAAGTTATGTTGACGAGAATTTTTCTCAGCATTTCCTTGCGATAATACACTTTCAGGGTGTGAATGATGCCCAAATCCAATGGCTGAAGCACTGCCGTGCAATTGGGTGGGAGGAATTCAACGTGAAAATTATCTAAATGCGGAAGCATGTTGTGGTCAGCACAGTTATCAATCAGAAGCCACATTATTCTTTTCTTCTTCTTCATATTGTGAGGTTCCTGAACTCTTTTGTGATCTAGGATCCCCCCCACTCAACGGGAACGACACGCTGAAGTGCATCCTGAAGCGCTATTGCCACGTGTAAGATTGTTTGTCCGGGTCCCAAGAGAGTTTAAAAACCTCATATATTCTTGAATGAGTGCCGCATTAATAGGAATGTTTCTTGAACAAGCATCACTGCAACCACATAAAAACGGCTTTTTCGGCGTCTTCAAATGCAGCAGTTCGCATGCGTTTGCAAGATTTTTCTTCTTTTTTGCATATAGCAAGTATGCCGTTTCTATAGAAGGGTGACAATGAGTTAAATTCCAATGGATGTTTTTCAAATGTTGACGAGCAATAAGAAAAAGGTATCACTTAAAACCACACAAAACAAAAACAGCAAAAAAACAGTTTGAGGAATGTTCGAAGAAAGAACATTATTTACAATGTTTCTGTTTGGGGATCGTTGTGCAAATGTCCACAACTGAGCTGTGACCACAGAACTAACTGCTCTGTGGATGATTCATTCAAGCATTTCACGGTCACTTCGTTGTAATTAAAGTACAGTATCTGATGCTGAATGGACTTCGTAGTAACAAGATTTCTGTGGACTCGAGTCATATGGAGAAACTTTTAGAAACATAAAAATACTTTGTTGTAATACTCTCTCACCGCGGTCTGTCCTCTCTCTGCGCCGCTGCAAAGTCCCGCCCGCCTAGCGTTCTGAAAAGTGTCCTCAGTGAAGGGGGCAGCCTTTTTGCTGTAGCCCTTCACTGAGTGAGTCTCTGTTGCTGGCAGTTCCCTCGCGGCTCGGTAGTGGGCCGCGGACCGCAGCCTAGCACTTCAGTTGCGACTTCGTGGCTGCAACTATACTAGCAGATGATGTTTCCAGTACCGTAATGCCATGGGAAAACGTGCTTTTGTCAGAAGGCAGAAGTAAGAAAAGTCAATAAGTAACGCCGAAGATGCAGAATGATTCAATCACAAACGATAGTACAGTAATCATTTTGTACAAGTTTAGTGCTAACTAGGATCTGTCATGCGGGCCAAACAGATTTCTGTTGCGGGCCGCGTGTTTGACATGCCTGCTATAGTGGACTTCCACCACTCCTGGGAGAGATTCCATGTAATACTGATGAGCCACCTGGAGCACTCCCAGGAGCTGAATAAAAGGAGACACCTCACTCCATTTGGGGAGCCAGAATCGTAAGGAAGAAGGAAGAAGCTTGCAAGGAAGAAGTGGTGGAGGAAGGACTGTGAACTGGCAGCTGAAGAAAGGACTGTGTTATGGTGCTGTATGAACTGTGCTGTACCTTGGGGGAGCGAAGAAGACACCAGTTGTAAATAAAGGCGTTTTGTATGGCAATTGATGTCTCTGCCTGTCTTGTTGGGTTAGGGTGGCTGTACATGCCCCGGTATTTCACAATAAGCAGATTTAAACAATAGTACCTTGCAGACTCTGAGACTGTGTGCATAAACTTGATGTCCTCCTGTGACATTTCTTCTCTCTCTTCACAGCTGTGCTCCTGAAAAATCTGAATTGTACTGTACTATTGGTGGAACATTTTATCTATTTCTATTATTGACACACAATTGGTTGAATGCTTAGGCAGGTTACCACTGTACTTTCCAAGGTCATCTATTTCTTTGAATGGTTCAACGACCATCCATCCAAATGCAGACTTCACAGCATGAGGTCCGTGTCCTTTGCTAGGTATGATTTGCCACAGCTCAAAGACTTTGGGGTTGTTGATACAAAATTATAAGATCACCTTCAAAATCTATGAATGGTAGACATACTTCCTCAAGATACGTCCACTTTGCGATGTCCTCATGGCCTGGAATATTTTCTTTGTCCACTGGAATAGTGACCTACGTATGCACTTTTGGCAAATCCACATATGCATTAATGTTGAGACCACAGACTTGCAAATCTGATAAGACAGTACTCTTAGTTAGCACTCTTGAATCAGTATCACAATTACTCATAGTTTTGAGGAATACTTGGATACTTCTACCACAAAGATTTAACTGTCTCTGAAAATTTTCAGTACAAATTGTTACTGTACTTACTAGGGTCAATAAAGGTGTGTATTTCTAAATACCTTTTACTCTTCTTAGATTTTACCTTAACAAGATCCACATATACTGCATACTCTTCTCCAGCTCCAGTAAGAGCACAAACTCCCTTGTCAGTTTCTTCATTAGCGGATATACTGTACCTTTACTGGATATAGCTCCATTCTCTTTTTTGATATGCACAATTTCTGGATGCTGTAGAGGACATATCTGACATTTCATTTTTTTCTTTGCAATTCTTACCAAGGTGCCCCTGTTTGAGACAATGAAAACGTAAACCTTTAGATTTTAAAAAGTCAATTCTGTCTTTGTGTGGCAATTCTTTGATTTTACTGCATTACGAAAGGATGTGCTTGTCACTGCAAAATTCTCACGTTTTTTTTAAAACCACAGACAGCTGTTGCAGACGTTTTGAAAGAGTTGTCTTGAGTCCCCTTTCCAGCAGTGTCGTGATATTTGTAGCAAAAGTACTTCCTCTCTGGGCTCTCTTCAGGGGGAACTTTCTCTTGTCTGTCTTTTCTTTTTCTTCTGGGTATTCAAGGCTTTGAGATGTACTTCCAAACACAGGATAAAACAATATTTTAGCCTGCCGACGTGAAAAGGTAATTAGCTCAGCCATGACTTCCCTTTTGTCTTCCCTTTCTTGAAGTTTGTAACTAAACCTTCCCCATTCATTTTGTAAAAGGAAAGGGAGTTTTCAAAGTTTAGTATGAATATTTGAATTATTGTTGAATTCTTCACTATTCTCTACATTGGACATAGCATTCATACAACTTGCAAGAAAGGTTGCATAATTTCTCAGAGCTGCTCCATCATTCTGCTTTATTTTAGACCATTTCAATGCTTTGTCCAGCTATGCATCTAGTCTGTCAAGTAGACTTGGTGGCATCCAGACGCAGCCTTTAACCATGTCTTGAGGAGAGCATCTGGTATAATGTATTAAGTAATCGTGCTTATCTTGAGGGCTCTCTAACACATTACCTACAGTATGATCAAAGGCCCTGATAAAGTCTGCATAGGCCAATGGAACACCTGAAAATAATGGAACCTGTCTGTGTGGTACTTCAATACGCGGTGTAGGAGATTCATTTTCCTTATTTCTTTGCTGGGCTAACATTCTAGCAACTTCATCAACTGCCTTCTGACTTTCGGTTTGCTTCTGCTTGAGCTGACACATATCCCACGTATCTTATCTGAGACTCTGAGGTCTGCCCTTGTGATGGTTATTAAGTGCTCTTGCCTTTCTCTTTAGACTTGTACACTTGAAGCCTTTGGAAAAAGTCTATCAGGTTCCAAACATTCAAGTGTGACTGTTGATAGAGGTGCTCCTGCCGCAGCTGTTGGTTGTAATGACAAACTGCATAGTTTATTTTCAATTGTATACTTTAACTGTGGCACACTGACTTACTTGTATAAGTGGTTTGTTTGTTTCATGAAGCCATGTGCTTATTCTTAGACTATATTCATTCCAAGTCTTTGCTTTGGATGCAAACGTTAATTTTTGCTATTTTCTTGCTTCTTTTGACAATAAGGGTATCCACCTATCATTGAGCTCTTCAAGTTGATCCTGTATTTTGTTAAAGTCTGTTTCAAACAGCTCCGCTGTCCTGGGGAAATTTATAGAATCACCTATAAGGGTTTCGATTTCAACCATAAGTTTGGAAAGCTGATCTTGCTTTTCCTTTATATGATTTTTAAGTATATTTATCTGTTTCAAATTTGAGTCTCTACTCAGATCTCTTCCTGTGGCTTTACTTGGACTTGGTATTGATATTTTTAAAAACTGCACAAATAGCTGACAGCATTTCTAAACAACAGCTTCTCAAGAGATGCTACGTCACAATTACTGTGACAGAGCTACTGTATCTATCTTTCTCCAGCAAAGGCTAGTCAAACTTCTTTATCCTACATCAATGACTGAAACAATCATCTGCGATGCTTTTATATTCTATCACAGTTTCATTAGGTTCGAGCACAGCTTTCAGCTCCAGTCTTGCATAAATAGAAGAGAAGAGCAGAGTTTGCTTCATAGGACACTTCCGGCACTAGTGTGAAGCATTTTTGAATAATTCTACCAACCAATACTCTTCATTTTAAAAGCTT
>JANRMT010062842.1:7627614-7711349 GCA_026402145.1 Polypterus bichir lapradei | reverse complement strand
GAAAACTGTATGCCAGTCTCCGGTTTACAGATTTATCTGATAGTCCTCTCAGGAAACATCTATGTTGCTTGCCTTAAAGGGGCAACACATTCCCTTTCACTGTCTAAGAGTGTGTTCTGTCATCTAATACAGTGGTTCTCAACCTGTGGGGTGGGCCCCCCTAGGGGGGTGCGAAGTAACAAAAAGGGGGGTGCGAAGATGTGAAAAAAAGAAAACAAGAATTAAAAATATGAAAAAAATCTGTTTAAACCAAAACAAATTAACTTAAACTACATTCTGATAATAGAACAATAAATATAGAGTTAGATAAATGTCGATAAAAGTTAAGTAGGTATAATAAAATATGCATCTACATTTCAAAAAAATGTTAGGGGGGGCGCGATTAAAACTGTTATAAAAACTCGGGTCGCAAATACTTAAAGGTTGAGTAACGCTGATCTAATAGACTAGAGGTTTGTAGCTGACTTCCATTAAAAAGGCCAATGACCTTACATCTTAAATCTTAGGGTCATGCATGGCACTCTAGCAGCTGGGAGGTGCTAAAATGTGTTGCCAACCCTCCATGGACTTATTCACTATCTAAAAGAAGGTTCAGGTAGCTGTTAACATTCACTGAGTCTTCGGCTCTCTGGTTGTTTTTGGAGTGTTGTACATGTCCTCCCAGGACATAACTCTCTATTCTCCATTCTCTTGGCTTTTTGGAATGCACACAGACCTGTGACCATTGTGTTTCCACCATGGCAGATGGTGCTTCCTGTCTTTTACTTAACTGTGTTTTGCGGGACTTTTTGCTGTTCTAGCGGTACCGTTACCTAAGCAAACTCTTGCCAGACAGCCACCCTTTTACATAATGTATTTCCTTTAAAATTCTTGCTTAGGGAATTGGCAGAGCTTTAAAGTATTGATGAAGAAAGCCAGTGGCAGTTAATAATCAGACATGTTTAATAAAAAATAATGTATATAACATTACAAAATAAATTCAAATAATACACAGCAACCATTTATTCTAGACAAAGTGAGTATAAAATTACATACAACAAATCTTCTGATTACTGCACTTGTACTTTGAGTACTGCCATATACATGAGTGTGTCACAAACCTTAAGCAGGCTGATTTGAAGGGGACAGAGGGGAAGGTTTTTGAAGTTAAAGGTTCACTGGTGGTGTTGCCTGAGATTGAATGGTGAGAGAGACAAAGATGGGAATTTTCCTTCAGTCAGTCTGTTTGAAAAGAAAAGAATGCATGTACTTCTCTCTACGTTGAGTGCCAAAGCTGAGATAAGCACATATCATAGACATGCTTTTAAAAAGGCCCAGGAGCAACAATTGAACAATGAAAAATCCCACAAGAGTTAAATAGTTAGTTAAACGTACCTTGCTACAGAAATGTATAAAGAAAGACAACGACACATGCTATTCAGTCATTCATTTATTCATTTCCTGAAACACTTATTCAGGACAGAGTTCTAGGGCAGTTGGTGCTTATCCAAGCAGACTTTGTGTAGAAGGTAGGAACAATCCCTGGATGGAGTGACAGTCCATCATAGACCAGACATTATTTTTTACCAGTAATTTTAGGTGATGGTTGGAAATTGTCCCCTTTTCTTGAGTATGGCATCCAAGACATGGTAAAAGATATCTCGGGTAAACCATGCCAAGCCATGTCAACAGATCTATAGTATTTACCATGATTTGTCACTTCCTGTCAACTCATTTCTGTTCAGTCGCTGTGCACCTCATCTTCTTCGGCCTTCACGGCTAACCTTCTCATGAAGATTGGTTGACTTTGTTCAGCTTTCTTACTTTTCAGCTGCTGGATGTGGAGAGATGAGCAAGCAAGGACATAGTCAAAAATGCAAACTTCGACATTGGAGTTGTAGTCAAAGCTGAGCATTAAGAGCAAAACTCTGACCAACAGCTTGTTCCTTCTATTTCAACCAAATAATGCCACAAAAATCACACAAAAAGAAGATCTGAAGAATTGATAACTTCGCAAAAGTAACAGGGAGTAATAAGGAGGTACTTAGTGACTTGGAAATTATAAAGGGAGACATACTGCTTGTATTAAATAGACTAAAATCTAACAAGTCACCAGGACACATAACATTTATCCTCGAGTGCTTAAGGAAGTTAGTGAGTGCATATATAAGTCCTTAACACATATTTTTCAAAAATCTCTCCACTCCAAGAAAATTTGTAAAGACTGGAGGCTAGCAAATATCCTGTTGTATAAAAAGAATGATTTTGCTGATCCAAGTAACTAAAGGCCAGTAAGCTTAATGTACTTGGGTTCAGAGGAGGAAAGGTCTTGTCTCACCAATATGCTGAAATTCTATGAGGAAGGAAGAAAAGAATATGATAATTGACGTGTATAAAATATTTTTCATCTTTTTTTACACCAATGTTTAAAATTTATTTCAAAAAGAGGAATAGGAAAGCAAAGTAAAACATTTTCATATATAAATTTGAACTCCCCCTACCGGTACTCAACTCAGCCAGTCCCACCCCAGAGATATACAAAAGAAAACCGATTAAAAAAAATTAATAAAACACATGGTCACCAACTTTGGTTTTTTTTTTTGGTTTTTTTGCCTTCTTTCTTTACCAACTCTTCTCCTGTTTATCTTGTCTCTTTTTATAAGTACTAATATACCGGCCATTAAAAACTCCATTTTGATTTGATCCAGATTAGATGCAGGCCCAGAGGCTCACATGTCTAACTAAACAAGAGAAAAGTAAAATTAAAAAAATAAGATGGATCATGGGCTAGCTCACTGTCATTCATTGATCATGAATCAATCATGGAACCACTTGCTGATGGTTCCAGACAGTCCACCTTTGATTCATGTGGCTGACCATTTTAAAAGAGCAGAGTTGTAAAAGGAAGGCCTCCAGACAGAAAAAGTAATGTCATGGTTCTACCATTAGGAAGCTATAAGAACTTTGGCTGCCATTGTAGCTTTTGACATAATGCTCTGCTGATGAAAAGACTGAGAGAAAGTGAAGAAATCTAAAAGGAGTAGAATGATAGAAAAGCAAGGTTTAAAGACAAATAAAATGAAGGAGAGCACACACAACTGCAATCCAAAGAACTGGAATAGTGGGACCCCAGAATGTGTGGAGAAAAATGCCTGGCGTAATAAGGGAACACTAGTGACAGACTGGGTCAGGAGCCTAACCCATCAGGAACTGCTTTCTAGGATACTGATAAACTCAAAGAATAACTTTATATCGGACATGCTGATAATTAGAGCTTCTGGAGGAATCTTTTTATGTTTTCAGAAACTGTGTTCCAACATAATGGTGTTGACAGGGATAGGTCAGTGATCCACCTCTGAGTGACTGGGATAGATGTAATAATGGAATCACGCAGGCAGGGATACAAAGAGGAAATGCTTTCGGTGGAGAGTGAAGAAGAAAACAAATGGTCAAATGATGGATGGTTGGGAACAGGGGCAGAAAAACTTATTTCACTCTTCCTGAGAACAAGTCTAATCTGTAAACAGGGAAAGAAAGAGGAAGAAGGAATTGTATGTTTGTCTTCAGGAAAATGAAAAGAGGTGAGCTCAATTCCATCAAACAAATCGTAGAGTGTGCTGATACTTGCAGTTAGTATTTTGTTCCAGTAAACACTATCATCACTTTCTACATCCAGACTGTATACAAAAGCAATCAATTAACGTGTTGGTAATTGATAAATAGCTGTTGGGTGTCATCCTTGTACTCATAACAGTTTTCCATGATATTTCTTAAGGAGAACATCTGATCTGTTGCAAATTCACTGAAATCCATGTTGGTAATTCCCAAACATGGTTATCAGTACACCTACAATCTTTTGTCCAAAACACTTGCAAAAATCTTGTGTGAAGTACAGAAAAGTGAAATTCCTCTATACATTTTACAAAAGTTTATCTTCTTTCTTAAATATTGAGCATTATACTGTATATTTCTCTGAATACAGATTCTACACCTCCCACAGTCAGTTTCAGCAATATTCCAAAACATCTTGGGGATTTATGATTTTTCATGGCACTTATAGCTCTTTCAACCTCTTCCATCATTGGTGCATGCATTCCTAAATCTTCCTCTCTGACAAGGATGTCTTTTAACTCATTTTATTCTGTAGTTCTGATCTCACTGTTAAGGAGGTTCTCAAAATAGTTTTGTCCATATCTTCATTTTCTAATCATTATCATCAATCAGACCCCCCAATTTCACTCATCCACATACCGATCCTTTTAACAATGAGATCAAACCTATGGTCAGCATTACAGCCATCGTCTTGTTGTCTTTGCTGTTCTACATGTAGACTTTCCAATCGCCATCCTGTATGATTCTCCACTTCCTATTTTCACATTAAAGCTATCAAGCAGGATTTTGACTTTTTTGCAGCTGTACTCAAGTCCACTTTAAGATCTAATAAATCCCTATCCTCTTCATCACTGTTTTCTGTAAGAGCACATACACAGATTATAATCCTATTTTTCACTCTCAACATAGAAAGTCAGTCATTTGCAGGTCTAAAGTCATTAATTTCCAGTTTAACATTTTGTTGAACCATAAATCCCACTACTTTTGCTGTTCTGTTTCCACAGTGCTTAACGTGTCCCTCATAGGTACCTGATCCACTCCACCTTGTTTCTGTAATGAGTCAAGCAGTCTATGATTATTTTGAGGTGAAAAAATAACCAGAAGATGCAATACATGCCAGAAACAAGGTAGAAAAGGCAGACAAAAGTCATTAATAAGTAGTCAAAAATGATTAAATACCAAAATCAAAGGGCAAGAGAAAAATCCAAAACTAACCTAATGATGGGGTCTATTTGAATTGAAACCAACTGATGCTAAAGTACTTCAGTGATTCTTTTAGGAATATCCATTGAATGGCAAAAGATATGAAGGCTGTTTTATTTACAGTGTTACTTCTCAAAGTCAATAATGCAACCAAACAGGTCACATTATGCTATTCAGAGAGTCACATAAACAACAGGAACAAGATGTTAATCAAATCAAACTTTTAAAATTCAAAATGAAGCAAAAGTCCAACTGCAAAAAAAGAATATCTGATGTTAAAAACCATATTCAGACTAAAATTATATGTATAAAAAAGCCCAAATACTACAGTGTCATGGATTGCTGCTATTTCAACCCTGTACTTCTCAAGTCTCTTCAAGGCTCTATAATACTAAGGACAATTTCAAAGTCTGGTTAGCATGTGTGAGTCATTTCCATGAATCAGTCCAATTATTTCTCTCTGTTTAGACCTCTGAACAAGTCAATTCCTTAGAAGGCGGGGGTGTTAGCTCCAAGCTCTGCATCTATTACAGCAAAGTGTTTATTCATCTCTGCAATGTGACCTACCAACAAAACTTTGGAGTGGTCTAAGATGGCTTAACTGAGACACATTTCTCTTGATAATACATATTTAGTTGTGAAGACTTGTGAATCCTTTATATTAACAAGTAATTTTACCATTATGCCCATATGCCACATTGCACAGTGATGAATACCTTATCTATGGATGTTTTATAAGCGCGATGGACACCAAAAGAAGCCTTGTTACATAAGAGTAAATGAATAATAGATTCTTTTTTGTATTACCTAAACTAAAGCATTACTGATTTTTCTTTGTGGTTGACTCTGTTAGCTGGTAGGTTCCAGTTCTAAAGTGCCAAAAACTTGCTTTGCATTCTCCTCCTTCTTTTGCCTCAATTGAAGCATTTCTCAGGGGTTACAGATGTGGAGGTGGAAGGTAGAGTTTGCTGTCAGATAGGTTTCCAGGCTTTTAATGAGGTTTTGGGATTGGCACCCTCCACCTCATCAAGGCTATTTACAAACTTTAACGCCCACTACTATTTGTTAATTGAGAGCTGGATGATATCATGTTTATGAGATTAGGGACAGGGAAGACATGCAAGATAGAACCAATTCCTTTGAGCTAGTTTGGTGGCAGCACACCATCCCCAATATGGAGCAGATAGGCCTTATTGTCCATATGAGTCAGACATTAAGGAAGTGGACAAAAGGCATTGCTGTCTAGGTCACACTCAGGTTGGACAAACTTGACTAGCCTCTGCCTTGAAAAGATGGATGTTCAAGCTTGTATCAGTTAAGCCTGAGTGGCAGCTAGAGTATTTATTTATTATTTTGTTTTTATATTTTTAATTTTTTTTAATATTTTAAATAGACATACAAGTATGTTTTTTACATTTCTTGTGTCTTGGAATTAATCTGTGTACCGAAAGAAATAAACAGAGAGTACCTCTTTATAATATATATCTATAAATACATTGTATAATTGGTTATGTAGATCCAGTCACCAGGAGACTAAGACCTCTCTAGGAATGTGTCCTGATGTATGCCACAGCCACATGTTTTATATCTAAAGGGTACAGCTGCTTTTCAGAATGCACTCTGCACAGACCACTATAAGTAAGCAGGTGAATTTCTTGAAAACTGGATTTCAGAAATAATTCCTCCTGTACCCATGGCAACAGCCAAGAGATGCCGTTAAGTTATGTGATTGGTTAAAGCATACGTCATTTTAACAAAATAAATTAAAAAGGAAACTACAGAATAGATACAAATTGAGGTGTATAAGTTTTTGCTGATGCTGAAAGTGTAAGATAGTTTAGCAGGCTGGACTGTTTCAGATTTGCATGAAACTGAAAATATATTAAACAAGAAAGCAATTTGCCACCGGCACAATAAAATCAAGATGCAGTTGGGACTCACTGACGCAACATGATGTCCGAAACAACTAAGATGGCTCATAGTTTGATGTAACTTTGTTAGGAAATTGTTAAATGAATTGCCTTTACATCTTTGGCATACCATGACTAGGCTACTGTAATGTGGATGCAGCTCCATGAATTTTACGCTTTCTTTGGCTTCATAGTCACAAATACTGACACTGCACAACTGAAACATTGGTAGAATCAGAATGTCAGTCAAGGTATGTGGTTTATGGTCATATTTATAATATAACTTATTTTGAAATTATAGGACAATGTTAGTTTGAATACAAAAACAAAAGAAATTTCATGGGATCTGTACTAGGAGTTCCCAAAATTTCTATGTCCTGCATCACTAGAAAATATGTGATTTTTACCCGCTACAAAAGTAATATCACATTTGAAGTTGAAGAAGTCTGATGCTAAAGTACTTCTTATTTTTGAACCACATACAGTACTGTGGGTGAACAAACTGAACTAAATAAAAATAAGCTTTAAACTCAGTGCATAACATTTAAATATACTGTAAATTGAGGAATTTACTTTTACAGATCTCAGTAGTTTTGTAAATGTGTCGCCCATGAAGCTTAGACACTCAACTGACAATCCAGGGATTGGGGTATCCCACAAAGCATCAATTGCAAAGGAATGACATGTGATCAACGATCGAAGGGTTTGTGAGACTGGATTAGAATCAGTGACATTTCAAGATCAGGACTTGCACAGAAGTCAGTACTACACCTCACCCTTTTCTGTGGATCATTGTAAGGTCCAAATTCCATTCTTTTAATAAAAAGTTATTCACCTGCAACAAGGAACCCGCAAACATGCACATTTCTGCGGCTCATTCACACGTGACAATTGCATGTGCACTGCTTCATTCTTTTTATGCCATAGAATAGGACTACTAACAAATGCCCTGCAAATGACAGCACACTGCAAGACACAAGCTGGATGACACACCTCAGTTAATTTTGGTAAATTGTGATGCAGCCTTCTTCATTGTCTCACCCCCTTAAATGCCATCTCGCACCCCCTGGGGTTGTGGACACCCCAGGTTGGGAACCCCTGGTCTATACAAATGAAGATTCTGAAAAGATCTGGAATTTACTAATTTCAGAAGAAAGATCAACAATTCTAACAGGACATATAATGACTATAACAGAATGAAAGTTAAGATCAAGAAAGTTACAAATAAATTTGATCAATGTCACTCAGTTTATAACTTCTTGCAGGATAAGAAATTGCCAAGTATATAAATAACTTTGCCTTAATTTTATTTACTTCTACCTGTTATTTTTATTTAAATATATATTTAAATAGGAATAGGAAAATTGTGAAAAATATAGCATAATATTCTCACACTTGCTCAGACCAGCTCAGGCTCACGGGGGTGTGAAGTCAATCCTGGTACCAGTGGGTGCGAGGCAGGAACCAGACCTGGGCAAGGCACCAATCCATCATCTTGTAAGGTATGATGTTAATTTTTTTTGTTTTTCAATGCCAAGACATAAATAGTTTGTAGTAGGCATGTAATATTATATCTGAGCACATTCTTTATTTAATACTTGTTCCTGGATCTCCTAAAAAAGCCAGCATTCCATTTACTTGCTTGGCACACTAATATTCATGTTTATGAAGTAATTACAAAGTCCCTGACTGCCTATCAATCCATTTGTCTGTTAATGTATTTTAAAATACAATGACCAGAAAAGACTAATAAAATTCACAGAACACAACAGGAATTGCTTTGTAAATCATAGTTCAAAGGAGCAAAGAACAAAATCAGTCAGTGGAGCAGGGTCAGACATTATCTGCCACCTGCCAATGTAAGAACCTAGAGTTCATGTGTTTAATCTTTTTCGGATTTCTTCTTTTCTTATGCATTTTTTAACAACTGGGAAAAAAATCAAATCTAAAAAACTGTAATAATTACAGCAATAAACATATTGCAAAATCTTCTTCTTCTTTCGGCCACAACGGATCAGTGGTTGCCACAGCAGATCATCTTTTTCCATATCTTTCTGTCCTCTGCATCTTGTTCTGTTACACCCATCACCTGCATGTCCTCTCTCACCACAACCATAAACCTTCTCTTAGGCCTTCCTCTTCCCTGGCAGCTCTATCCTTAGCATCCTTCTCCCATTATACTCAGCATCTCTCATCTGCACATGTCCAAACCAACTCAATCTCACCTCTCTGACTTTGTCTCCCAACCGTCCAATTTGAGCTGACCCTCTAATGTATTCATTTCTAATCCTGTCCATCCTCATCACACCCAGTGCAAATCCTAGTATCTTTAACTCTACCACCTCTAGCTCTGTCTCCAGCTTTCTTGTCAATGCCACTATCTCCAACCCATATAACATAGATGGTCTCACTACCGTCCTGTAGACCTTCACTCTTGCTGATACCCGTCTGTCACAGATTACTCCTGACACTCTTCTCCACCCATTCCACCCTGCCTGCACTCTCTTTTTCACCTCCTCCACAATCCCTGTTACTCTGAATTGTTGATCCCAAGTATTTAAACTCATCCACCTTCACCAACTTCACCTTCACCTTCACTTTCAGCTGTAATAATTGCAGCAAGGAGCAGAAAACAGTAACAATTATGCCCATAAGCAGTGCCCACCCTCACTGCAGTGGTAATTTAAAAATCACAACCAAACAGACAGAGACAGAGAGACTGACCCCTTACCACCCCAACCCACTTCCAGAGTAAGCAGCTACAACAGCATATCATGAAGTAGGAGTGATGCCCCACCACCTGTGCTAAAAATGAAGTCAGTAATAAAAGTTAGCTGCCAGACTAATCAAGACAAGGTTGGAAACAGGAAAAGAAATTTAAACAAATAAAAACTAAGCATAATGGAGACAGAAAGGATTAATAGAGAAAAAAGATTGCAAGATTGCTCTTGCATGACCCTCCAAGCAAAGTATTACCTATACTGTACTGTATAGATCATAGGAGGTCACCAATCACTGTTCTAACTGCCCTAGCATCTGTAATTTAGGCACTGAAGGATTTAGCTATGACTTTATTAATTCAAGGTGCTGAACAGTGTAAATGTAAAATGTTGAATGAAAAAGGTTGATCTGTTCACAAGATTTCAACCTTCAATCCAATAATCATACCTAAAATTGACACATTTTAGGTGATAAGATGATAAGTCGAGAGACACATTATCCAGCAAAATGAAAATGTGTGGAAGAAGGAGAAGAGAGTAATCAAAAGCAGAATATAAAAATGAGAAATAGCAGACAAAAAGGGAAAGGACAGGGTATAGAACCAGACTATTTATAAGACGGTTTCCAGTTAATTGGGGGAATGCTAACTTCAATTAGGATCACAGGCAGAACATCATTCATTGTCATTGTTATGCTGATGACACCCAGCTCTACCTTACTAGTAAACCCACCTCTTCCTATCCACCATCTTCGCTTATTGACTGCATTGCTGAAATTAAATCCTGGTTTTCTTGAAATTTATTTAAATTAAACAGTGACAAAACAAAGGTTCTCCTCATTGGTACAAAATCAACATTATCCAAAGCCGATAATCTTTCTTTAGTGATTGATAACTCTTTTGTTTCCCCTTCACCTCAGGTCAAGAGTCTGCATGTCATCCATGACAGTACTCTATCCTTCCAATCTCACATTAATATCATCACCTGATCTGCTTATTTCCACCTACGTAATATTAATCACATCCGCCCCTCCCTTACTCCCCATACCACTGCCATCCTTGTTCACAGTCTTATTACTACTCATCCAGATTATTGCAACTCGCTCCTCTTTGGTGTCTCTAATAAATCTCTCCATAAGCTTCAGCTAGTCCAGAATTCTGCAGCTTGCATCATTACTCGAACCCCATCTATTCACCATATTACTCAGGTCTTGCAAAATCTTCATTGGCTCCCAATTAAGTTTCAAATTGATTTTTAAAATTCTTCTATTAAGATTTAAGGCCATTTATAACCTTGCCCCTCCATATCTATCCGACCCTCTTCATGTTTCCATTCCCTCCCTTAACCTTAGATATTCCTCCTCCATCCATCTGACCGTCCCTCTCGCTCGTCGAACCACCATTCACAGCAAAATCTTCAGTGTTGTTTAGTGTTGTTTTTTCAGAGTTGTTTTTTTCCGAGTTAACAAGTGTTGATTCTGGTGTTAATGTGAGAATATCAACACTTGGAGTGTTACACAGTGTTTGCACTCAGTGTTATTTTGGGGAGTAGGTATACATTACACCACCAAAGAGTGGATTTGATTTCCGGCAGTGCAGCAGCACTTCCCCTTTCTTTATTGTGGTCATTACTGAACACACTGCGAGAATGGCCAATAAATTAATGTGAGAATAATACTTATTTTTAACAAACTGATTACTGAAAAATGATTGATTGTCAATCGTTAAATGGTTACAATAACAAGCATATTGCAATTGTATGCTTATAATTGATATATATATATATGGCTGATCTTTTTTTTCTGTCAGAGATGAATATTTTTCTAAAAAGCTGAATTTTCTAAAAACACACAAATCAATGATTCTGACCTAAATTAACATAAAACGTCTGTGGATGTATGCAGTGTGTTGACACCGCGTGTTAGCTGTCTCCAACTCCGGCGACTAACATCTATTTTCTGAAAGGCACTAAAAACAATGGTTTCACACATAGATCAACATAAAACATCTGTTGTTTGCTTCCCGGGTCCTCCCTATGTGGAGAGCGGTTTGAGTAGTGAGAAAAGCGCTGTATAAATGTAAAATAATTAACTAAAAGAATTAAGTCACCGTGAGAAGCAATCTGGATTGTACTGAGCCCCTCGTGTGCCTCATGTGGACAAAGTCGACATCTGCCTTTAACACTCCCCTTTCTCACCATCTTCCACTTAACGACATTAACTCTTCTCCGTACAGGTAAAGTGAAGTTACATTTTCGTCTATATTTTATGTATTTATTCTTTTGTGTAAGATTGTATGCATTTTCATTGTTCTAGTATACGGTTTTATGCATGAAGTGTGGTTATAAAGGTTTAAATAAGCAGTCATGGGGTTCGGGAGCGGATGAATCAATTTTACATGATTTGGTATGGGGAAAATGGTTTCAGTTTTCAAACAAATCGGTTTCTAAACAGCCTTTAGGAACGAATTTATAATCGAAATCCGAGGTTCCACTGCATTTCCTTATTTATTTCTTTGTGTGTTAAATTAATTATGTACCCATTTACTTATTTCAATGCCGCCGACAAGATACGAAACACACCTTGAAATGTAATTATTCTTAGATTTAGTTGTCTGCGTATTTATTTAATTTTGACCAAAATATGCCTCCATATTAGATATATTTATGTTCTGAAATATATATTGTATGTAGCAAAAACAAAGTTGAAAAATTTAATGACAGTTTAAGTTGCTTTAGCCAATATATACTCAGCAAAAAAAGAAACGTCCCCTGACTTTCAACTGTTTTTACTTTCAGTAGACTTAATGTGTAAATATTTGTATGAACACTAAAAGAGTCAACACCATAAGACATAAACTAAAAATGTTTCACAATGTGTCCCTGAATGAAGGGAGGCTCAAAATCAAAAGTACCAGTCAGTATCTGGTGTGGCCACCAGCTGCTTGAAGTACTGCAGTGCATCTCCTCCTCATGGACTGGACCAGATTTGTCAGTTCTTGCTGTGAGATGTTACCCCACTCTTCCACCAAGGCACCTGCAAGTTCCTGGACATTTCTGGGGGGAATGGCCCTAGCCCTCACCCTGCGATCCAACAGGTCCCAGACGTGCTCAATGGGATTGAGATCTGGGCTCTTCGCTGGCCATGGCAGAACACTGACATTGCTGTCATGCAGAAACTCACGCACTTTTTGCCACTCCTGTCTGGTCCAGCGAAGGTGGGTTTGTGCCCATAGGCGGCGTTGTTGCTGGTGATGTCTGGTAAGGACCTGCCTTACAACAGGCCTGCAAGCCCTCAGTCCAGCCTCTCTCAGCCTATTGCGGACAGTCTGAGCACTGATGGAGGGATTGTGTGTTCCTGGTGTGACTCGGGCAGTTGTTGTGGCCATCCTGTACCTGTCACGCAGGTGTGATATTCGGATGTACCGATCCCGTGCAGGTGTTGTTACACGTGGTCTTCCACTGCGAGGATGATCAGCTGTCCTTCCAGTCTCCCTGTAGCGCTGTCTTAGGCGTCTCAAAGTGTGGACATGGCAATTTATTGCCCTAGCCACATCAGCAGTCCTCATGCCTCCCTGCAGCATGCCTAATGCACGTTCACGCAGATGAGCAGGGACCCTGGGCATCTTTCTTTGGGTGTTTTTCACAGTCGGTAGACAAGTCTCTTTAGTGTCCTGCGTTTTTAGAACTGTGACCTTAAATGCTTACTTTCTGTAAGCTGTTAAGGTCTTAACGACCATTCCACAGGTGCATGTTAATTAATTGATTATGGTTAATTGAACATGCATGGAAAACATTGTTTAAACAATTTACAATGAAGATCTGTAAAGTTATTTGGATTTTTAAAACATTATTGTTGAAATACACAGTCCTGAAAAAGGGACGTTTCTTTTTTTGCTGAGTATATTAAACTGTTGTACCGAGATTGTTAAACAACTGCTCTCTCAAAGCTAAGATTGAAGTTCTTTCATGAGGTCTCATCATGCTGGTGAAGGTGAATTACCTTCAGGTGAAGAAATACATCAAATTGCAAGATGGGTTCACATTTGAGGAGTTTCTAAACGAAGGTAAATTTGAATTTAATTATGTGTTGGATAATGTTTCAGCTGATTCAAAAAGTTAATTTTATTGACATTTCATAACCAAATGTATCTTGTTTTAGTAAAAAAAAAAAAAATTGGGCTTACAGCAAATGATGCACTTCAAGTCTTTGATGAGACAAATACTAATGTGGAGGAAGATATTTTTCAAGAGTTGGTTCAGAGCAACCCACAGATATGCTTCACAGTAAAATGTCCTCCACAAGGACTTTTTGCTGATCTGGATGTTTCTGGTGGTATTAATTTTTTTTTCTGAAATGACTAAACAACTTAATAAAATATTTGATAATTAATCAATATTGATCTCTCCTTTTTTAAAAAAAATTTCACCCACAGCTACCTCAACACCAAGTACATGCACTGATACTCTTTCAAACTCCAGTGATGTAGAAGGGTTGGAGAGAACCCAACTGAACCTGTCTGCAAGCTCAAACTTTAATAATGGCAGAGAAATCACAAGTGCTGAAAAGGCAAAACAGGTAAATGTGGAAATATCTGCATTCATGGATAACTTTTGTGTGTGATGTCATCATACCATTCCTTCATGGTTTTTTTTGTCTTTAATAACTAGATTGTTCAAAATGCCCTGAAAGAGAAACCTGGTGGTTTGGATGTTCTCGAAGAATATGAGCTAACTAAAACACTGAAGCACAGCACGAGACGACAGCTTGTTAATGTTCTTGTTAGCCATATGACAGAGGTTCATGGGTAAGCTATCAGAGAATTAATAAATCAACACAATATCAGGCTTGCTTTGTGTCTATTAATACATATATGGAGGTTTAAGTATTGGATAAATGACTAAGTTCTACTTAATCTTATACAATTTTCAGGAGGATTCCCACACTTAAACAGAGAGAGACGTATGCTTTGGGCATTGTTTCTCTTTTCCCTGCTCTAAGAGACCCATATTCATCGAAGGGCTATGTAAGCACACCTTATTCACTTTCATGTACTTTTTATGTAGTTGATTACTGCAATTATTTAAAAGAAATGCCTGGATTTTATTTAACACTTTTTCATTTGGTGTTATTTTCAATGTCAGTGTTTATGTAATTCTACTGTAATTTACTATTGAGATTTAATAAATGTACTTTATTGCTTCCTTGTTTGTTCTTTCATTTTAGGAACATTTTTATGATCCCGAGAAGGGAACAGGATTTATTTCTTGGCGGCTTAAAACTCTGTCAAGAAAGAATCCAAAACATGTTTACTTTATGTCTCATGAGACTGGTGGACCAAGTCGTCGAAGAAAAATAGAGGACACTGAACAACTTGATGGAGATGCATGCAGAGAAGCCATTTCACTCCTTCTCCACACCGCTGATGAGACTGAAGTTAGGCAAAAGATGAAGCAAACCTTTAAGCATCGGCAAGAGCTCGTTCATAACCCGGAAAGGTCAACTGACATCTTAAATCTTTCCAAGATTTTTAGAAGTAAAAGGGTTGGTAAGTATAAAAATCCTTTCCTGTTTTATTTCTTGGTTTAATGAATTAAGTGTGATTCAGGCATGATGCCATTATGTTTTGTTGTATGCAATATCATTAGGTAAATCAAGACTTTATTTTGCTGTTTAATGCTGAAACATCTGCAAAATTGCTTGAGCAGTGGGAGATGGCATTCAAGCCAAAAGTCATTGAAGAAGCAAAGTCTCTCACTTTGACAGCAGAACTTCAAAGTCACATCAGTGCAGCAGAGAAACAACAGTCTGAACACGGTAAGTGGTATTTTGAGGTTTTAAATGGCAGGCAAGGCTATCTATTCTACATACTAATTTATATTTCTGAACATTGACTACTTCTCATTTTCCATCAGAATGGGACAGTGACATTTCCTCTTTCTTGTTGCATTTGCTACCACCTTCTGCAGGGAGAAAGAAAGTTAAAATCAGTCCCACTGATGCCGTTGACAGGCTTGTACATTTTCATAAGGTGAATTACAATGTGGGATCAATGTCTTTGCAATGTGTTGTACAGTCATAGATGCATTTATTTGGTTGATACTGAAGGAAGTTATTCTCGTGCTTTTCACCCATGGCAAATATAGTGTTCATTTTTTTTTTTTTTTTTGACTTATTGATGGCATGCAAACTTGATATCAATTTTAACCATGTCACAGTGGCCTGCACTTGTCTGTCTTTTCTAGTAGATTTTCTTCCTTTTGGACATGACATGAATTACAAACAGCTATGTATCTTGTAGTTGCAGATAACCTCCAGACTTACTTTCTGTTAAATTTTAGCTGTAGCACTTTTCAGATTTTCACCCTGATAAATTGTTAGTCATGGTTTGAACTGTTTAATGTATTAAAGAATTCAGTTCTCTTTTTTTTAAAAAGTGCTGTGCATTCATCAGCTGTAAAATATAACTTGTCATTCCTTTATAGTCCTGTACCAGCATTGAAGAACATCTCATGGGAAGAGAAGGCCACCAACCATACCTACTTGCAGTAGGACAAACCAAGAAGAGGATTGACAATTTTTATGTCGTAGTTGACAAGCAGCTCATCCCCTGTGCAGGAGCCACCTCCCTGAGTGCCATAGATGAACTTTTCAAAGTTCATTACGTCTTTGACCTAACCTATGAGGAATCCCTGGCAAATGTCTACACCTTTCTACAGACAACAGTCTACAACATTGACATAGGTCCAACAAATGAGTCGCCAAGAGTAAGAGAACTACGTGTGAAATTGTTAAACAATGTTTAAATGTTTTTGCTGTGAGAGTTTGTATGCAAATTGCCAGCAGCTGATATCTCACTTGCGAGTTACACACAGTTTCTATCCTTCATTGAAGTTCAGGTTGATTTGTATGCAAGGTGATTGTAGGCGCCGGTTTTGTACTTTTTTCAGGGTTTAGGAAACATTTAAACAGTGTTCATTTTGAGGATAATGGTTTGCATTATGTAGAACCACAGTCATCCCAAGATGTTGATAGTAATCAGTTAGGTTCTATACAGACAGGCGTTGGTGATTCCCGAGGTGCCTCTTATTTTGAGAACCAATGGTGACAGTGATACCTCAGGTTTTCCCACAGATTGTCTGGACAACAATGATGACTGCCTTTCTGAAAGAGATACAAAGGCTATGTGTGCTTCAATTTTGGCTAAATTACAATGCAGCGGTGTGGCAAACAGTTTAATTTCAGCACTTGAAGAGCTTACTTCTGAAGTTCACACACAAACTCAACACAAACTATTGTCATCTATTCCTCTTGATAATCCAGTCAGGTTAGCAGTCAAGAGTAGTTTTACACATTTTGAAAACCCATTTGTTTGCTTTAACACAGAAAGCAAAAGAACCAATTATTTCATTGATAAATGGACTGTAGTTGAGCCAGTTGAAATTGGACTTGGCATGAGGTATGATGTGAGACGCAATAAAAAAACAGGCTGTTATGATCAGGTCCCAGTAAAAGATACCTTTGTTTATGTACCAATATTAGAAATTTTAAAATTTATGTGTCAAAATTCAGATGTATGTAGATTGATTAGGGAATCTTCAGAAAGGCAGCGATCAAATGATTATAAGGACTTTTGCGATGGAAGTTACTTCAAGGCTCATCCATTATTTTCCAGACATTCCACTGTGTTGCAGATCCAATTATATTATGATTCTGTATTTTTTTACTTTAGAACATTAGAACATTAGAACATTCTAGACGAGAACAGGCCATTCAGCCCAACAAAGCTCGCCAGTCCTATCCACTTGTTTCCTCCAAGAAAACATCAAGTCGAGTTTTGAAAGTCCCTAACGTCTTACTGTCTACCACACTACTTGGTAGCTTATTCCAAGTGTCTATCGTTCTTTGTGTAAAGAAAAACTTCCTAATGTTTGTGCGAAATTTACCCTTAACAAGTTTCCAACTGTGTCCCCGTGTTCTTGATGAACTCATTTTAAAATACAAGTCTCGATCCACCGTACTAATTCCCTTCATAATTTTAAACACTTCAATCATGTCACCTCTTAATCTTCTTTTGCTTAAACTGTAAAGGCTCAGCTCTTTTAATCTTTCCTCATAATTCAACCCCTGTAGTCCTGGAATCAGCCTAGTCGCTCTTCTCTGGACCTTTTCTAGTGCTGCTATGTCCTTTTTGTAGCCTGGAGACCAAAACTGCACACAGTACTCCAGATGAGGCCTCACTAGTGCATTATAAAGGTTGAGCATAACCTCCTTGGACTTGTACTCCACACATCGTGCTATATAACCTAACATTCTGTTAGCCTTCTTAATGGCTTCTGAACATTGTCGGGAAGTTGATAGCTTAGAGTCCACTATGACTCCTAAATCCTTCTCATAAGGTGTGCTCTCGATTTTCCGACCGCCCATTGTGTATTCAAACCCAATATTTTTACTTCCTATGTGTAATACTTTACATTTACTGACATTAAATTTCATCTGCCACAAATCTGCCCAAGCCTGTATGCTATCCAAGTCCTTCTGTAATGATATAACGGATTCCAAATTATCTGCTAATCCACCTATCTTGGTATCATCTGCAAACTTAACCAGCTTGTTACTTGTATTCCTATCTAAATCATTTATATATATTAAAAATAGCAGCGGCCCTAGCACTGACCCCTGTGGAACACCACTCTTAACATCGGCCAGTTCTGATGAGGTTCCTCGCACCATTACCCTCTGCTTCCTGTGTCTGAGCCAATTCTGCACCCATCTAAAAACATCACCCTTAACTCCCACTTCTTTTAACTTGATGCCCAACCTCTCATGTGGCACCTTATCAAATGCTTTCTGAAAGTCCAGATAAATAACATCATAAGCTCCACTTTGATCGTATGCTTTTGTTGCAACCTCATAGAATTCCAACATGTTAGTAAAGCACGACCTCCCTCTTCTGAACCCATGCTGACTGGTCAGAATAACTCCTGTCCTTGCTATGTGTTGCTCAATCTTATCCTTAATAATTCCTTCCATTAATTTTCCTGTGATGCATGTTAAGCTTACTGGCCTATAGTTGCTTGGATCTGCCCTGTCACCCTTTTTATATAATGGAATGATATTTGCCATTTTCCAGTCCTTCGGAATCTCTCCAGTGCTCAGTGACTTCCTAAAAATATGTGTCAAGGGTTTATATATGTACTCACTAGCCTCCTTAAGAACACGAGGATAAATATTATCTGGGCCTGGTGATTTGTTTGATTTCAGCCTATTTAATCTGAGCAGCACTTCTCCCTCTTCAATTTCCAAATCCCTCAGTACCTCCTTAGTAGTTGCGTTTACCTCTGGGAGGTTATCCACTTGCTCACTTGTAAACACCTCCGAAAAATGTAAGTTTAGGGCATCTGCTATTTCATTGTCTGTATTTTGTATTTTGATGATTTTGAAACAGCAAATCCCCTTGGATCCAAACACGGGATACACAAAGTTGGGGCACTTTATTTTGTACTAAGAAATCTTCCACCCAAATTTAATTCAACACTGATGAATATCCATTTAGTTGCACTTTTTCATGCTCATGATTTGAAAAAATATGGGTTCCAGCCCATACTGGAGCCTTTGATCCATGACATCAGTATTCTAGAAACAGATGGCATTGAACTGCCAATTTCCACAGGGACAATTTATGGCACTCTGTGTCAAGTGAATGGAGACAACTTGGGAATGCACTCAATCCTTGGCTTCTCTGAATCTTTTAGTGGTCAGTATTTTTGTCGTTTGTTTGACTGAAAAGGCAGATGCCCAGGTTATTTACAATGAGGATGACCCAAGGGTTGTTTTACGTGATTGTGTAGTCTATGAGCGCCACTGCCTTCAATTGGAATCAGACCCACAAATCTCATCACTATATGGCCTCAAAAGAAAATCATCACTCAACAGTCTAAAATTTTTTCATGTATGCCACAATTTCTCTTTCGATGTAATGCATGACATCCTAGAAGGAGTTGCTCAATATGAAATGAAATTGCTCTTTGAATATGTTGACAGTAACTTTATGTCATGGAGTGAATTGGTTTCCAGAATATATGCCTATGATTATGGCTATTTGGAACGAAAGAATCGTCCCACACGAGTGAATCTAGACCACAAAGGAAATGGCTTAGGGCTGAACTCAATCCAGGCACTTTGTCTTTTAAAAAACATGCCGTTAGTGTTTGGTGATATTGTGCCCAGTGGAGATGAACACTGGCATTTGCTTCTTCTCTCTTACTTCAAATAGTCAACCTTGTATTTTCCCCATGTCTCTCTGAAGGCATGACTATTCTTATGAAGTATTTAATAATTGAACACCATGAATTATTCACAAAATTGTATCCACTCAAGAATTTATTGCCAAAGCATCATTTTATGATTCATTATCCTTCCACTATACGCAAGATCGGTCCTTTAGTACATATGTGGAGCATGCGATTCGAAGCTAAACATAAAGTGTTCAAAAATACACTCAAGAATTTTAAAAATATCACCAAATCTTTGGCAAAAAGACATCAGATGTCCATAGGCTATCTTTGGGAAACCTCACCTTTGAAATATGGACCAATGAAAACATTTTGCTGGGAGAGTGTTGATGGCAAGCATTTAGTAGGAATGCAACCGAATCCCATGCACAAAACTATGTACTCCATGAACTGGGTGAAAATTGATGGGACCGAATACAAAGTAGGCCTCGTTGTTTGCAATAAAATTGAAGATCAACTTCCAGTTTTCAGTCAGATTCAAAAAATACTTAGTATCGACAACAATATATTCTTTTTGGTGGATGAACTTTTCACCGAGCATCTCCATGCATTTAAAGTACTGGGTGAATGTGGCAAAGCTGAACTCATCAAAGCCAATACTATGAAGTTTCACAGGCCATTTGACTTGCAAAGTGTATATGGGTCTGATGAGAGTCAATATATCATACCCCCATTTGTGCTGGTTTAATTGGCATGTAAAAATATTTTCTTTAGATGGTTACAATTGGCACATGCTGGCCTAAAAATTTATTTAATCTCTTTATGTAGGATGTATTTTTCCAAAAGTGGACTGTAGGTATGATGAGGCAATAGATTATACCAGAATTTGTGGTGAGTTATTTATTTAATGTTATCCCTTTTAAATGGGACTTATTATATTTTTGTATTTATTTATTTTTACTCAGTCCTGGCTGTGCTCAATGTTACAGACCAGTGTTTACACCAAAGGATTTATGGCTGCTGTAACCTACATGTACAAAAATGTCAATTAACACTTGGATCCCCTGTAAATTGCCACTGAGACCACACTTTTTTATATATTTAAATAATTTTGGATGGGAAACCAGCTTTTTTGTTGTTTAGGTTTTGAAATATTGTGTAAATTATTTTGCTTAATAAAACAAGCATTTTGAAAAGTCTTGATTCCTGTTTTTTTTTTTTTTTTTTTAATCTTGTGTATAAGGTGTGTACATTAAACTTTCCATTAATGAGACATTAGCTTCTAAATAAAATGAGGTGCCCCAACTTGATATTGCATCTAAAATAGGATATACTAACACTCATTGAGTGTAAACATGTTGCCAATCCACACTTGTCATGTGTTGAAATCAACACCGTAAGAGTTACTTTTTTAACACCAGCAGAGTGTCTTGGGAATATAGTTTACACCAAGTGGATGTTCAACACACTTCTGGTGTTAAAAAATGAACTCTTACAGTGATGATTTCAACACCTGAAAGTGTCAAAAAATAACACTGCACAAAGTGTAAATTTAACTCGATTTGGTGTGGACCTATATAAACTCCGAAGAAGTGTTAAAATTAACTCTGTAGGTGTGAATTTAACACTTTGGATTTTGCTGTGTTGGGAGCAGAGCATTCAGCCGTTCTGCTTCCAAACTCTGAAACTCATTACCTACTGAGTTTAAAAATACTGAATCATTCTCAACTTTCAAATGTAAACTTAAAACCCATTTGTTTAAAATAGCTTTTTCTCAATGATTACAGTGGCTTTGTTTGGTTTTAACTTTTTAGATTTTTCTGTACTTTCTGGTGCTTTAAGTTCTGTTTATGTATATACTAACAAAATACCCACACTTCACAGCGGCGAAGTACTGGCTTAAAATTTTTATTAAGAATAAAATTAAACCTTTTTAAACTGAGGGAAAATATACCAATAATTATTTGTTAAGGATCTCTTTGTATACCACGTTGTCATTTTGGCCCTCCGGTCGTAATATGACCAAGCTGTGCACTGAGCTTACTCTTGAGCATGCAACGTACAGTTGGCCATGTGAAAAGTAATGTTTCAAATCTCACAAGTTTGGATTGCTGCTGTCATAATCGGTTTGAGTTTCATTGTTTGTTTCAATTACGACAGTATTTGCAGGACTTGTGTTGAAGTGACATTCGGCATCTGTGAAGCGTTGTAAGCATACAACCGGTTTCATCGATAATTTCACATCCAGCTTTTGAGAGTTTAAACATTCATAAACATCAAAGTGTCCACTACTGAAATCGTCACCTGTGAAGCTAAGATGTTTAAGAGGCATTGGCGGTTGTCGAAAGGTGTAAAATATTTGGCCATTTCGGTACACTTGAAAGCGACAACCAAACAATTCAGCGGCAGCCATCAACTCACATGCAGAACCATAGGTGAAGGGCTTAAGCATTTCACTCTTCTAGTACTCCTGTGTAGTCTAATTATCTCCTGTACCGTCATCAGTCCACACCTTGATCCTGTCCCAGTCATTCAATACATAAGACACAATGTTCCTCCGGATATAAAGAGTGAGCCTGATATGGCCGTGCAATATGTAACACAGAGAATGGAAAAGGTAGGTGCCATCTCCGGGCATGGAAACCACTCGGTAAGTGACAGTTCTTTGATCGATGGTGATCACCTCGACAGACATGTTAATAGGGGTATGTTGGAACGATAAAGGAAATGGGTACCTGAACAATGTAAAGTAAGTCTAAAATACCTACACAATAACTATAATCGTAATAAATGAACAATAAAACAGCAGAGAAGACGTGGATTAAATAAAAAGGCAGTAGTTATCAGCAGGGAGACATGAATCTCGTGGCGAAGCAAGGAAGGGAATGTAGAGACCGGAGCGACGGACAGCCTTATATAGGCAGGCAGCCAACAACGTGGGAGGCATTGGGATGGGGGACCCAATGCCGCGTCACATGGTGACCGAGCTGCAAGCTATGGATGTATATATGTACGTAAGTAGGATTCAGTTAGCGATGGGAACCCGCGTACCAAATTTCTTGAAGATGGGCCCATAAGTAACAAAGACCGTTGGAAAGTTCAATATGGCGGCTGACAGTGGCGTCATACCACTGAAATAAGTGCGTACATCGCACATCGAAGTCATAGTCACCAATTCATTCTCAGACTCACTTAATCCAGTTCACGGTCACAGGAACCAAATCCTATCCTGACAGCATCACGACAGGCAATTGGCTCTGGCCAAGGAAGTCCATTTCAGGGCACACTGATGCACATACCAACAACGATTCACATGGGGCTCTATCAACACACAGATCTTTGAGATGTGGGAGAGACACTAGAGTCAGAATCAGTGTGGACATGCTTGGAGGGGTTTTGTTAATTTATTAGGTCACTAGCAGAATACCCGCGCTTTGCAGCGGAGAAGTAGTGTGTTAAAGAAGTTATGAAAAAGAAAAGGAAATATTTTAAAAATAACGTAACATGATTGTTAATGTAATTGTTTTGTCATTGATATGAGTGTTGTTGTCATCTCTCTCTCTCTCTCTCTCTCTATCTATATATATATATATATATATATATATATACATAGCAAAATACCCGCGTTTGGCAGCAGAGAACTAAAAAGAAAAGGAAACATTTTAATAATAACGTAACATGATTGACAATATAATTGTTTTGTCATTGTCATGAGTGTTGCTGGCATATATATATATCAATCAAACCTCGGATGTAAGCGATAGAGGCGAAGCCTCTACAATTACGCCATGGTGTGTGACTTATTTATTTGAGAGTATGTAGATTGGGGTATATATATATATTCGCAGCGGAAACGTAGTGTGTTAAAGAAGCTATGAAAAAGAAAAGGGAACATTTTGAAATTAACGTAACATGATTGTCAATATACAGTAATTGCTTTGTGAGTGTTGCTGTGATCAAGGATTCGATTATCATTATTTGTTTCAATCAGGGTCGTATTTGTACGATGTGTTGTGTTCAAGTTACATTCTGTGTTTGTCAGTCGTTGTAAAGATTAAATTCTGTACAGCCACATTAGCTCCACAAATGAGACACACGGGTTTACCGGCAATGTCAGTAAACATATACTCAGCCTCCCATCGGTTTTTAAAGGCTCTATTTTCAGAATCAACTTTTCTCTTCGGCATCGTGTGGGCTAGCTTCGCAATAACTTGCAGCAACGCGGTAAGTGTTCGGCAAGGCAGCTGAAGCGCTGCATTATGGGATCTGTAGTTTATTGTGTTACCAGCGCTTCATATATCCGGGCCATTAATAACAATAATACAGTATATAAAATGATCTCGCGGGCCGGATATAATTACACGCCGGGCCGGATGTGGCCCGTGGGCTTTGAGTTTAACTCATATGGACTAAATAGAACTTGAAAAGAAATATTTATTGGAATGTGATCGCGCAAGTCAGTACATCGAGCCCGCGTGCTATTGTGGTTTTGCTTGTGTGCTTCAGTAAGTTACCGTCCCCTCGCTCTTACTTTTTTACCGTTCATCTAATGAATACACTGAGTATGGCTTTACCAAAACAATCATTGATCGCGAATAAAGTATTCATTATTCATGAAGCTTCAATAGGTGAATAGGTGATCTGTCTTTCTGCGTTAACCGCATGCGTTTTCATACGTCTCAAACTAAGGGGATGCGAGGTTAAAATAAATCGAGAAGCGCGCGTACATACTTAGTGCATCCCCTCTCGGGAATCGAACCTCGGACGTGGGCGCTACAGGCGAATGCTTTGCTATCGCGCCACTGCGTGTGGTTTATCTTTTTGAGCATAGCAGTGTAATTCGGTTTTTGTTCAGCACTCTTTGGAACTGTTACTTTTTGTCTGCGCACTGCGTCAGTTCACGTGAGCCGCTGAATATGGTTTTATATGTCACTCGCTCGCTTCTAATTGTTTCGCTGCCTTCTTAATTATATAATGCATGTTTTCTAAAGCGCGTTTTGTAGCTCTTCCTGGCTTTCTACGTAATGCGTGATTACGTGAGAGGCGTGATTATGTCATACGAAACTCCGCCCCTCCAGCTGAACTCCATTACAGTAAATGGAGAAAAACAACTTCCAGTTATGACCATTACGCGTAGAATTTCGAAATGAAACCTGCCCAACTTTTGTAAGGAAGCTGTAAGGAATAAGCCTGCCAAATTTCAGCCTTCTACCTACACAGGAAGTTGGAGAATTAGTGATGAGTCAGTCAGTCAGTCAGTCAGTCAGTGAGTGAGTGAGGGCTTTGCCTTTTATTAGTATAGATTTTGCACTTATCTATGAGCTTAAACACAAATCTCATTTCTACTAATGTTTTGGCATTTATGAGTATGAAAGCAATTCCACAAATCCCACATTAGCTCTTGCATTTCAAAACAATGAATTATTTATGTGTATTAATTACAACTTTTGTAAGGAAGCTGTAAGGAATGAGCCTGCCAAATTTCAGCCTTCTACCTACACGGGAAGTTGGAGAATTACTGATGAGTCAGTCAGTCAGTCAGTCAGTCAGTCAGTCAGTGAGTGAGTGAGTGAGTGAGTGAGTGAGGGCTTTGCCGTTTATTAGTATAGATGAAGGAACATGGCTACAGGTGGGGAGAGGAGGGGCAGTGACAAGCCAAGTGGGGTTTTTTCCTATCCAATGAAAAATCAGTAAAAATAAAGGTTTGTCTATTTACATATTTCTCTAACTGATTATTGGATATTTTGAATATGTGACACAGGAGAAGAGGAATGATCAGGCATGTAAACATCCACAAGTATAATGTGAGTTTCAGACTGCTTTTGTTCTGCCCAACTACTAATGAGTAGGGCCCACGATTTACCGCGGAATTTAGGGTTTTGTAGCGGTAAAACGCCACACCGCGGAATTAACCTAACTGCCATGGAAAATAACCTATCTGAATGAAATCTCACCATTTGAGGCATATTGATATTAGTATGATTAGTTTTGATTACTTCTTTAAGTTCTTTCTTTAGCCTATTGCATCATCTCATTAATATCTCGTTCGTTGCTACTGAAATCGAACACAGTGGAGCTACAGTCCAGTTAAAGACGCTGTCGGCGTTGCTGCAAAGTACTGATAAACTTAATGAGCTGAGAGCTGAACTTGAATTTGTATCTGTTCACTGCCAGCCAATTATGAACACTCTAACCTCTTTTGAGAAACAGCCATTCATGGCTGTCGATGTCTACAACAAAGTGTCTGACTTACGGTCTTGCCTGAAATCGTCCGGATTTGCAATTGCAACCAGCAGCTGTGAAGATGCAAAGCATAATGCTGCTGCTAAACTTGAAGAATATTTTGTGCGAACCAAACAGCCGGCAATAGACCTATTCAGATCTGTGAGAATATCTGATCCACGACAGCTACCACTCTAATCGACGAATTTTGCTGATCATGCGCCATCACTGCCAACAAAGATGGCTGCAGCAGATGAATGGCAAGCTTATCTGGACATAGCATCTCGTGACGTAATTCCAGCTGATATCACTGCTTTTTGGCGTGCATTAGAGGACAGACTGCCTCGCTTAGCAGCTCTTGCTAAAGTTTACATTGCGCTGCCGATCTCTTCTGTTGATGTGGAACATTCGTTCTCGAAATATGGATCAGTGTTGTCACCACTGCGATATTCTCTGTCACAAGAAAACCTATGAGCTTACAGTGCCGTTTTCTTCAACAATAAATTATCAATAACTTTAGAAACATTATTCGATAGTTTGTTGAGAATAATATTATGCCTACATATGTTTCAGCATCGTTTACCTAAAGCAAATCTGTGGATTAAAATATGCGGATGTGAACGCTTTGATATACCTATTTGATTAGTATTACGAATTATGCTTGATTATTATTAAGGATTAAGAATAAGAAAAATTGCATTTATTTTGCTTGGGTTACGAATTAGTCTTATGGAGTTCTGCTACTGCATTTGCCGTAGGATAATTTAAAAAAACATGCCGCGGAATTTCCCATTTCTTGCCGCGGTAAATCGTGGGCCCTACTAATGTGAGCTCCCAATATTTGTGTAACCAAATTTTGAATAAACCTTTTTATTTCTTCGTCAAACTTAGATGTTGTGTCATGTTTCTAGTACTGGCTAGCATCATTTTACACAGCCATAGCTGACTTGATGTGAGTCTTCTTGAACAATGCTGACTGATCAGCTGCTGCTTTCTTTACTACTTTGCTATAAGGTTACCTGACCTACTTGGCTAGCTACGTTATAAGCACTGTCAAGTACAGATTATCTCATGTGTTTTACATTGTTTTGTTTGACCATACACCACATGGATGCTGCTTCTAGCTAGTCTAGTACTTCAGAAAATAGTATAGCTGGTCCTGATTCAGTGTGGGATACTAGAACCACACCACCTGTCACTAACACAGTAGTGAACACTTCCACTTTCAAAGACTGGGACCTGAATATAAGGAGCCCTATAGCGAATTGAGGTTACCCCAAATGTGCTTTAGTGCAAGCTGGAGAATTCAATATGGTTTTTGATATCACAGGATTGATGGTGGTGGTAGTGATAAAGAGGATACAGTATGTTCACCAAGTGTGGTTTAACTAAGTTCAATTGAAAGAGTAGTTTTCAAAAACATGCCCAGTCTCTCATGTACGGGCTATGTCAGCTTGTCAAGAATATCTGTTGTAATAAGGCGCTATATACAGTAAGCGCCTGACCCGGCACAGACTGACGCAGAGGCACGTACAAAGTAATAACAAAGTTTATTAATTTTCTTCAGCTGTGGGACACGCCTTCCCCGTACCACACAGCCCAACACAGTCCCAAAACAGAGTACAGCCACCAAGCGCCTTCTTCTCTCACCACCACTCCTCCTCAGCAAGCTTTGTCCTCCACCTCTTGACTCTGGCCGCTGAGTGGTGGTCGCTGGCTCCCTTTTATCAGGCACCCGGAAGTGCTCCAGGTGGTTGATTGCTGACATCTGGCTGCACTACTGGGTTAGGCAAAACCAGTGCCCAAAAGGTGCCAGCCGCTCCTGTTGCACCACCCCCTGGTGACGCCTGCACAGAACTCCAACCCCCATGAAGCCCTGGGGGAGTCCGAGACACCGCTGCAACCCAGGGAGGCTGCCATCTAGTGTCCAGAGGGTGATACTGGGCTTCCCACCCTTGTCCCCCTGGCAGATGTGGTGAATCGGCATCCCAGCCAGGCATGGGCCCCGGCCATCCGTCACAACCAATATATACTTTGGACAATAGAACTTTTACAATTTAAAATATATATCAAGGTTTATCTATTATCATATATATTACACATTTCAATTTAATGTTTCTGTAATATGTTATTGTAAAACTGTTCTAATGTAGAACAATCTATTCTCAGTCTGGCTACCATTTTTGATTAATTGCTCATTATTAACCTGTTTCCTGTAAGTGACATTGTAAGAAAGAATAAATGTCTACTTTTAGTACTTGTGCTCCAACAGTTTCACCACATTTTTCAGATCATTTTAGTCATAATATATATACTGTATATGTGCATATTTTGATTACAAGCATTCTTCAGCCAATGTCTGCCCTTATTAACATGAATACATTCAAAGTCTACTACTGCACTCCAAAAGTCTAATAGCAATCTTTAAAAAGTCTAATCTCTATCTTGAAATTCTGCTTGCACTTCCATGTATGCCATATAGACATACAGTAAATGACATTAAAATCAGAAGACGTTATAACATACTAAGACCTAATGGTAGATTTTGTTTTAAACTGTGTTAAGGAAATTATGAGGTGACTTTGTTATGCTCCCTAATCATGTTGCATGTTGATTAGCATATGAAAGTAAGAATTTCTTCATGTGGTAACAATGACTGTATAAACCTTTAAACATGTAGAGTTCTAATTTTGACTAGCCACTCAAATGCCATAACAAAAAAGAGAAATAAATTATTAGTCCTCAAGGTAAACTAAGGAGTATATATCGATATAGTAGATACCATTTAATAAGTGCTCAGGCTCTTAGGATACATATACATTAATGTAAACTCCACTCCCCTAAGTGAGAAAATATATTGATTAATATTTTCCTTTTGCTGTGATACTATGAAATGTATACCATATTAAGAAAACCCTTGATCAAACCCAATTATCTATTAGTAAAATTATTCATTTTCGCAATTATATTCCCAGCAGTTGTCAGATACATTTTTTTAATAGTCTTTTTGTCAGTCAGTCATTGTCCAACCTGCTATATCCTAACACAGGGTCACGGGGGTCTGCTGTCGCCAATCCCAGCCAAAACAGGGTGCAAAGCAGGAACAAACCCCGGGCAGGGTGCCAGCCTACCGCAAGTCACACATATACACCAGGGACAATTTAGGATCACAAAAGCACCTAACCTGCATGTCTTTGGACTGTGGGAGGAAACCGGAGCACCCGGAGGAAACCAACATAGTCACAGGGAAAAACATGCAAACTCCACGCAGGAAGGACCCAGGAAGTGAACCCAGGTCTCCTTAATGTGAAGCAGCAGCACTACCACTATGCCACCATGCCGCCCAATAATCTTTTTGCCCACGATAATATATCCAATCAAGGAAATCCAGCATACTTTGATTAAGAAGATCTGTTCCAGCTTTGGTGTTCAGTGCTTTTAATGGAATGGATGAAGAAGCCCCCAAACAATTTTGTAGAGCTTACTTTTAGATTTTGGTTAATGTATCCAATAGTGATGGCAAGACTGAGTCAATAATTTGTTTATGTTACTGACATTACTAAGAAAACATAACTTTTATCTCTGGATATTTTGTCCTCAATTCTAAGTTAATTTAACAGGGTGTCACAAACAGGTCCTTGTCCAGCTGGGACACCTCTTCATTGAGAGGACTGGGGGAGCAAGTGTGGTCAGAACAGTTCTTCCCCCGGGATGCTAGATGGCAGTCCCCCCTGGGTTGCAGAAGTGCCTAGGACTCCCACAGGTCTTCATGAGAGTTGGAGTTTGGTGCAGCCCTGTTGGGATCCATGGGCACCACCAGGGGGTGCTGCAGCTGCTGCTGAGTCTTGGAGAGCAGCTCTTCTGCCACACCCGGAAGTGATGCCAGAATTAGGTCAATGAGCACCTGGAGCACTTCCGGGTGCCTTATAAAAGGCGCCAGCAGACACCACTCGGTGAGCCAGAGTCAGGAGGAGGGAGATGAAGCTTGCCGGGAGGAGTGGAGGAAAAAAGAGAAGAAGAAAGTTAAGGAATTGTGATTGTGTTTGGGACTGTGTTCTGGGCTTGTGGAAATGGGGAAGACGTTCTTTACGAGCAAAAAGAAAATAAAAACATGTTTTGTTTAAGTGTGCCTCCTGCATCTGTCTGTGTCGGATTAAGTGCTGGTATAGCGCTGTCTACTGTCACAAGGGATATCACATAATTGTTTGTAGTCAGGTATTTCACTTTTTGAAAAGAAAACTAATTCTGTTTGTTGTGAGAATATTTTAAGCACCCATAAAATATTACGGGGTCCGGCCCCTTAATTGTTTACTGCATAATAACTATACAAGATTTCTCCTTTCAATATTGCTCAATCTTCAATAAAGCAACCAACTTCTTCTTCTTTTGGCTGCTCCCGTTGGGTTTGCCACAGCAGATCATCTTCTTCCATATCTTCCTGTCCTCTGCATCTTGCTCTGTTACACCCATCACCTGCATGTCCTCTCTCACCACATCCATTAACCTTCTCTTAGGCCTTCCTCTTTTTCTCTTGCCTGGCAGCTCTATCCTTAGCATCCTTCTCCCAATATACTCAGCATTTCAATAAAGCAACCAACACAGCTGGTAAATTGTGAATTAAAATGTGTTATAACTTTTAATACTTCTGTATGACAAAAGAAACCTTGTATTAATCAAAATATTTCCATTTTTATTCCTAAGGAAAATATATAGATCAACATCCCATAACATATCTTTTAAATCCAATAAACAGAAATGTTTACAAATCTTTTTATACCGTAAATGCTTTTCTTATATCAGTTTGCAGTCCCATACTTGATATAATGTAATTCAATCTTTATGAAATCAGCTTTGTTCTGTCATAATAAATATTTTCTTTTCTAGGTAAAATGTCAATCTCAGATTAAACATTCTCACCGTCACTTTATGGAGACTGAATGTCAGAGCTATGGGATGATTGATTCTTCCTATACTTTGGAAATGGAATTATGAGTCCATGTTGCCAAGCTCTTGCCAGCTATTAGTACTGGCAATGCACTTTATATCTTCAACTATTCATTCTAGGTAGTTTAGTTTATCTATGAAAGGTGCATCTTGCTGAATGCCTAGATGGCTCGTTCCACAATTTTACTTGTATTTCAGCTTCTTCTATTGTCAGGATTATTAAATCATTTATATTTAGTACTTTGTCACTTATCCCTTGCATGCAATGACTGTTTGAAGTCTGCGATTCATTGATATCACCAGGTGCTGAGGATCTTCCCTGGTGATGCTCTTCCAAGCCTCTAAGCCATCATCAACTCCTGCTTGTTTCAGGCGTTTGTCCCCTTACGTATTCTCTTCAGCATATGGAAGGCCTGCTCAACTGGAATAAAATCGGGTGACTGACTTGGCCATTCAAGAATTTTCCATTTTTTAGTTTTGAAAAACTCCTGTGCTGCCTTAGCAGTATGTTTGGGATCAGTATATTATGGTAGGAGAAGTTGGAGTCATTTACTGGAAATTAATGTTTCTATAAATTTCAGAATTCATTGTGCAGCTCCTGTCAGCAGTAACATCATCAATGAACTGTGCTAGTACCCGTGGCAGCCATACACACCCAAGCTATAACACCCCCAGCACCATATTTTTGACAGATGAGGTGGTATGCCTTGCATCTTTAGGCAGTTCTTTTTCGCCTCTACACTTTGTTCTTGCCATTACTCTGATACAGGTTCATCTTTATCTCGTCCGTCTATAAGACCGTTTTCCAGAATACTGCAGGCTCTTTTAAGTACTTTTTTGCAAACGGTAATCTGGCTTCCTGTTTTTGTGGCTAAGTAGTGGCTTGCATCTGGCAGTGTGGCCTCTCTATGTCTATTCACAAAGTCTTCTGTAGATATTCATTTCTGACACACACACATCTGCCACTTAAAGCAGCAGTGGAGGTCTACCAGTCACTCTGTGATCACTGAGCTCACAAGTGCGTTCTTTCTTCTTATTGATATTCCATACAGTTGATTTAGGTAATGCTAAGGTTTTACTGATGGTTTCATTCTTTTTCTTTAACCACATAATGGCTGCTTCATCTTTCATTTCACAGCTCTCGTCCTCATGTTGAACAATGGCAACTACAGACTCCAAAGGGTAGAAGCAGGCTGAGGCATCTTATGGCCAGGAAACCCACCTGAGGAATCACAGACACCTGGATGCCAATTGTGCCAAACATTATGGTGCCCTAAAACGAGGGGACCATGTAGAAAAAGTGGTGTCATTTTTACATTCTGTGAATGCAATTGCAAATACCCTTAAAGTCTGCAATGTGCACTTTAATCACATCTGAATTGTTTGATTTATAATTTTAAACTGTGGAGCAGAGGGGAACATCAAGGAAAAATGTGTCTTTGTCCCAATCATTATGGATGGCACTGTATTTATTTCTGGTAGTTTATCCTCAAACCCTAACACCATAGCAGCTATGAGTATCATTTCCCATTCCTTTTTATGTCATCTGTATTACATATAATGCAAAGTTGTCTGACATACTCACTCACTCATCAACAAAAACACTGTTTCTGATTTAGCTAAAAAGCTGGAATTTGACAGAATGGTGCATCTAAGACAGTAGGCATCCACTAAGAAATGACATTTCAATATATCAATAATTAGGAGTAAAAAAGAAACAATAGAAAAACTAAATACACCAAAATCTCAAAAATGCTTTGACCGATTTCATTGAAATTTGGTGACATTATAAAAAAAATAAAATGTAGCCAACTCATGTTTTTTAATTTGTTGATAATTGTATTTAAAAATGCTCTAGTGCGTGGGGCATTCTGACGACCCTCATTCATTTGTAACAACAGGGCTACCAGCATTCCTACAGAGAAATAGGGAACGAATGTGGGGCATCTGCAAAAGCAAAGTGAAAGGAGGAAAGTTTGGTGAAGTTCCAAGAAGACGCATTTAGTAAGTGCTATAAAGATCAAGTTTTGCCAGGTGCTATGGCTGTTAGCATAGTCAGTTTCGCTCAACTGATCCAGTGAGAAGGGTATTTAATTTATATTATACCCTGTCCCTTTCATCTTCTCTGCAAACTTGTGCAAATGCTAACATGGGAAACTACAATTCCCATCAGTCACCATGCTGCTTCATCAGCACTCTCAACATTTAAATAAGAGCATCAATAAACGTGGCATGTTATCAAAGTTGCCTTTTTTCCCCCCAACAACTTTGGGATAACAATTTAATTATCTCAATTAATTATGTTAAAGTACATCTTTTTGTCTTATCTTGGATTGTGTTTAGACATGTTGCATTTACAAAAGACATTTTTCCCAAGTTTATTTTAATCTGGACAGTTCTGATAAATGTAATTAATGATTAAAATGTAATTAATGATTAAGAGGAAGGGGCCTGAGTTGCCTCGAAAGCTTGCATATTGTAATCTTTCTAGTTAGCCAATAAAAGGTGTCATTTCGCTTAACTACTCACTACATCCATAATGGCTATCATGGTACAAGACCCTAGTACTTGAGTGTGATAAAATGGAAATCCTGAAGAAGGCATATACAGGGATGTAAGCTAGACTCACACTTAGGATCCACAAAGGACTGTCAACTTGTTGCTCCATCATTCCACATACAGCACAGCAGTGCAACCTGCAGCAATTATGCGATGAACAGCAAAAACCCATTAAACTGACTGGCTGTCTATAATTAGGTAAGTAATGGTCAGCAAGTGTGGATGAGTTCCTGTCTTATATTTGATAAAGTCAGAACAGGCTTCAGCCACCTATGACATTGAAGTGGACAATAGGATTTTGAAAATGGATCGATGAATATAAAAAATAATGCTATATATACTGCATATGTTTTGATTTAAAGTTAAGTAATACTAGCTCCATAGGAGGGGAAGCATAGATAGATAGATCTTTGTCCCCAACGGGACATTTCTCTTTTTACAGAAGCTCTTTAAATAAATAAATACATGAATAGATATATAAGCAAATAATGTACTCACACAATAGTCTCAACACAAACACCCACCAGAATATCTAAAAAAAGGAAAATTTAAAAAGAAAAAAAAACTTCTGATTTGGCTATCACAGTAAGGCATTATGGAGACATATTGTTGTTGGTATAAAGTAGTGTTTCCTAACATACCTCTTCTTAGCAATTTATTGGCTGAAAGTACTCTGTCAGTGTGTTAGGGTATGTAGTTTTAACTTCCTGGCTCATCAGTTTTACTTTCATGCTCTGTCAGTGTACTGGTGTTATTGTTTCAGAGAGAGGATTGTTCATATTGGCACACAGTTTTGTTCTAAGTCTCTCCTTTTCTACTACCTCTAGGATGTCCAGAGTGTGTCCCATAACTGAGCGTGCCCTTTTAATTAGCTTGTTGATTCAGTGGGCCTCTCTTGAAGTAATGTTACCAATCTATAATATCACAGCATAGAAAATTGTACAGGCCATCACAGACTTATAGAAGATGCGAAGGATGTGACTTCCCATATTAAACAACAACAACAACATTTATTTATATAGCACATTTTCATACAAAAAGTAGCTCAAAGTGCTTTACATAATGAAGAAAAGAAAAATAGGCAAAATAAGAAATTAAAATAAGACATTAGTTAACATAGAAAAGGAGTAAGGTCCGATGGCCAGGGTGGACAGAAAAAACAGAAAAAAAAAACTCCAGATGGCTGGAGAAAAAAAAAAAATCTGCAGGGGTTCCAGGCCACGGGACTGCCCAGTCCCCTCTGGGCATTCTACCTACCATAAATGAAATAGTCCTCTTTGTAGTTAGGGTTCTCACGGAGTCACTTGATGTTGATGGTCATACAGACTTCTGGCTTTTAATCCATCCACCATTGTTGGAACATTACGGTGCTTTGAGTACAAAAGGACACCGGAAAAGGAAACAGAAGAGAGAGTAGGGGTTAGTACAGATTTCAGAGCCACCATGAATAGTTATTATAATGAGTTGGATATACAGAGTATCAGGATTTTAATTACAGTGAAGTTATGAGAAGGCCATGTTAAAGCAATGTGTTTTTAGCAATTTTTTAAAGTGCTCCACTGTATTAGCCTGGTGAATTCCTATTGGGAGGCTATTCCAGATTTTAGGTGCATAACAGCAGAAGGCCGCCTCACCACTTTTAAGTTTTGTTCCTGGAATTCTAAGGAGATACTCATTTGAGGATCTGAGGTTACGATTTGGAATATAAGGTGTCAGACATTCCGATATATAAGATGGGGCAAGATTATTTAAGGCTTTATAAACCATAAGCAGAATTTTAAAGTCAATCCTGAATGACACAGGTAACCAGTGTAGTGACATCAAAACTGGAGAAATGTGCTTGGATTTTCTTTTCCTAGTTAGGATTCTAGCAGCTGCATTCTGCACTAGTTGCAAACGATTTATGTCTAAAGGATCAAAGTCTTCTAAGATAAACATCCTGCTCTGCCCTTTCTTATATACTGTAGTTCATCTGTCTTATGTGACCAGTCCAATTTGTCACAGATGTGGACCCCCAAGTACTTGTAGGAGTGGACTACCTCTACACACACTTCCTGAATAGTGACCTGATATAGAGGAGAAACTCAATAACCAGTTCTTTGGTTTTGCTGATGTTAAGATGCAGACAATTCTCTTTGCACCAAGAAACAAACCTCTCTACCTGACTTCTGTACTCTGTCTCATCCCTATTAACAATACACTCCATAAGTGCATGTGCAATGGGTAATTTTGCTTCTTCCTACCTACAGAATCTTGGGTTCAAATCCCAGCCCAGGCTGTGTCTTTGGAGAGATTGCTTCTTACACCTCAATACTGTATACATTTGATTCACCGGCATTCTAAACTCACCTCATGTGGATGTGTGCATGAATGTGGCTGGTGTTCCATTCAGGAGGGGCTCTTCCATTGGGCCTTATGCTGCTGAAATAAAACGGCAGCACCAATGACCCTGACCTAGATTAGGTAGATTAGGGAATGCTTAAGTGGCTGGAATTTCCACGTTAGGTTATAATCAACTTAAAAATGCTGGCCGTCAATTGCTGTAGCATCCAAATTTTGAATACGCCATACGTACTGTAATAAATGTTAAGCCTTTGGAATCAAACTATTTTTTAATCTAGCTTTTTCTTTTTCAACATTCTCCTGAAGCACATTCATACATTTATTTTCCTAAGGTCAAACTCCGCAGCCTCAGGCACAAGACAAGAACCAGCCCTGAACCGGGCACCAGTCCACCTCAGATGTTCTCTGACCCACACCCACTCTCACTCGCATGTAGCAGTGGAGATCTGCTAACCAACCTAACCTGCATATGGGTGAGATCAATATTATATGCAAGACATCTTCTCTTACAGCTGATTATACAAATGTGTTCAGCTACAAACCACTAGATGGGGCTATTTAAATTGTTAAGAAAAGATTAAATGTATCCTACCACAGCAATCTCTATTAAATTTTTATTAGATGGCCTAGTACTCTGGCCACTGGACACATGATTTTTATTTACTATTTTTATGTTGCTTATGTATTTTCACGTTTATCCACTGCCCAGCATAGCTGTAGACATACACATTCTGTGAAAGTGTACTAAATGAGTGCAGTATTGGTAGGCTACTTGTATCATATGACAAATTTCAGAATTGATCAAAAACACTTACAAATCACTAACGTTAGTTGTTTGAACAACTTATTAATATTGTTTCTGACCAAAATGTGATAGAACAACATAATACAGTAGAGTACTTGGTAAATTATAAAATTGTATTGCTTCTTTCAAATATTGAACTGAAGTCTAATAATGCTGATAACATTCATTTTTTGTACTTCATGAGGTAACACAAGTGTTATTAAACATCATGGAATAATATAACTTGGCATGACATCATGCATTCCAGAAAAAAAAAAAGTTTGTGCACAGCTGTGCCAAATCAAAGAATTATATTCTTCTAAAGTTTACTAATTTCTTGAAGGATTCAAAACAAGTTTGTTTGAAGTTTTATCTTGTATAAATGATACCGGAAAGATCCATTTGTCAAACACATGCATGTCATGAATGTGTCTTATGGGAGTGTCATGAACTAGGAGTCCAAAGCATGTAGTCCCAAAAACACCTCCAAAAATTCCCATTAGAGGGGGATTTCACCATCAAACCTTGGTAAGTAATATGACAAACACAGAGTCTTTATTCCTTACAAATTTGCTTCTAACACAAATGAAGCTCTATCGGTGCACAAAAGGCAAAAAAGGAGTTGCCTGTAACACCAAAGGCAATCTAAAGCAGACAAGTCTCAATAGACAGTAGATATTCAAAGAATTTTTAAAATACAGAGCAGAGGGTCGAAAATGTAGAAATCCAATAAATCAGATAAACACAGGTAAACTCACAACTCCCAGGCATGTTTGAAATGGACCAGCAGGAACTGTGGGAGACCCTCCTGATTTACTGGGCAGATGGCAGTGATTGGAAGGTGACCCCGCCTCTTGGGAGACCAACTACAAAACACATGGAACATAACACAGGCAGTTACATACATAAACAAAATCAAAAACAAAGAATAAAGCACATAATTAACAAAAGTAACATTAACATAATCATCAAAACTGAACAAAACAGGCATAAAACATGCATTTCAACACCCAGGATGGGGAGGAACTCTGCCTGAGACATGATAGGAAGTGGCCTCATAAGACATAAAACAAGGGTCAAGTTTGGGTGAGATGCAGTTACTAACCTCTCTTCCTTATTTTACCCCATAGAGGAGGAGCCCTTCTACGAGATTACCCTGGAAGCTCCACCACTTACTGACCCAATTATATAAAAGAACAGAGCTGGCCAGAAGTCAACATACATTTTTGGACCCACAACTGACAGAGTCACATTAGTTCACAGGAGCAATAACTTGGAGACTACTTCTGAAACGTTTTATGCAAGGTCTTTTGTTTTTCTTAGTTACAGTATTTCTTTGGCATTGTTTTAGTATTAAGCAGGGTTCTTCTGAAGACCCCAACACTTTGTTGTCCTGTCTTGTTCCATATTACAACACTCGTTCACTTAATCAAACTTAGGGTTGCAGGGAGCAAAGTATATCCTAGCAGTGGTTGTCACAAAGCAAGATCCATCTCTGAGAAGGTGCCAGTTCATCAGAATACATATTCACAAAGAGGAACGATCACATTTGGCAATTCAGAGCCACCAATCCACCTTACAAACAGCCCTCTTTGAGACAGTGTATAGGAAAAAAAAAACAAGTAGATACAACATGCAAACTCCACATAACATCCACACCAAGATGATCTATAAAAATTGTTCAATGCTTGTATAGGAGATACTTTAACCTTTTCAGCAGACAGATTTCAGATGATAGGCCTTAGCCTGAAAGTTTTGTCAAGCTGAACAATAGTGCAGTGTCTCTGGGAGACCTGAATGGCAAAGCAGGATTCAGAGTATTTTACATTGTTAGAAACTGGAGTAGGACTTTAGAATTGTTGGTTTGTTTAGGGATTCAAGCAGCTTTTCGATTGACCTTGAGCTTGTAAGATAATGACGTAGTACCATTTTCTGAGTTTTGTGAAACTATAAAAATGTCAACCACCCTACTAGGAGAAAGAAAGCCAGATGTGTGTGTTTATTTTGTGAGAAAAGGGAGGAGGAGACTTGTGGCCTTTTCTTAGACTTTTTCAAAATGTATTCTCTTTGTTCAGTTGATATTTTCATGATTTTTGTACTTCAGCTTCTGCTTTTCTCACACTTTTGTAAAGAGCTCAGCTCAGCTGCAAAAAAATGAATCTAGCAAGGTGCCTGTCAACTGAAATGGCCACTGTTATGGAGCTCTGTCTCTTAGCTGCTGGATATTTGCAAAAAAAAAAAACCAAAAAACACTCTCTCTGGCAAGAACTCTTCCTTTTCATTTTTGATTAAGTATATACACTCACCAGCTACTTTATTAGGTAACGCTTGTTCAGCTGCTTGTCAGCCAATCACATGGCAGCAACTCAATGCATTTAGGCATGTAGACATTGTCAAGACAACCAGCTGACGATCAAATTGAGCATCAGATTGGGGAAGAAAGGTGATTTAAGTGACTTTGAATGTGGCCTGGTTGTTGGTCTGAGTATTTCAGAAACTGCAGGGATATTCATGCACAACCTTTTGTAGGGTGTACTGAGAATTTTCTGAAAAAGAGAAAATATCCATTGAGATGCAGTTCTCTGGGCAAAAATGCCTTGTTCATGCCAGACTGGTTTGAGCTGGTAGAAAGGCAACATTAACTCAAATAACCATTCATTACAACCAAAGAATACTGAAGAGCATCTCTGAATGCACAAAACTTGAATCATATGGGCTTCAGCAGCAGGAGACAACACTATAAGCCATTCCTTTCTGTTAAGTAGAAGCAACTGAGGCTACACGGGCGCACCAGAATTGGACAATAGAAGATTGGAAAAACATTGCCTGGTCTGTTGAGTCTCAATTTCTGCTGTGACATTCAGATGGTAGGGTCGGAATTTGCTATCAATAACATGAAAGCATGGATCCATCCTGCCTTGTACCAATGGCTCAGGTTGGTGGTGGTAGTGTAATAGTGTGGGGGATATTATTTTGGCACACTTTGGACCCCTAAGTACCAATTGAGCATCATTTAAATGCTCAGACTACCTGAGCATTGTTCCTGATCATGTCCATATCTCTACAGTGCATCAATTTTCTAATGGCTGCCTCCAGCAGGATAATGTGCAATATCAAAAAACTCAGATCATCTCAAGCTGGTTTCTTGATCATGACAATGAGTTCACTGTACTCAAATGGCCTCCATAGTCACCAGATCTCAATCTAATAGAGCACGATTGGGATCTGGTGGAACAGGTGATTCACATCATGGCTGTGCAGGCGACAAATCTGCAGCAACTGCATGACACTATCTTGACAATCTGGACCAAAATTCCTGAGGAATGTTTACAGCACCTTGCTGAATCAATGCCACGAAGAATTATGGCAGCTCTTAAGGCAAAAGAGGGTCCAACCCGGTGCTAGCAAGTGTACCTAATAAAGTGGCTGGTGAGGGTATAATGTATAACTAAGGAACTGAACCACCTGGAGTGTCTTGCTGATGTGAAGACTTGACCCAGGCTGTATAGTCTTTTTGTATTGCTTATATTTGCTGCTATTTATTTTAAAGAAATATAATTTAAAGTGAAAGCTTAAATCAATGCCTCTGTCCAATTACTACTAGCGAGCTCAGAAGTTAAGATTGATCATTTCTTGTCTAACTGCAGTCCCTTAAGGGTGTAAGAGGACTCTCTTATGAAGCTCTCAATTGATGATAAAACTAGGGATTTTAAAATAAAAACAAGCCCAGTAAGCAAGCAGTCTGCCATTAGAGGTCTTTAGGGTTGAATATGTGGGGTACAGACATGCAATGAGACAGGTAAGAGGTTACTGGAAACAGCTGTATGACTGGTATTGACACTTCTTCATATTCCCTATTAAGAAAAGAATCAAAGAGGTTAGTAGGCACCTTTCATGTTAGGCGACTGTCACGGGTAATCTGCTAACATGATCTGCTAAAACAATGTGAACGATCACACAGTGGTTGGGCAAATCATCCATGGACCATTGGCTTAAATGATAAGCGTAAAACTGGGTTAGATTTTGCTCTTCATTGCAAAAGACCTCAATAATTTTCTGAAGTAATGCAAATGGAATATTGCCACATCTGTTTTGAGGTTGCAGATGTTTTTGGAAAATGAAGAAAGAACAAAGAAGTTGGGTAGGATGTTGTCATAGCCAGCAGAAGGAGATGGGATGAAACAACATACAAAGTCAGAACTATTAGCAGGCTAAAGTCAGGACCCCAGGGTCTAAAGGATATAAAACATTTCATTGAATAGATAGAAAGAATAAAAATCTGAATTAGTTTAAGCTGCCCTAATCCAAGGTGTTTGTAAGAAATGTCCCAATTGATTTAATGAGACAGAAGTGCAAAATAGTTGCATCATATATTTGAAGTATTAAAATGTGTGCTTCAATGTAAACAATTAAAGACTAAATATCCTCAATTGTAATAAAAATTTGGCATTTCTCACCCTTTGATGGCGATCTATAGAGGGTTAGATCCCTAGTAAAGGATCACAAAATAACATATTCATAATCACTTAACTTAAAGGAGTCTAAATTGATACCCAACATTCTTATTTTGAAATAGATAATTCTTTTACCTTCTGGGAGTCGCTCTTAGAGGGCTAGGACCACCATTAAAGAATCCATCCATCCATTATCCAACTCACTATATCCTAACTACAGGGTCATGGGGGTCTGCTGGAACCAATCCCAGCCAACACAGGGTGCAAGGCAGGAAACAAACCCCCTGGGAGGGTGCCAGCCCACCGCAGGGCACACACACACACACACCAAGCACACACTAGGGACAATTTAGGATTGCCAATGCACCTAAATTGCATGTCTTTGGACTGTGGGAGGAAACTGGAGCACCCAGAAGAAACCCACGCAGACAAGGGGAGAACATGCAAACTCCACGCAGGGAGGACCCAGGAAGCGAATCTGGGTCTCCTTACTGCGAGGCAGCAGTGCTACCACTGTGCAACCGTGCCGCCCCCATTAAAAAATCAAATATTAAAAAAGGTATCATATTCTTGATCAGCCACCTCAGAATAATATAAACGGGCACTCCACGTGTTTTTTGTACTGATCCCCATTTTTTCAAAGTTTTGTGAAAAGGAGTACCTTTGACCACTTATATCTCATTAGGGAGTGAACCCCTGGAGTCAGTTGATGAGGCATGAACTGCTTCAAGTCCTTCTGGTCATTTTTGATGTGGAGACTCTTTACTCTTTATCATAAAGGTATAATTTCCTGCATAGTATATGGTCCAAAATGGCCTAAAATTAGAGGTTTTTGGGCCTAGAAGGCCAAAAGTAGGTGGGGACCCCACAAATCTTGACATCTTAGTATGTAACTAGACATCAAGAAAAGGCCAACTGTATATCATATGTGGGGGCTTTCTTGTACCAGCGAGTCTAGAGGTGCCTGACAAAAAAAAAACAGTGATTTCAAAATGTTCATAATAAATTCTTATAAACACAATTAAAATCAAGGAAAGGAAAAGGAACAAATGCAAAAAATGAAGTTCGAAATGTCCTTCAATCCATTTTCTGAATCTGAGCCTGCCTCTCATCCAGTGTTGTCAGGACTAGCTCAGGGTCCAAACAAACTTGAAATGAATTCAGTGGGTTTAAGAATGTTACCTTAATCCATTTCATTTTGCCATGCCTCCCAAAAAGAAAGACTTTTATGATGTAAGGGTAGAGTAGTTAGCGTTTTATGTTTTTAAATGTGGTTAGACAGGTCAATTCATACATGAACCTTCAAAAACTTGAATAAAGTACTGGTCAGTCAGTCAGTCAGTCATCTTCCAACCCGCTATATCCTAACACAGGGTCACAGGGGCCTGCTGGAGCCAATCCCAGCCAATACAGGGCGCAAGGCAGGAACAAATCCCTGGGCAGGGCGCCAGCCCACTGCAGGGCTAAAGTACTGGTTTTAAATGTAAAATTAAAAATGCATACATATGTATGTTGTACATAAATAGGTGTTCAGTATCTAGACACATAATACAATTAGGGTGTTATGGAATTTGCATGTTTCATGTTTCAGGCAGGCAGTGGCACAGTAGTGAAGGCTTTGGATTTCAATCCCTGAGATTGTGTGTTTGAATCCTGACACTGTGTGACCCTGAGCAAGTCACTTCACCTGTCCTTGCTCCAATTGGAAAAGCAAAAAGAAATGTAACCAATTGTATCTCAAATGTTGTAAGTCATTTTGAATAAAAGCATTGACCAAATAAATAAATGTAAATGTCATGGGTACACTGACATATGGTCAACAAGGAAACTGTAGGAGCTACTAGATGAACGTAAGTTTTTACAGAGCTTTATATTAAATAATGTAGGAAATGAAGGCCTTTTATTAAAATCTGAGATGGCAGTGTAGAGCCCAGTAACAGTATAGTTGGGCTCACCATATCATGTCTTTAGTAGTCTTAACCCAGAATATCTGAGGCATTAACCTAAACATTCCTTAAAGCCTGGACACTATCTGTGTTTGCACTGCTCTAGTTATCTGAATGTGCTGAAAGGCTATTCTGCTGACACTCCCATTGGTAATAGTCTACTCTCTTAAAGATCTAATGCAATTAATAAGGGGTTGCTGATTTACTGAGATGTCTGTGTCCATTAATTTACATTGTGTAAGAATGACACAAAAACAAATCAGAAAGGGTTTGAGGCACTTATGTGATCACAATATATTCTGAGAAGCAGAACGAAAAAATGCGGCACAAGTGTTATGTCCTTTCAGACTGGAGTAAAAGATAAGACCGAGGTGAGATGGAGCAATAGATGCTTATTTAGGATCCAGGCAGAAAGAGGTGGGTCCAGGAGGGCATATAACGGAAGTGATGTCACAGGTGAAACGTGAGGGTGGAGAAGAAATGTTATAAGCAACAGCACTGACCCATGGCCATCATCAGAGCCTTTCTGCTGTCCCCAGAACACACGTATGTGACAAGAGGCAAAACATTGTGTTCGCATTTTAGAATACAAAAGTAGTCTATGATATAATTCAGACAAACCTACAGAAGCTTGTCTCTTCATGCAAATCAAACTTTCATTCTCCAAATAAAAACTACTGTTTAGGAACACTGAAAGCCATCATTCAGAGTGGGGATTGAAATAGGCAGCTCTCTGAACACCTGCAGTCCTCAAGCTCTCAATAAGACCAATGAGCAGAGTTATTTTCTTTGAATAGCAATGTATTCCTCTCCTCAGTTTCCACTGGTTGAGTCTGGAATTTTTTTCAACACTTTATTTAGCCTTTCTTTTCTTTGGTGTTTTAATCCTTTTTTACCTCACTTGTCTTTGTTATACACAGTTTGTTCCATATCTATTCTACACAATGTTGTATGTTGTTGTCCTTAATACCTTTTTATATATCAGATATCCCATTTGTTCTTTATAACTCTTTTTGCCAAATCAATGATCTGAGACCTGTGATTGTGAAATATGTCAGCCTTTCCAAGAATTGGCAGTGACTAGGCTTTCTTACTCTTTTTTCTGGCTTCTACAAAAAAACCCAAACAGTCAAATTGGACTTTCATTTTAAGATTCTGATGAATTCACATGGGTTTACTGAATTATTAAAGAACTGTTACAAAGAACTAATGTGACAGCTATTCAGTGTTGCAAACTGGCTTGTAATAAGACTTTCATTTTATATTATTGTTGAGATACACTTTACTAAGACACTGTTACCTTCTTTCTGTGCTATCATTTTTATTTCTTTAAACATCTTTCTGTTATTGATCTTCATAATTCTCCCACCAATCAAAATTTTGGATGCCTTCACATGTGTATACACACAAAATTTATTATTTGACTCACCTTAAGCTGATTGTCACATTACATGTGTTTTTGTTGTGGGGCATGTCAGATTTGCCAATTGCAGTCGCTGATCTCATCGCTGCACCAAGTCAAAATCACACTTTATGTCCCATTTACTGACCATGAGCCAATCTTCCTGACAGCCAATAGCATACTGCCTGATGGAGCTGGCAATGTATGAAAGGTTAACAGCTGTAGCACATTCAGCAGCAATCTCTGCCCCTTATTTATTTTTTCCATTCTGCTGTAGTACAAAAAACACAAGACATCAGAGAGATAAGCATCTCTTCTGTTTGGGAGATTCAAACCATGTGTGTTCCTTATTCCTTGTCGCTATATTCTATTCATTGCACTTCATTGGTTCTCAACTCTCGCAAGCAAAGAGCCCGCCCCTCCCATTAAATCTTAGCCAGTCTCCCAGACTAGTTGGTTTCAGTTGTTGGATGTGTCACATTAGACCAGGGGTGCCCACACTTTTTCTGCTTGCAAGCTACTTTTAAAATGACCAGGTCGAAATGATCTAACTACATTAAAAATGATATATGTATTAACCACCGCGTCTGGTTAAGTTGATGAGATTGTTATATTCCGAGCAGGAAGCCACAGTTCGGACACAATGCGAAGACACTGAATGGTTCCACTGTAGAAAAGGAGTGCGACAAGGTTGCATCCTCTCCCCCTTTCTGTTTAACCTGTACGCGAAAGTCATCACGCAGAAGGCAGGACTGGAGAAGTCAGAAATTGGAGTAAAAATCGGCGGAAGAAACATCAATAATCTCCGACACTACCTTGTTGGCTGAAACGAAAAAGGGACTTGAGGATTTGATAATGAAAATCAAGCATGAAAGCGAAAAAATGGGTTTGCAATTGAACTTAAAAAAAAGAAAATAATGGCGACCGCAGTCAACAACATCAAAATAAAAATCGGCGATGAGGAATGTGTTCAGGAATTAACTTTCCTAGGCTCAAACATCGACCGGGCGGAGAACTTTGCTCAGAGGTAAAAAGAAGGATAGCGCTTGGCAGAAGTACAATGCTGAACATAGGAAAAATTTGGAAAAGCAGAGATATCAGCCTCGCCACTAAATGCAGGCTAGTCCGTGCAATTGTTTTTCCAATAACCATGTATGGATGTGAAAGTTGGACCCTGAAAAAAGCCGACAGAAGGAAGATCGACGATTTTGAACTTTGGTGCTGGAGAAAGCTACTCCCCATTCCATGGATAGCGAGAGTAACGAACAAAGAAGTGCTAGAGCGCATAAAGCCAGATATCTTGTTAGAAGGGAAAATCACTAAACTCAGACTGACCTATTTCGGCCATATAATGCGATCAAATTTGCTAGAAAAGTCGGTCATGCTAGGGATGGTAAGCGGCAAAAGAAGACCCGGCTGCCAGCGGACTCGTTGGCTTAACACCATCAAACCAGATATGGGCATGAGCATAACACAGCTCAAAGAAACTGTGCAAGATCGAAAAGCGTGGAGAGAGCTAGCTTATAGAATCGCTGAAGGTCGGAAACGACTGAACAGATCACACACACACACACACACACACACACATATATATATATATATTGAGTATATATATATATATATTGAGTATACTTTATACAAAAAATATGTTGCCATATAATAATCTTCATGTGGGAAAAGGCTGACTTGCATAAGTAAGTAGAGCCGAATAATGCAGTCAAGGAGCTTTTGAATTCAGCCGAGTGAAAAATGACGGCTGTCCGATTAACTGCGATTTTAGTTCCCTCTCCTTTCTCTTTCTCAGATCGCTTTGCGGAAGGAAGTCAGTTTCGTAGTTTTTATGAACAGTTCAAAAGTGCATTTCCACATTTTCCTTCTTTGGAATAGCAATGATAGATTGACAGATCAGACAAACGCACTTCGATTGTGACATTGCGAGAGAAAAAAATCCTCTTCTAATTCCACATAAAGCTCATACCCTCCCGAAACAATTTTTTTTTTTTTAAATCCCTTCTTTAGTCGATATATATTGGAAGACTAATTAGATCACAGCCGGAGTTTTGCAGTAGCTCGCGCGTTTGATCGATTTGATGGATGACCAGTGTGTTAGAAGAAAAGAGATCTCAGACTGGCCACCCTGTATGTCAATCAAGTGGCAAATGCCATAGGGAGGATATATCATAGACTAATATTTCTAAAAAAATTTTTTTAACTGCAACGCGATCTACCTGCACTACCTTTGCAATCTACTGGTCGATCGCGATTAACGCATTGGGCACCCCTGCATTAGACAATCAACTTCATGGGGGCGAGCTGATGAATGTCACCAACTTTTTAAGACAATATAAATGGCTACGATTGAAAATCACTGGAAAAGTCAACTAATATGTCATAGCCTTCAGTTGTAGTAAACTCTTTGCTTTGAGTTATATGCTTACATTTACAGCAAGCGTTTTTCTGTTGTCAGTTAACCTAACACATACATTGGAATGTGTGAGAAAAATGACACTACCAGGAGAATAATCTGCACACTCAGGGAGAATTTGTAACACCAACAGCAACTAGGTTGGAATTAAAATCTACTCTTTAATACTTTAGAACATTTTTTGTTTCATAAATGTTCCCTAAGCTTTGCTATGTCATTGTTTTTTGTGAATTCTTGCCTTTCGTTTGATAAATACATTCACCACTGAGAGTGCTTGGCATCCATAGAATACATAAAATAGTGTAATAGTCACAATCACAAAGGCATTTTTAAATTTATGTACTGTAGAAAAATTGTATATTGAAACTACTGTATTATTGATTTTTTTTAACAGAAAAACATACTATCCATCTATGTCATCATCATAATTCTTATCTTAACACAGTGGAGATCAAGAGTATAGGCTTGCAGATTAATCTGGTGAGAACAGACCAAGAAAAACAATGACAGCTCATTAAAGACAAAGGAACCAAGAAAAGACAATGTGAAAAGCAATTGTGAATGTCCAAAGCCATGTGCTAACTATAAATCCTTAGTCACAGCTGCCCTTTGTTTACAGGAATTTCATAACAGCAACCAGATTGCAACATCTAAAATCACAAGACTTGATCTTTTCTCTCTGAATACCGCATCTATTATAACCTCAGCTTTTTTTTTTTTTGCAAATGAATAGGCTACAATATTCCAGATGTCAGTGACTTGATCAGATAACAAATCAGCTCATATTGATTTGGATACATTCAACAGAAACCAGACCTGCAGCCTTCCAGCCCTACACGCCACAGAGCCACTGCGCTGTGCTGAAAGGCCAAGTTGGGGGAGAAACAGGTGCACTCTACAGGGCTAGTAACCTTAGTGAATATGAGCATTTCTTTTGAAATATTGCTTCTTTGGACATAGGATTGATAATTTGTTACATTAATTAATAATTATTTATATATTATAATGATAAATCTATTATACTTTCTAAATCTATTATTTAGAATTCAGTGATATTGGTAGGAACAAGCACAAAAAGCAGTGCTGGAGACAAAATTGTATTATTAGCACAGCATATTAATTTTACTGATTTCAGAATGTGATAATAGAAAACAACAGAAACAATGAGACTCACTGGGTGTAAGATCTCTGTGCTTGTCAAACTAAATTAGTCTTCATTTACTGTTTCTTGAGAAATGTCACTGATATCAATAAGTACCTGTTAAATCATTAAATTGTTTCATTCTCTACATCATAGATATATTTCCATGATGACCACATTACATGTATATGAGGCTATGTCAAATGCTTTATAAATGAGAATATACAGTATAGCGCAACCTTAAATTAATACTATTGTGCTTTACTTTTATGGGTGCTTTTAAAATACAATGTATCAACATAAGACCAACTTGACTGAAAGGGTAATTGCAACACTTTTTCTTTTGGTCATAAAAGGGATTTATCTAAGTAGCACCATATACATGATAGGATTTGTGTTCATCATTTTGACTACAGGAAAATGTAGATGTTCACTACGAAATACAGTAGGCTCAATGGGTATAGAATCCACTTCTTAGATCCTTTCAGTTAGACAGCTGTGGTGAAAAGATGACCAAGTGCAAAATTATTAAATAAACATTATAGCCTTTGCTAAAGTAAAATTGTTTTAGTGACATCTCTTGACTCACTGCAGAATGTTCAGCAGTCTTCTCAGGTTAAACTGTAGCAGATCTCATATATTTAGGACTGCTAGCTTGCTGATGAGCACTAACGCTGTTTGAACCATTGCTTATGGCACAAATGAAAGTCTGTTGTTGCCTTTTAGCTGAATGCGTCACCAGTCTAAGGACACTGCTCTGAAGGAAAATGGCAGCAAGACTGTTTACTTTCAGTCTAACTTGCTTTTGCTAATGACCTTCAAAAATCCATTACAGTTGCCACTGTGCGTTATTATGAAAATCAACAGTAGCAATAACAACAACCTACTTTCAGGAAAATGTGGCAGATGTTCATCTCACGGCTGTTGATCATTCAGCTAAATTAAGGTGATGTCATCATGATGGGCCTGCAAGATTTTATATGTGTTCAGCCAGCCGAGATGGGCACATGTCACTCGTTAACACGTATTCCCAAACAGTCTCCAGACTCATGTTTTAGTGAGTCATTTTGGATAAAAGCGTCTGCTAAGCAAATAAATGTAAATATAAATATGGTTTAAATTGGAAGAATCCATAATGGGGGTGTGTACTTTACTGAGTTCAAGTCCACCCAAAGAGATTCTCACAGAATAGGGTTTAGTAAAATAGTTTCCCATAAAATAATGCTTTAGCTAGGTACAGTATATGGTATGACACCAGTGGAGGTGCAGTTAAACACACAAATGAGCTACAAAGGCCAGTCCTACCCTGCATTTGAAGTACACTATGGTGACAAAACAAAATGATTTATCTGGGTTAGGTTCCTCCAGGAGCAATTGAGCAGTGATCAGGGGCCTCATGTATAAACGGTGCGTACGCACAGAAATGTTGCGTAAGAAATTTTCCATGTTCAGATCGCGATGTATAAAACCTACACTTGGCGTAAAGCCACGCATGTTTCCACGGTACCTCATATCGTGTCGTACGCAAGTTCTCCGCTTGGTTTTGCAGACTGGCGGCACCCAGCGTCAAAGCAGTGCTACTCTTCCTGTGTGGTTACTCTTTTATTTTCCTGACGCAGCTTTATAAATACACTGAAACTAACCGCATATTGTTTATTAGTGTAATGCATCTGATTGTAATTAACCTGTAACAATATAATGGTCCAGGGAATAGCCATAGTATTCCAAATACCATAACTGCTTTAGCGTTGTTACTCTCACTGCACCTTCTTGTTCTTCTTCTTCTTCTTCTTCTTCTTGTTCTTCTTCTTCTTCTTCTTCTTTCAGCTGCTCCCGTTAGGAGTTGCCACAGCGGATCATCTTTTTCCATATTACTCTCACTGCACCACTCGGAGTATTTATATCACTGTATCTGAGTGGGGAATCACAGCAGCAGCTGATCGGAAAGAGAATTATCGGTATACAGTATCAAGCACACTCTGTCTCAGCCACGGCAAAACATTTCAAAGCCTTTCCTGTACGGACCTCGCGGTTCAGAAACAGTTTCATCCCAAGAACTTTAAACGCACTTAATCAATTGCTCCTTGTAGAACTGTTTGTACTTATAAGTACAATCACCCCACTGTAAGCTTGCACTACAGTTATAATATTACACAACCTGAGCCACTTTATAAAGTGTGTATTTACATATGATGACGATATCATTTTTTAGATGGAATGAAGCAAAATATGTTTATTATATTATACAGATAAAACTTTAACTTCATTTAAATAATCTATATTCTTCACTGGGACTGGCGTGAAGGATAGAATAATTAAACATGCACTACGAAGATATTTCAATGTTCCTTAAACGTTTTGAAGAATCGGCGCTCTAAGCATACAGATGGCTTAACATCTATTACAGAGCTGATTGTGTGGTGATTGGTTACTTGGAGAAAGAAAAGCAAGGACTGCAGGGGCAGCCACGCCAATATATATTGAATATAAAACAGAAAGAGAAAATAACGACACAGCTAAAAACGCAATGGCAAATTTTGACAAAAGCTAAATGCTTGTGTCAGGAGCACGAGGCGGCTATGCAGTGTCCACAACGGACGTGACCATCCACTGTGCATAAGATACCATATTGATATTGGCGGGCAAAGGGGCCACCGATCCCTTCACAAGCCTAGAGCCGCCCCTGAGTACTGCTGCAATAAATAATTTCATCGAAGGTCACGCACAATCACTGTGCCGTGAAACCCATGTTTAATAATGTGCTTTAACTCCTATCATCATGAAAATGATATCACGCATACATCTCACTATTTTAGTTATTCAGAGAGCTGTAATATCATGAATGTAATGGATTCTGTGTCCAGTCGGAGGAAGAGAGCCGGTTTAAGAAGCAAGTAGTGATTCACACACATAGAGCACATAGAAGATCACATACAAAACAAAGCATTTAACGTGCTACTTTAATTACGATGTGATTTGGGAAACTGGTTAATTAAACAATTTTAAGATGAAGTTTATGATGTTCTACTTTAATGACAAAATTAACTACATGATTAAAGTGGAAATTTCGAGATTGAAGTTGACATTTCGTGCTTTTTTCCACTGTGTGCCTTTTTTTTCCTCTGTACCCTAATCAGCTTTCATATGACACTCAGACAGTGGGCTACGGCTCGCCTTTTCACGGCAACTTTGATATCTGACAACTTCTTTTTTATTTCCGGCACTGTGCGACTTTGTGAACGTGAGCTTTCAAGTTTCTCCAACACGCTATGTCACTCGATCAACTTCCTTTTGTTGATTATAGCACAGTTTAAATAAACAAATAGTATGTTTTTCCTTTACTTCCACTTGGTATTTGCTGAAATTCTTATATTTTCCCCCGTGCTTTTCCCATTGTCTTTTCACAGAAGGCTGAGCTTAAGGGCAATTTATATTGATTTGCATATTCAAAGAGGCGTAATTCTGGGAAGAGTTGGGGTGGGGCAGAAGGCGCGTGCACAAGCGTTACTTTTCACGCTGACCGGGATTTATGTAGCGGAAGAACGTGGAAGTTGGAGTACACACAGATTCCTGCATCTGGATTTTTCTGTGCGTAAGCACATTTCGGCTTTTGTGCTTACGTCATGTTATAGTGCGAATTCTACGCACAGCGTTATACATGAGGCCCCAGATCAACCCCCATGGCAGTGGAACTTCTCATAATAATAGTCAATCAATCATTTTCTAAACTGATCTGTCCTGAATAGAGTCACGGGAGGTGCTGGAGCCTATCTTAGGTAGCACAGGCAGAAACAAACCCTGGACAGGGAGCCAGTCCATCACAGGAAAAACACACACACACCCTAACCACACCCTATGGCCAATTTAGTATTGCCAATCCACCTAACTTACATGTTTTTGTACTGAAATCCATGCAAACACAGGGAGAACATGTCAACCCACGCAGGGAGGACCCGGAATGAAAACCCTGGGTCTCCTTACTGCAAGGCAACAGCACCCCTGTCATAAAAATAATGGCTGTCATATATAGATACAAGTCTTTAAATACAGAAGAATGTCCATCTTATTAAAAAGCTAACAAATGAGGATGTGACAATGAACAAATACTAAATACACAACTGGCAAGTTTATGGTTAATTAGAAATTGTGGACATTTCATTACTCCAGTTTCAATATTAGTCTCACTGACACAAGAAAGGATAGAATTGGGAGTGATCTGATGGTCTAGTCTGGACAATTATGACAACTGAACAGAAACTGACTGTGATTATTTCAATGAGACTAAAAATATTATTACTTTCATGAAATTAACAAACACAGTTTATGGAAAAACAGACAAGAAACAGATGAGGCGTAAAATACTGTGATTAAGAGCAAAATGTTGCAATAGAGCAAGACAGTACTGCTAACTAAAATTCGAAGTTTGGAATAAGTTCCCATAAAGTTCAACAAATAAAAGTCTTTGTGAATGTGCCTTTTAGCTTCCTTCAACACTAACGAGAAAGTGGGAGAGATTTAAGAATGAGATCCAAAATATCGATGTCAGGAGCTGGGTGCCACCAACTTTTTCAGGCAGAATGATGATGATAAAATAAGTCACATGACCTAACAAAATGGAAATGTCAGAATACCAATAAGATGTAAGTTTTACATAAACGAAATATGTGTACAAAAAGTCCAATATTAATAACTAGATGCTCCAAACACTGACTTCAGAAGCAGACCCATTTTAAAAACAATTGCAGGTCCTTTGTGAATTGACTATAACAACATATGAGAAATTTTGTCAAGAAATAGAGGGGTTTCTGTTTTAAGGGTCAGAGGTTCACAGTCCCGCCAAAACTTGTAAAATAAATAATAAGCTTTCCTTATTAATTTAACTTACTAATCAAATGTTTATAACAAACCTCACTTTGGTCTTGTTTTGTACAGTAGTATGTGAAACTGTCTTTGTGTTAGGTGCTGCAACTCTGGTCTTGGTTGATGGGGCTACTCCAATTGGGCCTGCAGTGTTCTAGGTTTGCAACCTGAACTTTCAGATATAATTATGGGGCTTGAAAGCTTTATCCCCACCCCATTATTCTTAACATTTAAATGCAGAACACCTTTTTTATGAAATTATTTTATTAAAACTGGACTATTAGTACAAACTTTCTCCACTCAAGTCTATGCATTACAAGCCACTGAGGGGTATGAAAAGTCCAGTACCATTTACTCTCTTAAAGGTAGCCACTGCAATTTGAAAAGAAAAAGCAGTTTAACATCAAGAATGCATTAAGTACATGACATTATGTTGATGTGACTGACTGCTATCTTGATTTTCACCCACAGCTGATGAGGATCGCGTGACAGTACTAAACTTGAAAAAGGAAGCCTTATACTGTACATGCTCTGTTCACTACATGGAAAAAGAGCCGGCAGTATGGCACTCCTGTTTCAAAGAAGTGTTCAGTCCTGGTGTGGAAATAATAGGTATTTAGAAAATTGTTTTTCAATTGTTGGGTGGCTACGCACTGTCCAGCAAACACCTTGGTGAACAGTGGTTAGTATTGCTACCAGACAGTTCCTGAGACTTGTGTTTGAGTTGTGTAGCATGTGATCTTTCCATGTTATTGTGGCTTATCTTTTTTACCTCAAAGTTGTTTGATTCTAAACTTGATGTGGTGCTGTTTCAAGTTAGAAAAGTCATAGCAAATTTATTTTCCTGGCAGCAGGTGATTGTGAGGTTTACTTAATATTGCTGTATTTTTGTCAGATGATGGCAATGTCAGGCAGTATCAAAATGATCTAATACCAGTTCAGATAGACCAGGCACAAGCATCCCAGTGTTAAAATGATTTTTTTGTGATTCAATGGTGCATGAATTTGCATGTCTCATTAATCATTAGAAAAAGAATGGTGCATATTATTAGTTACACAGGTTAATGTTAAGGTAAGAGAAGTCTGTACACATTGCAAAGGAGAATTCTGGTGTGTCTCACCCGATTTTCATACCAAAAGTGCCACTGGCAAGAATATGCCATTTAGCCAATCACAGCTTGTGAATTGCTGTTAATATGTCAGATGGTCAAAACTGGAATATTCTCAAGGTTATGCTTTCAATTACACTAAGAGGAGCCATGCCCCATATATTTATTCTAAGACTAAACAGAAGCCTGGAATGTGTTCACTGTGGTAGGAATAATATCATAAGTACCCTGGCGCAGAAAATGGAAGTACATTGCTGGAGTTAAATTAGTGTAAAAAAGACAAAATGGTAAAAAACATTTTTTAATTTTTTGTGTTGTATAACATGTAATAATAAAATAGATGAAAGGGTAATTTGACACCTTCTAAGTGCAGTCTGCCCCACATAAGCAATGAAAAAATAGCAATGTATAGGAATTACTGTATTAGTGTACTCATTACTTGCAGTGAGATTTCTTTCAGTACGCTCCACCTGCAGCTCTGAGACAGTACACTTTCCCTTCACATACACCAGGCAGCTGAATAAACTGAAATGCTTAGCAATGCTTCAAACCTTACAGAAAGAAAGCAGATAACATTAATAACTTTAAGAGAATCTAATGCTAAATTGTGGGTAACCATTTTTCTCACAAGCAAAACTGGTCAACTACAGTATACTCCTTCACTATAAAAGGAAATTGGACCATATACTGTATTTACAGATATTATTTATTCATTAAATCAAATGAACAAATATATAAAAATATAAAAAGCCATAGGAAAAGACTCAATATTGATTTTATGTGAATAAAGTTTTTATTTTCCATTTTTTAAATTTAAACAATTAAAGATTACAGGTGTTTTACTGCTAGTCATGCTCAAATCACAAACATCCAAATTCACCTGAGGAGGACCGTTATCTCTTATATATCAGTTTCAAACTTTACAAGCCTAGTGCACCAGCTTCTCAAGGTGCTTCTGCTGGACAACTCCAGTGTTCTTGTATGGTTTTGATATGCAGTATATTCCAAAACAAGAAGCTCCATGTGTCATCAGAATGCATTCATTTAAAGGCTTCTGTGTAAGATACAACACAGGTCCATCATCAATGTACCAATCAGTCAACAAACCCAAAACATTCATGGTGGACAAAAGTTGCACTCTAAAAGCACTCTACAGTGTTTCTACATTTGAATCACGCACTACTATGAAACTGTGTTCATAAGAATTACTTTTGAACATTTTGAAATCACTTCAGTTTTGTTTTGCCCAGCACTTCCTGACTGACCAGTATGAGAAAACCCCCACATACAGTATGATATTCTGCTTGATAAGTCTTGATGTCTATTTATGCAAGTCAACAATCTTTTTGGGGTTCACCCCTATTTTTGGCAATCTAGACCCAAAATAAACTTATTTTTAGGTATTATTTTTGGACCATATTTTGTGCAGGAAATTACACACTTATGATAAAGATTAAACCAACACCAAAAATGATCAGAAGGACTTGAAGTTTTGAATGCCTCAGAAATTGACCATAGGGGTTAACCCCTAATGGGATGCGAGGTGTCAAAGTTACGTCTTTTGACAAAAAAAAATGGGAATTGGTAATACAGACGTGTGGAGTGTCATTTTTATGCTGTTTCGAGGATGGTGAACATGAATATGATAATATTTTTATATTTGAATCTTTACTAGAGGTCCTTGCCCTAGCCTTCAACAGCCACTTCCAGAAAGTTTAAAATGAAAAATTTCAAACATTAAATATGTGGGGCATAGTTTTAAATTATTTCAAAGTCAGTGATTATGACTATGATGTCATTTTTGATTTTTATCATTTGCCCTCTATAGACCTCTATCATTGGGTGTAAAATGACAAATTTCTATTACAATCAATAATATTTGGACTTTAATTATGTAAACTGAAGAACACATTTTAATGCTTGAAATATTTGACACAATGATTCTCATTGATTATGTACTTTTACCTCATGAAGTAAATCATTACATCTTTTTAATAATAATGACCATTCTTTGTTTGTATGGAGAGGCATAAGCAGCATGCTTTCTCACAACATATAAAAAATTTAAATATTCACCATAGCATAAAACCATTCATATATTTTTGCTTCCAGCACAGTGTGCTAAAATCCAATTTACATTCACAACAATAGACTAGGTTAGATTTAATAAAAAAAGCAACAGAAAAGAAGAAAGTAATAATCTTCAGTATTGTGTCTCTAATGAAATGCAACATATGAGAGCTTCCCTTGATTGTGTCTCTATAGCCATTAAAACATTGAGGACTGCAATCATCAAACCACTTGTAGCACTAGGTCATGGACACATGATATACAATATATCTTAAACGTGCTTGTAACTCAGCTGGTACAGTGGCATTCTGTTTATTTATTTTAGAATAATATTCAAGACTTCACAGCTGAGTCCTACTGAATACCCAAATACACTACTTGCTCTATATAATCTTGGCAAACAGCCACTCACTTTTGTTGCTTCTCCATGAACTCTTTCTGTGATGTTTACTCAAATCCAGTCAGACGTCCCAACTTTCTGTATTCATTTCTGAAACTATTCATGCATCCATTTTCTGAATCAGTTTCTTGCCAGTTGTATGTGTTTGTGCATGTCCTGGTTTCTTCCAAGAATGTGTGTATGAGATTAGCAATTGTAAACTGTCCTTGTCTGAGTTTGCTTTGCAAAGGTCTGTCTCTCCATCCAGAGTATGATCCTGCTTTGTGCCCAGTGCTACTGACATAGACCATAGTTCTCCAAAGCGCTGAAATGGATTAAGCAGGTTTGCAAATATTGTTAAAACTGAGCCATTAGCCTTGTCCAAGAAGAAGAAGAAGACAAATAAGAGGACAAACGATACAAATAAATAATACAATAATTAATAAATAAACAACAATACAAGAATAAACTTTGTGTTTCACGTACTCGCAACTGTAAATCTACTTTATGTATGTATGCAGTGATTTTTCTTTGACTTCCTCCACGGTACAAAAGCACTTTCCTTTGAGTTCTTTTTTTCATATGCGAGAACAAGAAAAAATTGCACAAACCAAAATCAGGTGAGTAGGGAAGGTGGCAAGAACTCCAAGACACACAAGTCAATTCAGAAATCTCTTTAATAGTCCAACGACGATCTTCATTAACTACGGTAATATAAACACAGACCAGACATCATGAAAAGGTTTGGGGCAGTCACGCGTATAATATCCTTGGCTGCAAAAGGCTTTTGAAAATAACAGAGTTGTTCACAAGAGTGAGTCCAAAACAGAACTGATTCCTTGGTCGTAAGATGGAGGCTTTAAAGGCCCATATAGGAAGTGACATCATCAAGGGGCCAGAACCGGAAGTGATGTCTTCTTGACCGGAAGCGAAGTCATCTAAAGGCCGGAACAGGAAGTGACATCATCAAAGGGGCAGAAACAGGAAGTGAGGTCTTCGGAGGTTCTAGAACCTGACAGGATTTCTTGGGAAAGGTCTGCAGAGAACTGAGAAAGAAAGTCAGTGCACCCCGTCACCCCCTGGTCGGATATGGTATTGCCATTACTTAAGCCCTTTAACTGCCTCCTACTCACATGTGTGTGACACTGCATTGCAAAATTTTTGAAGATTTTTGTCATTCCTAATTGTGGAAGGTTGGGCAGATCTCGGTTTGTCTTCAAGTGACATTTCCCCTCGTTTGAAACGCGAAAGCCACTCATAGACATTTTTTTTACTTAAAGCTTCCTGTTTAAAAGCAGATTCAAGCAACACTAAAGTTGCAGCAGCTGTTTTCCCTAAGAGAAAACAAAATTTAAAACAGATTCACTGTTCTTTATGATCACCCATCACAAAAGTCACAGAGCACGTTTAATAAGCACCAAGAAAAACCAACATGGAATGCTGTACGAACAATAGAGAGCAACGCCACTTGGCATATATGTTCCATTTATTATCAATACCTCAATTGATTGACTGGCAAACCGACACGAACAGAGGGTGATTTCTTGCCCAGCTGGGATGCCATAATGAGAGAAAAACATCTGGCCAGGAACATTTGTTGAAACCTTTCCCAGTTGGGAAGCCACAGTGGAAGGACAGAGGATGTCTGCCTCTTGGGTTTATATATTTCCCTGATACACTCTCCTGGTAGAACTCCCATTGGCATACATGAAGGGCATGCTGAAAGCTGTAGTCCAAATTGTCAGCCCTGCTGGGTTACTTCGGTGCCGCCAGGGGGAGCTGCAGGGGAGTGATGTTCTTACCTTGGGGGGTTTCTGTTTGACACAGAAGTGTTTCCAATGTGCAGCAATGTGGCACCAGATGTCCTCCCAGGTCCAGCATAAAAGAAACCACCTCGTCTTAATCAGGGAGTCAGAGTAAGGATAGGAGTTTGACAACACTTGCCTGGGAGAAGTCAAGAAGAGTGAAAAAAACATTTGCTTTGCTTTTCTGTGCTGCAAATGAAGACGCCTGTTAATGGTACTTAGTAAAATAGAAGTACATGTTTGAACCAGGGACAGAGCTTATGAGGGTGTGTTTGTGGGTTTGCTGTTTCACCTCCTATTGTCACAATATATAGTGACCAGGTGAACAGACTACTTAAACCAAAGAGAATGCTGGGACACCATACAGGCAACCACTTTTAATCGACACAAACAAAAACAACAGAAATGGTGCTCAGGGTACAAATCAAAGCCGGCTCTGGTTAGCCTAGTACTGCCCAAAAAATGGCTCCATCAGCAGGATCAGTGAACTTATTAAAGACATGGTCATAAATAAGACAACACCTTCTGGTGACAACTGTTTTTTTTATTGTGTCTTGAGTGGAAGGAATGGAGCCAGCTCTGGGCAGGGCTAGGCATTCTTCTTGTATGTCTTCTCTGAACAACAGCTGATAAAAGGTACAATTAGCAAGAGCACCCCCTCTCATTCCAGAGTTATATTGCTAACTTTAGCAGTACATGCATGACTATTTCATACACTCACACACACACATAATGTGTATATATATATATATATATATATATATATATTTGTAGTTGGAGATCCACAAAGGGAGAGAATGAATCACGTATCATAAAGTACTTTTTATTCCTGAGCTTTCAGCTCCTGACACAAACCTTCACTTCCATATATATATATATATATATATACACATATATACACATATCTCTTATATATATTTATCTTCTGGTTCGTCCTGCTTCCTCTTCAAACCCGGTCCCGCCCACACGCAGCCCACGTGGCTTTTCTCAATTCCTATTGGTTCGTCCTGCTTCCTCTTTAAACCCAGTCCCCCCCCCCCCCACGCAGCCCACACAGCATTTCTCGATTCCTATTCATCCTCTTCCAAGCCCTTCCCCACGCTGCATCCAGCCTCCCATACACCCCCACGCCGATTTTCTCGATTCCTATTCCTTCTTTGGACTACCACATTCCCCGCTCCTCTCTCATGACCCCATTGGTGTCATGTCACTGCCCTATATCTAGCCTGACCACGTGACCTTTCACTTTGGCCATGTGTGCGCCTGGGAGTCTTTTCCATAGCCTGCTACAGGAAGGTACTCTCTCGGCCATTGCCATTGGTTTGGCTCCTTGCTATTTTTGTTATACTGCGGCGGTTGTTTCTTAAGCCTTTGTTATAAAATGAACGACAGTATCTTCTCCGTCGACGGGTTTTTGTACAACGTCATCTCTATTCCAGGATCTGGCAACTGCCTGTTCCTATCAGTGGGTTATTTCTTCACACAAATGGCTGACAAAGGCAATGCACTCTCACTACGACATAGGGCAGTAGATTTCATTGCATCACATTGGGACAGATTTGGAGACGTTCTTCCTGTTGTTCTTTCCAACGCAAGTCGAGTTATCACAACAAGTCATGAGTACTGTAAATACATGGCAATATCTGGAGGTTATGGTGGTGAAGCTGAAATTGAAGCTCTTACCGAGATTAGATCTTTCGACTCATTATCTGTCATCTCCAGCAAAACACCTATTCACAACTGCGTATTTCAACAAGTATTTCTTTCTTCTTGATTTCTGAATTCCTTTCTCACTGTTTTCCGTTCCTATTCTTACACTGCCGTATGCTACGGCGGGCGTTGACTAGTATACAGTGCATTCGGAAAGTATTCACAGCGCATCACTTTTCCACATTTTGTTATGTTACAGCCTTATTCCAAAATGGAATAAATAAATTTTTTTCCTCAGAATTCTACACACAACACCCCATAATGACAACGTGAAAAAAGCTTACTTGAGGTTTTTGCAAATTTATTAAAAACTAGCAGAATACCCGCGCTTCGCAGCGGAGAAGTAGTGTGTTAAAGAAGTTATGAAAAAGAAAAGGAAATATTTTAAAAATAACGTAACATGATTGTTAATGTAATTGTTTTGTCATTGATATGAGTGTTGTTGTCATATCTCTCTCTCTCTCTCTCTCTATATATATATATATATATATATATACATAGCAAAATACCCGCGTTTGGCAGCAGAGAAGTAAAAAGAAAAGGAAACATTTTAATAATAACGTAACATGATTGACAATATAATTGTTTTGTCATTGTCATGAGTGTTGCTGGCATATATATATACACTCACACACACACACACATATATAAACATATATATACACATCATATATATATATATATATATATACATATATACATATACATATAAATATATATACATATATACACATATATATATACACACACACACATATATATACATATATACACATATATATACACATAAACACATATATATACATATATACACATATACATATCTACATATATACTGTATATACACATATATATATACAAATCTACATATATATCTACATATATATATTAGGGGTGGGACTCGATTAAAAAAATTAATCCAATTAATTAGAGGCTGTGTAATAATTAATCTTGATTAATCGTATGTAATCGCACACGTAAATTTGCCCCAAATCACAAATGTGTTTTTTTAATTTAAAAGGGTTTTAGTGGGCGACAGAATCAAATAATAGACATGGACATGAATATTGTAAACTCAAGCTCTTTTAAATTCTGAAAAAAAAAATGCTTTTAAACTGCATTTGAATTCAAAACAGAAACAAAAATATCATCCCTGGTTAAAATTGGGCAGACTTAAAAATAAAGTGGTAGTTTAAGTACTTTAAGTACATTTTCAGAATGGTATTGTCTTTAAATAATAATAACCAAAATTTCAACATAAAGTGCAGTTTTTCTTCTTAAAAAAATAAGTCAGAAACATAAAAGGTAATTTGACCAACTTAATCTTTAAACTCTGAGTAACCTTAGCCAAAATTATTTTGTACATTAGGCTAAAACAGTGTGATCATTGAACATTTTGTAATTAGATGTAATTAGAATTACTAACGGTCACGGAAGTCCAATGATCCCCAGTAAGAGCCACAAAGTCCGCTTTCTGTAATGCATCTAATTTTGCTTGCTTTTCACTGTGCACAAAACCATGCTTTTATCAAGGCTTCGCTCGGGTAGTTTTTTGAAATTAAATTTTCCTCCAATCAGTCGTAGGAACGCGCTTCATCCGACTGTAACATTTGTGTAGCTGTGATGTGTGCATCAGTGTAATCGATGTACCAGGAAATCATGCATTGACAAAAGTTCCCCTTTGCTTGGAATTGAAAGTGTGATTAAATGCGTTATTTTTTGTTATGGAGTACATGCATCGAAGCTTCTCAGCTGTGCTTGTGCTAAGAATAGGAAATATTTTAAAAATAACGTAACATGATTCTGCGTTAACCGCATATTTTGTCATACGTCTCAAACCAAGGAGATGCGAGGTTAAAATGAATCGAGAAGCGCGCGTACATACTCAGTACATCCACTCTCGGGAATCGAACCTCGACGTAGGCGATAGAGGCAAAGCCTCTACAATTGCGCCACGGTGTGTGGCTTATCTACAGTATTTGAGAGTATGTAGATCGAGGTATATATATATATATTCGCAGCGGAGACGTAGTGTGTTAAGGAAGCTATGAAAAAGAAAAGGGAACATTTTAGAAATAACGTAACATGATTGTCAATATACAGTAATTTTTTGTGAGTGTTATTGAGTGTTGCTGTGATCAAGGATTCGATTATCATTATTTGTTTCAATCAGGGTCGTATTTGTACGATGTGTTGTGTTCAAGTTACATTCTGTGTTTGTCAGTCGTTGTAAAGATTAAATTCTGTAATTACAGCCACATTAGCTCCACAAATGAGACACACGGGTTTACCGGCAATGTCAGTAAACATATACTCAGCCTCCCATCGGTTTTTAAAGGCTCTATTTTCAGAATCAACTTTTCTCTTCGGCATCGTGTGGGCTAGCTTCGCAATAACTTGCAGCATCATAACCTAGACTTGATTAACGCGGTAAGTGTTCGGCAAGGCAGCTGAAGCGCTGCATTATGGGATCTGTAGTTTATTGTGTTACCAGCGCTTCATATACCCGGGCCATTAATAACCATAATACAGTATATAAAATGATCTTGCGGGCCGGATATAATTACACACCGGGCCGGATGTGGCCTGCAGGCCTTGAGTTTGACACATATGGACTAAATAGAACTTGAAAAGATATATTTTTTCGTACATCGAGCCCGCGTGCTATTGTGGTTTTGCCTGCGTGTCTCAATAAGTCATCCTCCCCTCGCTCTTACTTTTTTACCGTTCATCTAATGAATACACTGAGTATGGCTTTAACAAAACAATCATTGATGGCGAATAAAGTATCCATTATTCGAGTATGTTGATCGGGGTATATATATACATATATATATACCCGCGTATCGCAGCGGAGACGTAGTGTGTTAAAGAAGCTATGAAAAAGAAAAGGGAACATTTTAAAAATAACATAACATGACTGTCAATATACAGTAATTGTTTTGTGAGTTTTACTGAGTGTTGCTGTCATCAAGGATTTGATTATCATTATTTCTTTCAATCAGGTTCATATTTGTAGGATGTGTTGTGTTCAAGTTACATTCCGTGTTTGTCAATCGTTGTAAAGAAGACAGGTTTCATTCATCGATTCGTTTCTTACTGCATCAATAAACAGCTCGTCTTCTTCTTTATCTGAGACCTGACACACTGCATGCACGGGTTTTTTTTTTTACACTGTCTTCCTTTAGCGGGACATTGACTTTTTTCCACCGTGTGCTTTGTTTCCGCAGTAGCTGCATTTATGAATATGCTTGTATGTATCACACGCTTCATATTTTTTTGCTGCCTTTTCAATTGTGTAATTCGGTTTTTGTTCAGCACTCTTCAGCACTCTTGCTTTTTGTCTGTGCACTGCGTCAGTTCACGTGAGCCGCTCGGTGTACATGCATCGAAGTTTCCCAGCTGTGCTGCTGCCATCTCGTGCTATGTCCATGGCTGTATTTAATGTTACCGAAGTCCCGGCACTTAAAACTTTCTCTCGCAGTTTCGCTGAGTTTGTGCCAAACACCACCCTGACCATCTCATCTTCCTCTGCATAAGCACAGTCCTTCACCCGTGAATATTTACCCGTGGCAGTTTGCTATTGGATTGCCACTGACGGACGGCCTTATATGGGCAGGCACTAAATTACAAACGCCAGCGGCAGCCTGTCTATGAACTTAATTTAAAGTTTAGGTTTACATCGTGCTTTGTTTCCGAAGTAGCAGAACTCATGAATATGGTTGTATATGTCACTCGCTCGCTTCTTATTGTTTCGCTGCCTTCTCAATTATATAATGCATGTTTTCTTCAGCGCTTTTTGGGCCTCTTCCTGGTTTTCTACGTACTGCGTGATTACGTGGGAGGCGTGATGATGTCACACGAAACTCTGCCTCCACGGGTTTCAAGCTCATCTCCATTACAGTAAATGGAGAAAAACAGCTTCCAGTTATGACCATTACGCGTAGAATTTCGAAATGAAACCTGCCCAACTTTTGTAAGGAAGCTGTAAGGAATAAGCCTGCCAAATTTCAGCCTTCTACCTACACGGGAAGTTGGAGAATTAGTGATGAGTCAGTCAGTCAGTCAGTGAGTGAGTCAGTGAGGGCTTTGCCGTTTATTAGTATAGATAAAAAAATTGAGAAAGCACATGTACATAAGTATTCATAGCCTTTGCTGTGAAGCTCAAAATTGAGCTCAGGTGCATCCTGTTTCCCCTGATCATCCTTGAGATGTTTCTGCAGCTTAATTGGAGTCCACCTGTGGTAAATTCAGTTGATTGGACATGATCACACATCCTGTCTATATAAGGTCCCACAGCTGACAGTTCATGTCAGAGGACAAACCAAGCATGAAGTCAAAGGAATTGTGTGTAGACCTCCGAGACAGGATTGTCTCGAGGCACAAATCTGGGGAAGGTTACAGAAAAATTTCTGCTGCTTTGAAGGTCCCAATGAGCACAGTGGCCTCCATCATCCGTAAGTGGAAGAAGTTCGAAACCACCAGGACTCTTCCTAGAACTGGCCGGCCATCTAAACTGACTGATTAGGGGAGAAGGGCCTTAGTCAGGGAGGTGACCAAGAACTCGATGGTCACTCTGTCAGAGCTCCAGAGGTCCTCTGTGGAGAGAGGAGAACCTTCCAGAAGGACAACCATCTCTGCAGCAATCCACCAATCAGGCCTGTATGGTAGAGTGGCCAGACGGAAGCCACTCCTTAGTAAAAGGCAAATGGCAGCCCGCCTGAAGTTTGCCAAAAGGCACCTGAAGGACTCTCAGACCATGAGAAACAAAATTCTTGAACTCTTTGATGTGAATGCCAGGTGTCACGTTTGAAGGAAACCAAGCACCGCTCATCACCAGGCCAATACCATCCCTACAGTGAAGCATAGTGGTGGCAGCATCATGTTGTGGGGATGTTTTTCAGCAGCAGGAACTGGGAGACTAGTCAGGATAAAGGGAAAGATGACAGCAGCAATGTACAGAGACATCCTGGATGAAAACCTGCTCCAGAGCGCTATTGACCTCAGACTGTGGTGACGGTTCATCTTTCGGCAGGACAACGACCCTAAGCACACAGGCAAGATATCAAAAAAGTGGCTTCAGGACAACTCTGTGAATGTCCTTGAGTGGCCCAGCCAGAGCCCAGACTTGAATCCGATTGAACATCTCTGGAGAGATCTTAAAATGGCTGTGCACCGACACTTCCCATCCAACCTGATGGAGCTTGAGAGGTGCTGCAAAGAGGAATGGGCGAAACTGGCCAAGGATAGGTGTGCCAAGCTTGTGGCATTATATTCAAAAAGACTTGAGGCTGTAATTGCTGCAAAAGGTGCATCGACAAAGTGTTGAGCAAAGGCTGTGAATACTTATGTACATGTGATTTCTCAGTTTTTTTTATTTTTAATAAACTTGCAAAAACCTCAAGTAACTTTTTTCATGTTGCCATTATGGGGTGTTGTGTGTAGAATTCTGAGGAAAAAAATGAATTTAATCCATTTTTGAATAAGGCTGTAACATAACAAAATGTGGAAAAAGTGATGCGCTGTGAATACTTTCTGGATGCACTGTAAATATATAGTCACACATGCGCAATTGGGAGGCAGCCAACGGGCCTGGCGGAGCACAAAAAAATGCAAGATGGGGATATAAGATGGATTATTAATACCTTTCTCACTTTCCTCACCAGAAAACCAGAAGATAAAAGTCTGCAACAACTTGAATTCTACACCAGTAAACATCATCCCAATGCCTGGAGATACCTTCATATCCGCACCCAATCCATCTTCTAATTCGTCCATTCTCCCGTGATGCCCTCACCTCCACCTACAGATGATGACATCACCACAGTCATTTACTATCCATGTCATCTCCATTTCCTCTGCCTTTGATACTTCCTGCCACAAACACATACAATAAAAGCTCTGTCAACACTTGATTTGATATCAACTGTTTGGTTTATGCATTTTGACTGCACTACCAGTCCGAATTGACTGCCTGGACCACCAACATTATATGGGGATGTATCCTCAACCCTTACTGTACTCTGTTTTCTCTGTTGTTTTATTTTTTCAGAATATATATAGTCACATACGTGCACATAGGAGGCAGTGGGGGGTCTAGCTAACACCGAGATGCAAGGATAGAGGGTAATCAAGTGTGCTAACACCTCTTCTTCCATTCATACAGGAGCAGATACGTCCTAATTCTCTTCCTCTTCTGGTTCCAGACCACACCTCCTGATGACCTCACTTCTGCCTCTCCTTCAGATGACCTGCCTTTTCCTTCCCCTCAACTATAAAACCCCACCTTCTTCAGAGCGGGTTTTCTTTCTTGCACGCGTGCTGTCTGTCTGACGTACCAAAACCCCAGTTCCTATCCTTCCTTTTTCATTCTCCACATAACCAATCACCACGCGATAAACGTCTTTGTGAAATTAAAACTAGTTATAAACTTAGCCCACGGAGTGTTCAGAACTTTAAAAATATCTTCGTTACACATGTTTAATTATGCCATCCATTCAGGGTTGCGCCCATCCCAGCAAGCACTATGTGCGAGGCAGGAGCAAATCCTGAATGAGTCGCCTGCACATCGCAGGGTGAATACGAGCAAAACATACACTAGCAGGGTCAATATAGCATAACAAAACCCCACATCCTACATGAATTTGAAAGGAAACTGAAGCACGCCGAGTAAACCCACCAGTAAATCATGCAAATTCAAGGCAGGGTACACCCGAGACACCCTTGATGTGAGGCAGCAGTGCAACCTACACGCCGCCGTGCCCCCACATGATTAATACATGCATTTCATCATGAAAATTATATCAAGTATTTATCTTAGCATTCTAAATGTTCAGAGAGCAGGAATATCATGAAGTGAATGTATTCTGTGCAGCGATCGCTGCCTGTGCCTCCTCAGTACAAGAGGAAGTCAGTTTAAGGAGCATGTACCGATTTAACATGGCTCGGGGAACACTTAACACAAAGCGTTTAATGTGCTATATAACTTATGACGGGGTTTGAGAAAATCTAGTAAATTAAATAATTATTTTACAATGAAGTTTAGTTTCATGATGTTCTACTTTAATGACAAATTACGAGAATAAAGTCAACATGTCGACTTTAATCTTGACATAAACATCGAGAATAAAGTAGAAATGTCGACTTTATTCTCGTCATAAACGTCGAGATTAAAGTCAACATGTCGTCACACTATTACACAGTACCCAAGTACATTACACTGTATTGAAAACAAATAAAAGAAGTACAACTTGGCTTGCAATATTATCCAGTAGAATAGAAATAGTATTTACACATTTGAACATAATGGTCCACATCCGACCTTTTATAACCAAAGTATCTCCAGGCAACGGACGTGACTCCTTTTTTTCAGCAAAAGTTCTTCTGTGTCATCTTGTTCAACTTTATTGTCAGCTACAGCTTCAGTTTCGGAATGTTCTCTGCCCATTTTCACCGCGCAATACCTACACTACCACTACATATTTAGCGGTGTAGCAGTGAAAAAGAGCCCCTGCACAACACCTCTGTGATTAGCGGTGTAGCAGTGAAAAAGGTCCCCACTTGAACAGTTTCCCGCTGTTCCACGTTCCAAACGTCGTTTAGGCAATTTAAACCGGTGTTGCGGTATAAGAAAAATCCATATCATAATAAAAATAAAAAATGGTTTTCGGTATGAACCGGTACACCGCCCAGAACTACTTTAAGTGACATAAAATTGCAGATGAGACAAGAATTGCAGCTGTTCGAAACAGAAGAGGTAATTTGACAGCATCAGTGAATTCTGCAGTATAAACATAAATTCTCCCTTATCTTGCTAAGCCTGTGGCCACTTGTTCTGCCCAAAACGGACTATCATACAACCAATCAACTTTAAAATTAGCCTTTGACATAATAAAGGAAGGACTTAATACTTAACAAATGAAATCCAACAATATCATATTTATTTAGTCTGTCCAACAAACTGTTCTCTTACTTTCAAGCAATCACATACAGTTGTAATTGAGTGATACCAAACACACAAACACACACATTGGCAATAATGGATACAATGAGGCTATTAGAAATAAACTGGATACATTAGGATTAAAAGTCAAGACGGAGGTAAAAAGCTTAGGGGTAATTGTTGACTGTAATCTGAATTTTAAATCGCATATTAATCAGATCACTAGGACAGCATTTTTTCACTTAAGAAACATAAGTAAAGTTAGACCTCTTATATCATTGAAAGATGCTGAGAAATTAGTTCACGCGTTTGTTTTCAGTCGACTAGATTACTGTAACGCACTCCTCTCAGGACTACCCAAAAAAGACATAAATCGTTTGCAACTAGTGCAGAATGCAGCTGCTAGAATCCTAACTAGGAAAAGAAAATCTGAACACATTTCTCCAGTTCTGATGTCACTACACTGGTTACCTGTGTCATTCAGGATTGACTTTAAAATTCTGCTTATCTATACTAATAAACGGCAAAGCCCTCACTCACTCACTCACTCACTCACTCACTCACTCACTCATCACTAATTCTCCAACTTCCCGTGTAGGTAGAAGGCTGAAATTTGGCAGGCTTATTCCTTACAGCTTCCTTACAAAAGTTGGGCAGGTTTCATTTCGAAATTCTACGCGTAATGGTCATAACTGGAAGCTAATTTTCTCCATTTACTGTAATGGAGATGAGCTTGAAACCCGTGGGGGCGGAGTTTGACATCATCACGCCTCCCACGTAATCACGCAGTACGTAGAAAACCAGGAAGATCCCCAAAAAGCGCTGAAGAAAACATCCATCCATCCATTTTCTAACCCGCTGAATCCGAATACAGGGTCACGGGGGTCTGCTGGAGCCAATCCCAGCCAACACAGGGCAGGAACCAATCCTGGGCAGGGTGCCAACCCACCGCAGGACACACACAAACACACCCACCACACACTAGGGCCAATTTTAGAATCACCAATCCACCTAACCTGCATGTCTTTGGATAGTGGGAGGAAACCGGAGCACCCGGAGGAAACCCACGCAGACACGGGGAGAACATGCAAACTCCACGCAGGGAGGACCCGGGAAGCGAACCCAGGTCTCCTAACTGCGAGGCAGCAGCGCTACCACTGCGCCACCGTGCCGCCCGCTGAAGAAAACATGCATTATATAATTGAGAAGGCAGCGAAACAATAAGAAGCGAGCGAGTGATATATACAACCATATTCATGAGTTCTGCTGCTTCGGAAACAAAGCACAGTGTAAACCAACACTTTAAATTAAGTTCATAGACAGGCTGCCGCTGGCGTTTGTAATTTAGTGCCTGCCCATATAAGGCCGTCCGTCAGCGGCAATCCAATAGCAAACTGCCACGGATAAATTATTCACGGGTGTAGGACTGTGCTTATGGAGAGGAAGATGAGATGGTCAGGGTGGTGTTTGGCACAAACTCAGCGAAACTGCGAGAGAAAGTTTTAAGTACCGGGACTTCGGTAGCATTAGATACAGCCATGGACATAGCACGACATGGCAACAGCACAGCTGGGAACCTTCGATGCAAGAACACCGAGCGGCTCACGTGAACTGACGCAGTGCACAGACAAAAAGCAAGAGTTCCGAAGAGCGCTGAACAAAAACCGAATTACACAATTGAAAAGGCAGCAAAAAAATATGAAGCGTCTGATACATACAAGATAAGTATGTAATAAGTACAGCTACTGCAGAAACAAAGCACACGGTGGAAAAAGTGAATGTCCCGCTAAAGGAAGACAGTGTTAAAAAAAAACCCGTGCATGCAGTGTGTCAGGTCTCAGATAAAGAAGAAGACGAGCTGTTTATTGATGCAGTAAGAAACGAATCTTTTTCATAGCTTATTTAACACACTACGTCTCCGCTGCGATACGCGGGTATATATATATGTATATATATATATATACCCTGATCTACATACTCGAATAATGAATACTTTATTCGCAATCAATGATTGTTTTGGTAAAGCCATACTCAGGTATTCATTAGATGAACGGTAAAAAAGTAAGAGCGAGGGGAGGGTCACTTATTGAGGCAAAACCACATTAGCACGCGGGCTCGATGTACGAAAAAATATATCTTTTCAAGTTCTATTTAGTCCATATGTATCAAACTCAAGGGCCACGGGCCACATCCGGCCCGGCGTGTAATTATATCCGGCCCGCGAGATCATTTTATATACTGTATTATTGTTATTAATGGCCCGGGTATATGAAGCGCTGGTAACACAATAAACTACAGATCCCATAATGCAGCGCTTCAGAAGCCTTACCGAACACTTACCGCGTTAATCAAGTCTAGCTTGCAAGTTATTGCGAAGCTAGCCCACACGATGCTTAAGAGAAAAGTTGATTCTGAAAATAGAGCCTTTAAAAACCGATGGGAGGCTGAGTATATGTTTACTGACATTGCCGTTAAACCCGTCTGTCTCATTTGTGGAGCTAATGTGGCTGTAATTACAGAATTTAATCTAAGACGGCACAATGAGACAAAACATCAGGGTAACCTGAAAGACCTGAATGCAATGCAGAAGATACAGAAAGCAGAAGAATTAAATAAGAATCTGACACTTCAGCGGACGTTTTTACCCGTGCACAATCACAAAGTGATTTCAAGTGAAGCTGCTTTTATGGGAGACACAAATGCACCAGTGCAACTTGCCCCACTTTCCCTATTGCCAAGTAATGTTGAACCAAGTCGTCACTACGGTGTTCCCAAATACGCACTTTGCTGATAAACTGAGCGCACGGCGCGTTGGTGACTTTGAAGAACAAAAAAAGTCCGTCTACATGCGGCTCGAACCTTGTGCATGTTTGGTAGCACATATCTGTGTGAGAAGCTCTTCTCAGTGATAAAGACTAACAAAACAGCACACAGGAATCACCTCACTCATGAGCACCTGCAGTCCATCCTGAGAATCTCCACAACACAGAACCTCACACCAAACATAAACGAACTTGTTGCCAAAAAAAGATGCCAGGCGTCCAGCTCTAAAATGACATATGAGCAAAGACAACTGAATGATTTGATTTGTTATTGCTGAAAGGAACACATTTTATTTATATTTCCAGGTTTTGTTATGCAGCATGTTCATATTTGAATTTGTATAATTTTGACAGGATATATTTTTATGGAGAGCAAAATCTTTTGGGATATTTAAAATCTAAGTTTATTTTTTATATAAAATTACATGAGTAAAGAAATTTGAATGTTTGTTCTTTTAACGTTTACTTTATTTCTAACTTGTATAATTTAGACAGGATATATTTTTATGGAGAGCAAAATATTATAAGTTGTTTAAGGTTTGAGTTGATTTATTCAGGAATAATATTCCTGTCTGTTTTTACCATTCCTACCAAAGATATTTCTGTCGACTAAATAAAAATTCCTTCTATTTAAAATTTAAATAGAACTTGAACAAATACGATAATTCATAATAACCACGCAGACTTGCACGTAAGAGCGGGAGTTATCCGTTTTAACAAGCAGCGTCTTGCACTGATACGAAATAGCTGTGTGTGTATATATGTAGATATGTATGTATATGTATATATATGTTTATATATGTGTGTGTGTATGTATATATATATGTATTTGTGTGTATATATGTGTGTGTATGTATGTATGTGTGTATGTATATGTATGTGTATATATGTAGATATATATATATGTATGTATATATGTGTGTGTGTATATATATGTGTATATGTATAAATATGTATATATATATGTTTATGTGTGTGTGTGTAAATATATATATATGACAGCAACACTCATCACTCACAACAGTGACAAAACAATTACATTGACAATCATGTTACGTTATTTTCAAAATGTTTCCTTTTCTTTTTCATTGCTTCTTTAACACACTACTTCTCCGCTGCGAAGCGCGGGTATTTTGCTAGTGGTTTATAAAGCCTTAAATAATCTCGCCCCTTCTTATATATCGGAGTGTCTGACACCTTATATTCCAAATCGTAACCTCAGATCCTCAAATGAGTATCTCCTTAGAATTCCAAGAACAAAACTTAAAAGAAGTGGTGAGGCGGCCTTCTGCTGCTATGCACCTAAAATCTGGAATAGCCTGCCAATAGGAATTCGCCAGGCTAATACAGTGGAGCACTTTAAAACACTGCTGAAAACATATTACTTTAACATGGCCTTTCTATAACTTCAATTTAACTTAATTTAACTTAATCCTGATACTCTGTATGTTCAATTTCCTCATAATAACTATTCAGGGTAGCTCTACAATCCGTACTGACCCCTACTCTCTTTTCTGTTTCTTTTTCCGGTTTCTTTGTGGTGGTGGCCTGCGCCACCTCCACCTACTCAAAGCTTCATGATGCTCCAACAATGATGGATGGACTAAAAGGCAGAATTCTACGTGACCATCATCATCAAGCCTTTCCATGAGAACCCTAAATCCAAAGAGGACTGTTTCATTTATGTTAGGTAGAATGCCCAGAGGGGACTGGGCGGTCTCATGGTCTGGAATCCCTACAGATTTTATTTTTTTTTCTCCAGCCGTCTGGAGTTTTTATTTTGTTTTTTCTGTCCCCCCTGGCCATTGGACCTTACTCTTATTCGATGTTAATTAATGCTGATTTATTTTGTTTTCATATTGTGTTTTTTATTTTTCTATTCTTTATTATGTAAAGCACTTTGAGCTACTGTTTGTATGAATATGTGCTATATAAATAAATGTTGTTGTTGTTGTTGTTGTTGATATCCTACATACTTTTAAAAGCAATGTCAGATTTATTTGAATCGATAGATCTGTTTTTCTCTACTGTCCCCGCTGTAAATTTAAAGTGGGCAACATTATTGTGATTGGACTAAATACCATCTGTGATTGTATTTTGTTATAAAATTTAATTCAGCTATAGAGTATAACTATTGGCAAGCAGAATACATCATCTAACAGAACACAGAAACAGGGCTGAGATGGTGGTGTAATGGTGAGTGTTTATGCTTGTGATTGCAAACTGCAAAAATAAATTACAAATACAAAAGACTTAAAGGAACACTAGACCCAAAAATAATATTTTTATATGTTACTTACACCATGTACTTTGTATTGGTGACTAAAAAAAGTACAAGGCAGTGTGGAGTAGTAGTAAAGGCTTTAGACTTCAGACCCTGAGGTTGAGCATAACCATGACCTAGTCACTTCACCTGCCTGTGCTCCAATTGGAAAAAAACAAAAAAAGAAATATAAACAGTTGTATCTCTTAAATGTTGTAAGTCCCCTTTGATAAATGCATCAGCCAAATAAGTAAACATAAAATTCTGAATCTCATGTTTTCATGCAGAATGGAGAGAAAGCAGTTTATGTCATAATAGAACTGAATGATGGCCAGCAATGTACAACGGCAAACAATGTGAAAAAACATCCATGGAAGAAAAAAAATAGGTCCTCACATTACTTGTGTTTTATAATCCACATGTCTGTTATCCAGTCAGTTGATAAAAACGTACAAAACAATGTTTTTTTTTTTTCTAATATATTGTTAAAGAGTTACTTCCAGAATTATCAGCACATATATAAACAGTAAACCCAAAGCCACAGGGGACTTGTTAAGTTGAAGACCCGCTTCAACCTATTATTTGTTGGTCAAGAGTCTGGCCTTCAATTCAAAAAGTGACTCTCATGAAGCTTTGGATTTCTCGTTTATGTACGTGATGGGCTCCAGCAGACCCCCGTGACCCTGTGTTCGGATTCAACGGGTTGGAAAATGGATGGATGGATGGATGGATGGATGTACGTGATGATAATTCCGGAAGTAACTATTTAACAATATTTTGGCCAGAAAAAAAAAAAACATTAATTTTGCACATTTGAAGCAAGAGACTGGCTAATAGACACGTGGATTGAGTCACACGAGTGAGATTTTTTTTAACATGGATGTTTTTCACATTGTTTGCTGTAGTACATCACTGGCCACCATTGAGTTCTATTCTGTCATTAATTTTTTGCTCTGCATTCTGCGAGAATCAAATCCAGATTCCATGTTTGGAAGGCATGCTTGTTAACCCTAAGGCCCTGTCCACAAGGACATCTGAACTGTGCATTTTTTTGCCACCTCAAGCTTCAGGTGAGTGTGGATCAAACGCAGAGTGTTTTTCTGCTCATTGCAGCAAATCAGACTGTCCACACAGTCTTTCATCACTTGCATTCGATCAGATGTGCATTCGGACGGCATCAAACCTACATGCAGTTTTTTCTTGGCGTTTATTTCTGCCAAAATCCTAATAAGTGTGAAGAAAACATCTTTATTGCATTTACATGTCGTTCATTTGATGTTCTGGAGGACCAAATATCCAAGGCTCCAAGACAATTAGGGAACTAGAATCCATCCATCCATCCATTTTCCAATCCGTTGAATCCGAACTAGAATCTCTGGCAGAATCCTTCAGCAATGCTAGTCCATAGCTGTTCTGTTAGCTCTGGCATGACAAGAGGCTGGAGACATTCCCATAGCACACAACATGTTTCATGAACAGTTTTCTGAATGGTGGACTTTCTCAGTAGGTACTGGAAATGTAAGGAAGAAAAGGATTCCCCAGTTGCCAAAAACCTTAGGAAAAAAAATAGAAATAGGGAATATATATGGAGAATTTGAAACAGTTTGTAGGATTGTGCTAATGACATGTTTAGCTACTATGGATTATTAATGCCAGTGGGTCAGTGCATACCCAAGTACTGTTTGTATGTTGTTTACCTCAAGATGACAAGCAGCCTCTCTTCAGGGCTAACACTGACTTGCATATTGGTTGACTGGCATGTAATATGGTGTTTTACCAGCTGCAGCAGGCAATCAAAACTCAAAACTAACATCTGACAGTATTTGAAGAACTAATACGGAAATCATTGCATTTCTTCATAGATTACACGAAGCTTTCTTTCTTTACATGCTGTGCAGTCAGAGGGTGAACCCAGTAGCAATGGCAATGTTTTCTCTGCCGTCATCGCTGTATCAGGAGGATTTTTAACATAATGAGGTCAAGGTCCAGGTCTAATAAAGCCAACTGATCCATATTTCACTAATCCAATGAGGGAAGAAGCTCAAACCCCACAGGTTAAAAACACTCTAGGCTGCCTGATAACTGCCCCCCACAGGTAAACACACAAAACATGGCGGCAGGTTGGCGTTTAAAACAGGCAAACAAACATGAATGTAACATCATATTGAAGTCAATTAAATGCTACTACAAAACACAGCTTAAACGCCTAGCTAGCCCAGAGCACTTTCATTTAACCAAGATTTGAATGCCAGGACCTTACACTACCATCACAACCTGTGTGGCTCTGTTCTTCAGCCAGGAGATGACACTGTAGTATTTCATGACACATGATACAACCCTGAGCAGCCCCTGCTGCACTCTGGAGAGGGCAAGTCCAAAATTATATGTTGAGAAGTACTTGTGTGGCAAATTTTATGTCTTTGGGTTGAAAAACAAAGCTGTGCATAAAACTCAAACAAAAACTTTTTACAGATATAGAGATCACATTTTGGGTCAAGACAATAAAGTATTCTGTCAAAAAATCTGCAGTAACAGAAGAAATCAGGAAGGGGCAAATATTTTTTTTCATGGCATTGTATGTGTTTGGACTTGGACATCCAATAATTGGATTGAGTACGTTTGATAATGCGTGGGGAATTATTTGAAAACGAACTCAGACCAAATGAGGAGCAATGTAATAAGCACCTTCACAGGTAACCCTCACATACTCTAAGTAAAACTGTGCAAAGCAGCATTTATTAGTGTTTATGGAAACTGTATAACTTCTCTAAAATGTTAAGATGATTTAAAAATGCTTATTAAAAATTCCTGGTGATGTCCTGATCAGATATTATTGGGGTGTATCATATTCTGTAACAAGCTGCCTACCTCCATCAGAAATTAACTGAAAGAGAAATTAATCAAAAGAAGGCACTTCGACGCCGATATGGCTGGACGGTGCCTGCCGACGCTGCGTTGAGTCTCGCACATTTGTTCAGAAGAAGGTAAAAGGAAGAGCTGGCGGACCAAGGTGTGTCGGTGCCGCTGTCGCTGGTCCAAAAGCACGGAGACAGCTGACTCTACTACCACCAGCGTGCAGCAGAAGCACCTGATAGACTTCCGGTCTTGTGATTCTACGAAGGGAAATTTCATTAATTACCACATTTTGCGCAGATAGCTGGGGCAAAAATTGCAAGACGCCACATCCGACGTCGCAGATCGGGTTCATTTGTTATTTGACTGCAAACGCGGTATACACGTGCCGCATAGTGCTGCTTCTGGAGACACTGTGGGAGCGCATGATAATAGCACGTGACAGGCCCGGCTAGAATTCTTCCCTTTTAAAAAAAAAATCGCTCGTCTCTCCTGTCTCGTGAGCTTCTTTCCGCGTGCCCGTTAAGGCCGAGTGGGCGCATGCTCGCCCTCGCGCGTGTCTTACTATAATACGGCCGCGCGCCGTAAAAAAAAAACACACACACACAACACAGCGGCGCATACATGCGGATGGCAGTGGCTGGGAAATAAGGCAAAGAAAGGAAAGCCACCCACTTTGCAAAATTGTTGGTTCAGTGGGAGAAGCAGACGACATCTGACAAAGAACAGAGATGGCTTCTCTAAGCCTGGGGCTGCATCTTTCACGAAAGAAGGGGATAGCGAGGAACGCTGCAGTAGAAAGGAAAAACCTGATTACTGTGTGCAGGTACTGTCAGAGATGTGGGGCTTCTGGAGCGGTGCGTACTCGCCTGCTTTCCTTTGTGTATATAGTTGTCATTGGCTAGTTTTTTTTTTATTTTTGCGATTTGCTGAGATTCTGTGGTGTTGTTGGATCGTTTTAAATTTGGGGCACGGGGTATATGAAACTGACATCAAAAGTGAGTGATCAAAGCTCGCGTGTTCTTGCCCTTAATGCTGGCTGCATGTTCAGGGCACGGGGCAGTAAGTCTGCTGGAGATGAGAGGCTGCGGTCCTGTCCGATCCTATTCGCCCTAAGCACCGTAGGTAATACTGCGCCTACTTCAGGCATTGGGGATCTTTTTTGATTCTACACTTTTGGTTTCTGGAGAAATCAAAACATTCTCGACATGTCATTTAGAGACCACCATAATTCGTAAAGTTCTTAATATACTGAAAATAGTCGGGCTGCTAAAACGAGAAGAAAGTTCTTGCAGACTTTGTCTACAGGTGAACAGGTAAAGATCGCTGGCACCTTCCATCGATTTAGAGATGCGTCAGTGGCACTGACCGCTGCCTGTCATTAAATAGATTTTCCAGTGTCATGGTGCACATGCTGTTTTCTCATTTACCTTTGTTCTAAGCGTTTTAGTTTAATCAGAAATGTCCAGATAACTTGATTAAACGGCTCTGGGTAACAAATGTAAAAATGTTCACTTTACGAGGAAGGAGTGCTCAGTATAGCGGCAACTTTAACTGGTGTCGAGATTCTGTAGAGTGAAGAATCCATTTAGATGTTGGTAACCAAAGTTTTAAAAGTAACACTCACCGACTTTATTTGTTATGGAATTTAAGATTTTACATTTTTGACTTAAATATGCTTTCACGATCTGTTATTGTTGACCTGTGTTCTAAATGGGTTGCAAATTATGACAATTGAGGCATGATTTACACAAAAAAGACAAATCAATTTTGAAAATTTATCCCATCATCATTTCACCCTATGCATTTTTGATTTACCCCAAAATGTGTTAGAGCCTCATCATCTTAAGAATCATGAATAGGTAAAAGCTTTAGGATAATTACAAATGGAGTGTCTCCAAGGATGTGTTTAAGTAAAAATTTGGCTGTTTGCACGTGCTGTTATTTTCCTCCATTTTTTGAGATATCAAGACACATGTATTAAGGAAAGGGTATTTGTTTATCCTACAATAGACAAAAAAATCAACCAGTTGGCTGATAATTTCATATTATTTCAGTAGCCAAGAAGTTGTATTCTGGTGCTGTTTGTGTTCTCATGCTTGCCTATAAATGATTCAAGTCTTCATTGTGTCACAATCCAGTAAAAATGACATGTCTAACACCACTGAAAATTAGGTGCCACTGAATTATCAGAAGATTCTAGAATGTGATTTCAGCGTTCAGAAGTATTAAGGGAAAATGTCCGTACTGCATTATTAGCATTACTATAAATAATATATATGAATAATATATAGATATAGATAGATATACAGTATTTACATATAACTGTAAAATATGTTTCATAATGAATGAATTGATATGTAGGAACCCAGAGTTACTATTCTTCACTAAAGAACAGAACTCGCAGCAAATTATCTAATAAATGGATGCAAACTATCATCTGAAAATAATCAGTTTAAATGATGAGACAGATATTAGAGTGGAAACTTTCATAGCTTTTTTAATCGTAAGGGGTTACTAGTTGATGTTTGCTCTTTAAAAGCAGTAACCAAAAGGTAAAGGTTTCTGAAAATTAATTTTTTGTAAATAAATATATTGAAAAGGCAGAGGTAAAATAATTAAATAATTTCATAGATTGGCAAGTGAATTGTACGAATGCAAAGGACCAGCTCTTCCTCCTTATCATTCTTAACTAGCAGTATAGCATTGAATGGATCTGGTGTGTTGGTGGAGGGAATGTTTCCTTTTCAGGGAAGATACACATCACATTGTGAAAGTGGTTCAGAAAGAGTGCTGCACCATCTTACTAAATATTTTTGGTAATTATAGAGTGCCGCACCTATGAATGTCAAATTTAAAGGGTAAGTTTTGATACTTCTGAAGCTATTATTATTATTATTATTTTTTTATGAATTTTGGTATGTACAGTATCTATTTCCCACTGAAATGTGAGTTAAGTAAAACTGTATTCATAAGTTAAATACATGTCCCTGGTGGCTGAAATTATGGCTAAAAAGGCACTAGAACAAGTGTTAAATAAAAGCCTTAAGAAGTACAGAGTATGTGCATTGAGAGGAGGCAAAGGTTCCAGTTTCTGAAAGCCTGCCTTTAATGTGTTGGAGATATATTTATGACAACAAAATGAGCTGTTTATTTTTATTGTAGATTCTTGTTGGTATCTTTCCTGATGAAAGGATATGTGTTCTCTTTTCTTTTTACTGTGTCTGCTGTGGGTGCAGCTCTCATGTAAACAACAGACTTTGTAAAAAATGCTACTTATAGTTTTACATACCATAATATGTCAGTGTCTATTTCCTGAAATCCATTAAAAATACCTATAACAAATAGACATGGTAAAAGATGAAGTTTCAACTGTCCTTTTTTGTCATTAGTTTTTTGGTACAACCCTGGAATTATGCACTGAATCAGCTTACTCTCCTATCTTGTTATGGCTTCTCTTTGGGGCACAATATTAGATTAAAAGAAAGTGTCATTCCTCCAGCAAATGATGTTGTTATTTTTTTATGTAGTATATCTCTCAACCACAGCGATTGTCTGTATAACATGTTATCTTCAAAGCATGTTAGCTGTGTATTTGATATATTTGTATTTGGGTGTCATTTACTGTTACTTTATATGGAACGGTGACTCGAAATGGCCTTTTTGTTCATTTGTGCATTTAATCCTACAATTGGTTGGATTTTTGATTTGATATACTTTATTAAACCCTCAGGGGAAGTTATCTTTTTGCATGACCTGTAGAGGTCAGAGTGCAGGATCAGTAATTGTACAGTGCGCTGTAGCAATTTTAAGGTTAAGGGCCAAATGGAGTAGGGTGCATTCTGGGGATAAAGCCTTTGTTTTTGTTTTTTAAAAAAAAAAAAAAAAAAAGCGTTGGGGGCCACATTTGGCTCATAACAAGGTGTTTTCATTTTAAAAGAATTTACACTTGCCCGAATACTTTTTTTTTGGCTAATTTGAGGCTGCTCTAAAGTAAGTATAAAAACTTAATTTCGTCAATGTCTGGTATAAGAAAATTAGATCATACTTTCCAAGCTCAATATCTGTACTAATATCAGATTTTGTAAAATGTTAGCCTGACACATGTTGAAATCGTGCTTTAAGGATTGTAGTTCTCAAATTCAGATTTTTATTATTATTTTAGAATGTATGAATAAGCACAAAGCTGTGAATTTATTCATGATTTATGACACACTTGCCTTGCTTGTTATCTTTTAAAACTGTATATCAGAAGTACTCTTAATTGTACTTGATGACCATTTGTATTTTACTTTAATATTGTAAATTATTTAACAAGTAAGCAAAAAGAAAAAAACTGTCAATTTGCCAATGGCAGGTTTCTTTGCTTGGTGTGTTTATGCCTCTTGTATAAAGTATGCTAGTATTTGTACTTTTGCAAATATCTGTATATGTTTAAAGTATCACTAATACATTTATATGTAAATGCTTTTAATTATCTCCATAACAGGGGTGACATGGTAGCAAAAACTGTGCTGTTCCCAGCACTAGAGTCTTAGGGTTGTATCCCTGTTCTCTTTGTGTCTGCATGTTTTGTTTTTTATTTTTTTCCTCTGGACATTAACTTTTCCCTGCATCCCATGTTAGGTTGAATGGTGACTTCAAACAGGCACTATTTGATTGAGTAAGGGTATGTGTTAGTGTGCTTTTCAATAGACTGGCACCCAGTTCAAGTTTGTATTTTGTATTAAATGTTATACTGGTAGGATAGGTTCTGGCTCACTGTGGCACTGAATAGGATTAAGAAGGTTTGACTTTAAAAAATAGATGGATGAATGCAAATTTACTGGAAGTTTGAAATGTTGCTCTCATAGCTTGTATTCCTTTTATTGCATTATATTAGTATTAACATCAAATAATAACATTGTTACATTGTTTTCAGGTCAAAGATCATTTACTATCATTTAGTAATTACTGCTTTCTGTTTTTATTTACATTTCCTACTGCCCCGGCTTTTTCCAAGTCAGGGTTGTAATTGAGAGATTTGTGTATGTGGCTGTGTCTCAATAACTATCCAACACTTGTAAAAAAACACATTTATTATTAAAACATGACATTGTGATATTCAGCTTTAGGATTGCTTCAATTAAATAGTTTATCGAATGAATTAATTAACTACCTCATCTAAGATGAGTTTTTGTAGAAATGTAATCATGCACAGATTTGTGACAAAATGCTGAAATGTTTTAAAGTTCCATTCTTGTAAACTGTTATATCAGTTACCTGCAAATCATCACCCTGCCTTTCTGCTTACAAAACCGGAAAAGAATATTTGTCAATTATGCTGAAGTGAATCTTGAAACTCGTCTTTTTGCATAATGCTCAGATAAACCACAAAGAATAAAAACCAATAAATCCAAACTTTACCTTGATAAATCTTCATTGGCAAATGAATCCATTGCATTATTACCTGACGATTTTTGTTAGTTTTCTAGAGTAATGAAGGTTGCTACTGATAAATATTCAGTATTTCGTCAACTGTTTTGTTATGAAAGGTAGTTCATGCGTCATAAACAGCCAGTCGTCGTCTTCTGTAAACTCAGGAAATGTGAAATATTTGTCTTTTTCCAGAGTTATGTAAAAGATGAGCACCAAAGGTTATGGGCAGCACAGCAACAGTAAACATGTTCTATGTTTAAAGGTTTTCAATGTACATTATTACTTTAAGTTAGTGTTTGGTACTGTTTGACAAGATATAGAGATGCACATGCCAAATTTACTTGCCATATGGACTCTGCAGTCAGGTGGCATTTTTTCTCTTCTATCCTCCTATGTGTTTCCATGAAATCATTTCTTTAAATCCATGTTACTTATGATTCTTTTTTATAATTTGGTAAGAGCTAGTAATGTTGATGTATGATTTGGTAAGAGCTAGAATGCATTTTAAGGATAAAATGTAAATGATGCTGCTTGGTTGAGCAGAATGGCAGAGAATGATCAAATGATCACTAGTTCATGTTTCTTATCCATTATTATATCCTGTGTAATGTCCAGCGTGTAGTCACAGGTTACTCCAGTGAGAAAGTCTTGATATGGACTTGGTTACAGAGTTCACTGGCTGACCTTTTTACTGTATGTACATAGCGTTTCAGGTACATAAGAACACCTGGAGTTACCAGAGGACAGTCTAGTGTGATTACCCCAGGACTACTTGGTCCTGACAAGTAGCGTCCACTGCCAGCTGTTGTAAGAAATGCTCTATTAATCTTAACAATTTAATTCAAGCCGGTGGCCCATTGCTTTAATATAAAATTTTCTTTATAGAGTAGTTTACTATGCTGCTCATACAAAATTACACAAATAATGTCTGATAGTTATTTTTGTTAAATAATATTGTGACAATCATTATCAACTATTATTTACCCTTTTTATTAATCTATGATTTTTATTTTTGGTATCTAGATGTGTATTTGGGGCCCTTACCACTACTGCTTCTAGCTAAGAAGTGAGTCATCCAGTGGTTGGGCATGTATAAACAGTGTGTACGCACAAAAATGTTACGTATGCCTGTTTCCACGCTCACATCGAGATGTTTAAAAACTAAACTTGGCGTAAAGCCACACACATTTTTACAGCAGCCTCAGATGATGCATACGTATGTTTCTGCTTGGTTTTGCAAATGGGCAGCACAAAGCATCAAAGCAGTGCTACTGTTTTTGTATGGTTTCCCTTTCCTTTTTTTTAGATTCACATGCATAACGTGGGCTTTATCAAATACCCCAAAATTAACTGCATATCATTTACACATTTAAGGCACTTAATATAATGGTGCATGGAATGGCCAAACTATTCTAACTATGGCTGCTTTAGCATTGTTAGAAGACATCACAAATGGAAGAATTAGAAGAGAGCACATATTTAGAGATCATACTAACTTCTTGTCCCATGATGATACAATACAATACAATACAATACAATACAATACAATACAATTTATTTTTGTATAGCCCCAAATCACACAAGAAGTGCTGCAATGGGCTTTAACAGGCCCTGCCTCTTGACAGCCCCCCAGCCTTGACTCTCTATGAAGACCAGGAAAAACTCCCAAAAAGCCTTTTGGGAAAAAATGGAAGAAACCTTGGGAAAGGCAATAAAAAAAGAGACCCCTTTCCAGGTAGGTTGGGTGTGCAGCGGGTGTCAAAAAGAAGAGGGTCAATACAATACAATACATAGAAAAGAACAAATCCTCAATACAGTATAAAATATAAAATATTTACAAGTATGGAGCAGAATTTAACAGTAAATGATATCACATAATATGATTTGGATTAGATTTATGATGTCTGGATTCTAAGTCCATTTTGATTTGCAACAGCTGCCCTCTTGGAACAGTGTGCTGTTAGAATACTAGAATGTATAATTTATATCATTTTTATGATGAAATATATTAAAGTATGTATATTTTACAGATAAATTGTTAATTTAAATAACGTATACAGTACTGTTAATAATTAAATATATGGGAGCACGTTGGCATGTTGGAAGTGCTGCTGCCTCGCAGTAAGGGGATCATGTTCCGGGTGTTGCCTGCCTAAAGTTTATATGTTTTCCTGGTGGGCTTCCTTGGCATGCTTCGGTTTTCTTCCAAAGGCATGTAGGATCGGGGATGTGGTGATGCTAAACTGATGCTACTAGTGTATTACATATCTAAATTTGGAATTAATAGGAAACTAAAAAAAACTCCACGATGGATTAATAAAGATTTAAAAAAGAAGTTGCAAAGGAAAAAACTGCTGTATAAGGCATATAAGACTAATGACTGCAAAGTGAATTGTAGAGCGTATGAAAATATGAGAGCAACCATTAAGAAGGATATCAGGGAGGCTAAAAGACAGTTGGAGAGGAATATAGCAGATAAGGCGAAAGAAGACCCCAAGAGATTCTTTCAGTATTTTAGTAGTAAAAGAATAGTCAAGGAGGAGGTCAAGTTCATCAGGAATAGTAAAGGGTAATTAAAAGATACAGACAATGAAATAGCAGATGCCCTAAACTTACATTTTTCGGAG
>JANRMT010062842.1:7587813-7627214 GCA_026402145.1 Polypterus bichir lapradei | reverse complement strand
GGGCTGAATGGCCTGTTCTCGTCTAGAATGTTCTAATGTTCTAATGTGTGTGCTCGTATTTACCCTGTAATGAGCTGGTGCCCCGTCCTGGGATTGTTCCTGCCTCACACTCGATGCTTGCTGGGACTGGTGTGACCCAGGATGGATAGCTGGATTGATGGAATAATTAAACATGTATAGCAAAGATTTTTCAAGCTGGTTTTACATTTATTACAGATGCTTATTGTGTGGTGATTGGTTACAACTGCCATAAATGTACTCTGCATTGAACATACAGCAGTTTTTGCAGTCACTTTTAGACATATTGTGGCAAGGTATCCCTGGAATTTAATGGATGTCCTTCTGAGCAGGCTTTCTTTATTGCAGCCGTGCTGTCTTTATCAAATGTACCAAACCCCAGTTCCTATCCTTTCTTTTTCTTTCCCCACATAACCAATCACAACACAATAAATGTCTGTGTGATATTAAAACTAACTATAAACCTAGAACACTGAGTGTTCAGAAATTTTAAGGAACATTGAAAAATGTTTGTTATACAGCACATGTTTAATTATTCCCTCCAGGGACATGCCCATCCCAGGAAGCATTGTGTGCGAGGCAGGAACAATTCCTGGATGGGATACCAGCTCACCGTGCCACCACATGTTTAATACATGCTTTAATGTATTCCATTATGAAAATTATATCAAGTATACATCTTGAGAAGTCAGGCAAAATTAAACCTTTTATTGGCTAACTGAACAGATTAGAAGGGGCCTAAGCTGCCTCGAAAGCTTGCATATTGCAATCTGTTCAGTTAACTAATAAAAGGTGTAATTTTGCCTGACTTCTCATTGCATCCATTATGGCTAACATGGTACAACATCCTATTACTACAAGTATACAGTACATCTTAGTATTCTAAAATGTTCAGAGAGCTGTTGTATCATGAATGTAATGAATTCTGTGTTGTGATCACTGCCTGTGCACTCCTGATGGCAACATAGACCTTTTTTTCTTCTTTGTGGCCCTATGACACTCAGAAGGTGGGCTACGACTCGCCTTTTCAAGTCAACTTTGATATCTGACCACTTCTTTTTTTTTTTATTTTGGGCACTGTACAACTTTCTGAATTTTAACTTTTGAGTGCCTCCAGCATGCTGTACCACTCCATCAATTGCCTTTTATTGCTTATACCACTGCTTAAGCCACCAAATAGTGCGTTTTTCCTTGCCTCCACTTCACTGAACAGGACCTCCATTTTGCATTTGCTGAAATTCATCTTTTTTACACATGCTTTTGCCATTGCCTTTAAACAAAACACTGAATGGAAGGGGCTATTTATATTGATTTGCAAATTCAAATAGGTGAAATTCTGGGAGGGGCTGTAGGCTCTTTAAAATTCATGTTTCCTGGGATTTATACAGAGAAGTGCGTGAAACTTTGCCTACACAGTTTTATGCATCTGAAGTTTTGTGTGAGTACTCACATTTTCAGTTTTGTCCATACACCATGTTTTAGTATGAATTCTACACAAATGTTATTCATGATGCCCCAGGACTTTGGCATATACTGTATAATATTATATGATGCTCAAAAGCAAGAGGCCAATCAGTTGGCCTAGGTGAGGCAGAAATCCAAGTATTGTGACCCTTGTGATTTTTTTTTATTTGCTACTCTCTGGGATGTTTTCTTCTGTTTCCTGTTTTGTTAACTGGTCCTTAATGTTTGCTAGCTGTGTCCTCAGTTAACATAATTTCTTTTAACATTTTAGGCAAACTCTATGCATGTACCTCTCATTTATAGTTAATTTAAATTGTAATGCAAGCTTATGCGTGCTTATGTGTGATAATGATGCATGTTTATTTATTCTTTTGTGCTGCTGTGTGTTTGTAAAGTGCCGTGTAAGTGCTCGGAGTCTTTGAAGACCACAGTGTTAGAAGATACTGACTTGAAGCAAAAGCAAGCAGATATAAAAAGACAGGCTGATCTTTAAAGCTTAATACTGATCTGAGCAAATTCTTTTTTGATTTGATTTATATTTATATTGCGGTTATTTATTTAAATGCCTTTTATCATGTCAATGCCTTTGTGTACTGGCTTGAAAAGTTGAGTCTTTAATAATTGCCCACATAAGGCTTCCAATAAATATCTTGGAGAGTGAAAGATATGATTTTTTAGAACAATGAGAGTGTATTTCTCATTTTCCATGCAAAAAATACAACAGACTCTTAGAGGATTTGTATATTGTAGGTTTCTTTATATTACTCTTAAAGATATGAAACAAATGAAAAAGACTGCAGTATCCTGTTTTAAACTGCATATCATCACTGGCTGCCACCCTCGCTATTTTAGTCTGTTAGCGAGAGAATGTATTTTGTGTTCATGCAGGCTTAAAACTATGTGCCTTGAAAACTATTTGCAACTAAGTCAGTATGCCATTTGAGTCATTGCATTTGTTTAAATTACATATTTTCTAAAAATAGTGTTCAGATGAATACTGCATATTACTTCTTGCTAAGAGATGTGATTGCATGGCTTGTGCCTTTTCAGTGAAATGCTTTTTTTCACAAAACTGAATAAATGATTTCAGTCTCGTCACTGAAGTTATTCTGATGCAAATCTTCACTTTAGATCTTGACAACAATTAAATTCACAACAGTAGTCACTTTGCATCAACAGAGTATATAGCACTTGTGGACTTGAAACAAGCCTGACTACTCTTCTGAATTTAACTTTAAAAATAAATGTTAACTAGAAAATTACAAACAACTTTCAGTGGACTGATTTGATTTGATGTATGTAGCCATACAAATTTGCTTATGGCTCTTATTAATCAATGGGTTTGTTGCAGCAAATTATTCAATTAAACTAAAGTGTTCCAAAACATTTTCTAATTCATATTTAACGCATTGTAAACAAAAACAAGGTTTTCCATAAACTTTTAGATAATAACTTGTTTATGTTTTAAGTATGAAAAATATCTCACTACTGTAGGTAGAAACTGGGATGCACAAGTAAATGCACAATTAAGTGAGGATCTTTGGAAGCTCAGTTGTGTTTTTTTAATACATTGTTCATTTGCAGTAGGTCTATCACAAAGTGAGTGTCCTCAATGGGCCAGCTGGTTACGGTATCAACAGTGGTGGGTTTAAGAGGCTCCCAAAGAAGAGTGGTAGCATGGAACTAACCCACACTGTCACAGAGGGCTAAGGCACAAAAGATTCAAATAAAAGTGGCATGCAGCTGAAAGCTTTGTGGGCATGAGTGTCACCTGTTGCCATTTCACAAAACAATGTACATTATAAACTTTACATATTCACATTGGATATTATTAGTTTTGTATTATATTCATACTGTACATTAAAGAGAATTTTTAGATAATAACACAATTTCCTGTGTTCCTGGTATTCATTTCTTTAAAAACATAATGACTATGATTTGGGGTTTTGTTTTGATTTCATAAAAGATTGTCTTCATGTCCTGGTTTCAGAACTTAATGTGTTTGCTGGTGCTGGCGGAACTTGGTGCAATGCAAGAAGCAGAACTGCCCTGGAACATCAGTTCATAGCTGCTCACACTCACACCCATACTCATACTTTTCCTTGTTACAGGCTACTAGTTGTGCAATTTGTATGGCTTTAGGACAATAGTCCTGCAATAAGGCTCACTGCCCTTGTGCTATGGCAACAGTAAATTCTAATTGCACAGTTTAATATGTAGTGCCACTTTCTTTTCTAGTTTCATTTTTGCCAAAAGACTGAATTAGTTCATTTTGTTTGTATGTGGTTCTGTCACTCTTGTGTCGACCCTGATACATTGGAATTTGTTCAGGACTGTCAGTTAGAACACACACTGAAAAAGCAAGTGGTGAAATTGGTTCCCACACTGTGTGCAGGTTCAGTGCTGGGCACTGCCCTACTGCAAACCTGAACTCAGAAAGTGGTTTATAAAATGAAAGAATGATTGTAAACCTTTGTAAAAATATTGCTATCCTTGGTCGTTTTTTTATTTTTCCTTCATGAAGTACTTTCTAAGGAAACTCTCTAATTGAGATGTGGTATGCAGTGGGCAGTTTTGCAAACTGCAAGATAGAAAGTGAAAAATTGAATTGCTCAGATTTCAGTTATAGTTTATCCAAATAAAACATTGTTCACACTCTTATTTGTGAGGCCAGTCTTGCTACCCAATCTCGAAGAGACAATGTATACAGTAGATTAATTGTCAAAATCCCTCCAAATAACATAACACATCTTAATCCTAACGTATTTTCTTGTTGGCTTTACAATAAGCACCATACATTTTTTTCTTGATTGAAGTAAATATGAAAACATATAAAACACACAAACTATCTTTTTTTTCTGTAAATGCTAAGTAGTAGTAACAGCATTGTCATGTTTTCGAGTACACAGAAATTCTTACTTGCATGTCCAACCAACATGCGACACATCACAACTCTCAGGTGCCATGGTAACAAGAAATATGTTTTTTTTCCTTCCACGTTCCTTTAAAAATATTCATGTTAAGTAGGTTAAGTGATGACTCCATATTAGTAGAGTATGTGTGAGTATGTTGGGTGCTTGAGTGTGTCCAGATTGTGTTCATGCCTTGCACCTAGTATTTCATTTTTCTGGCCATGCCCTCACCCTAAATGTAGATTTGACAGATTGAATAAAAGCATAGATGAAAGTAAATATGGCCAGATTCCTCAGACATGATATATCAATTTATCAGCTTCTTTGCACAATTTAAACAATACATTAAATTATTTGAATTTTATGTTTTGCGTTAACTGAAGTAATTTTATCAGATTTTTTTTAATATTTGTGAATTAAAAATGAAAACTAATTTTGAACATTTGTTTTCATGTGTCTTTGTAAAAAAATCTAATTAATTAGCTTTAATCAAATTGGTAGATCAGGTGACTGCTAAGTTTATGCCTAGTATTAAAATTCCATTTTTAAGGCATATCCTTATTTCCTTTTTTTAATGTTGCAGTGGCTGATTTAAATAAGTACAGCTAAATGACTCAATGGCAATTTTCATTTGCCCCTAAGAATTCATATACATTTCAATGAAGTGCAACCCAGCCTTTAGTAATCAATTGCTTGATGAGGAAAATAGCTGAATAGATGTTAATGTGTCTCATTAGGGAATCTCTAAAGCCACTGTTAAAGTGTGAGTGGAAAATGAAGTAAAACTGTTGCTGATGTCCTGCCTGGATATCTAATCATGAAGAAATGAGTGATGTATGTTTTTATTTTTTACATTTTGATAAGGGTTGGTGTTCCAGACAGTTGTTATTGATATAAATGAACAAAGATGGAATATGAAAGAAACTTAGCACAAACAGAAATTTGTTTGGTACACTGTATTAATCCTTGTGGGGAAATTGTCTTTTCGCCTGACTGTTGGAGGTCAGAGTGTAGGAATAGCCATTGTACAGTACCTCGGAGCAATTTTCAGGTTAAGGGCCTTGCTCAAGGGCCCAACGGAGTAGGATACCTTCTGGCAGTAGTAGGATTTGAACCAACAACCTTCCAGATACCAGCACAGATCCACCATTCAGAACCACCATTCTGCCTTAAAAAAGTAATGTGGTTAAAATGTTAAATGTAAAGTATTTCTTTGTATCATGTACATCAGAAAAATTGTTACACAACAGAATGTGTATAATGCTTTTCCATGTGCATGTAACACACCCATTACATAAAAAACTGACAATTTTTCAAAAAGAACTAAAAGTGCCATGAAAGAAAGACAGAACACTCGAATGATTAAGTTCAGATTAGATGCACATGCAGAATAGAGTAGCAAGTGATTGTATTTCAGTTGCTTCCCTTATTAAGGCCCAAAAGCCATTATGCTTGAGCTTTAGTATATTGTTGAATACTAAGGATATTAGGAGTCCTATAACTAACAATCACAGAGGTGTAATATTTTTGTGATACTGTTGTATTACATAGTTAAGTGTTGTATTTTCTAGGTATGTGATTTTTGCAAAAGGAACACTTTCTCCGGAGTCATTTAATTCAATATGTTCTCGACTTCCTGTAATTCTACACAAAGAACTATGTACATAATGTTGCTATATTTACGAAACATTTCTCTATTTTACAATATGTATGAAATATAAAACTCTTTTGTCACCTTTTACATAGTATAATACCAACAAGAAGCACATCCTTTTTTACATAGTTGAAGGAAATTTTAAAAATAAATAGGGGAATACATAATACATACAACTGTTTGCATCTTTTGCTAAGCAATTATATTTTTTCCTTATACATCTTTATAAAAATATATGTGACATTATTTGATGATTACACATTAGTTGGATATGTGTGAGTGGGGTGGGTGCTTCAGTGTGTCCAGCATTTGTTCTTGCCTTGCAGCCAATACTTCACTTGACAGGCTACAGCTGACACCAAACTAAATGTGGATGTGACAGGTTGAGTAAAAAGATACCTGAAAGTAAACATGGCCATCTTTCTCAGACAATGTGTGATTTTCCTTAGAAAAAGGTTGAAAAGGGACTGAGGGCCTACCATCTTGATTGTTCATAGTTGCTGGCCGCTCACCTTGTAACGACCGACCCCTTACCCAGCCGGCAGCAACACTACCAGGATCTATGGCCTGGATAAATTGCTGAGAAGAACCTACCTATACCAAGCCATGTCTCTGACAAATAATATTTTCCCTCCTCCCCAATCGACTGTTTAAAGACTAGAAAACAAAAGCAGATGTGTAAAATAAGTGTAGAAATATATTAAATAAAACACAATGACAAATGCAATAATACAAATCCCCGACATAAAAATATATCTATATATATCCCTCCACCAAACCAGTGAAAACACCACATGTACAATAACAAAACCTCCCTTGCCCCTGCAAACGTATAATGAACACAAAACACAAATAATATCAATGGATGATTACTGAATGTCAATCAGCGTGAACTTGAGTCCTGGTAAATCACTGTCCAGAATACTGGTGGCTGATCAAAAATGGATGTGTTTGAATCTCCCAAATAAAACAGAACAATCTCACTGTGCTTCCTTGGCGAATGGTGGATAATAATTTCCAACCCCGGGGTTTCTAGCGATGACTGTGTTGTCGTGATTCTGGCTGAATGAGAAGCAAATTGGAACAAGGCGCAATGTAAATAATGGCAGAAAAATGATGGTCGGTTGTCGGTAGTTAAAATCTCTATCTCTCTCCTTCCTCTCTCTTCTTTCCCTCCTGATTTTTTAAATAATGACGAGTCGGATGTAACTGGCAAAACTCGGGTACTGATGTGCCCAGGGGTCGCTGCCTCCCTGCAACATCCTTCCCCGTTTCTCATTACGAGGATGACATTTAAACAGACACATATTAGTTTAGATGGGGTGCTGTGACGAAACGCGACTGGGTGCAAACACTATAAACAACAATACCTATGTGGCCCCGCAACAACCTGCTTCATGTCACTGCTTGAAGATAAGTGAGTAGTGCAGTAAAGAGTATAACAAGCTGGCTGTAAAGTAACAGATACATGCTCGAATAAGATGTACAAATACAATAAAATTTAACAGTATTAACTGCCTTGGGGACTGGACCTCTGTGTGTATCTGTCCTGTGCCTGATGTATCTGTCTTGTGCCTGATGCTGCTGGGAAAGCCTATAGCCAACTGCAACTGTGAATTACAAGAAAATGAAAGAATATAGACAATTCAACTCTGAGACCCGCATTTCAATAGGTTGCATGATTGATTTCTTGTAGGCTGAAAAAAACACACTCTAATATCTACTTTAAAAAACAGTCTAATGTCCATTGATTCCACCGAACAGACCTTCCACTGGGCAATGATACAATGATGGAACGTGGATTGCTGAAATTGCTATTTTAGTATTTACAACACATTGGATTATATCAGAGACAAGCAATGAAAATAAGCAAAATGAGATCTACTTATACGTAAGGCTACAGATTTGTTGGCTCAGTCTGTTGATGTTCAAATGGAACTGCAGATTGCTGGTTAGCGGGTTAAGCAAATTTGATAACAAGACATCTTCCAAAGATGAAAAAATGTGCAATATAAAAGTGACCAACTCCTTTTTTCTGTTTTATTAGCTCACTACATACGTAATTTCATAGAGACATTTAAAGCAATGCTTTATAATTTTATATAATTCGCCATACCACCTAGTCCTAGTTGACACTTTTTTTTTCTTCCTCAGCTTGATGTGGTTAAAGTATAATATAGCCAGGTCACTTTGAGGACATGATATTGTACAAAAGTGCAAAACTAATTGCAAAGTATATCTAAAAATGCTGGTACACATCAAAACATATGACAGTAGATCTAATTTATGAATAAAAGCAATGGATTAAACTTTTTTTTGCTGGAATTCCTTTCGTTTTTACTGTCTTACGTACAGATTGTAGTATCTATGTGTAGACAGACGCAATAGAGAGATGCAAGAACAGTTGGAGTCTTAGATGGGATACTTGGCTTATTATTAATGACTGGGGGAGTTGAGAAGGTACAGTAGTTGTATATAGTTTACATGGTGTTGACATGTTGTCTTCTGCCTTTGTCATGAGACAGTCCCTGGGCCTTGTGGACATAGAAGGAGTCAGCTGTGGAGCTGTGGGAGTGGCAGTAGGCAGACCCAGTTGGTGGTTACTAGTGATGAGCGAGCACCAAAGTGTTCGGGTGTTCTGTCCGAACACATCGCGATGTTCGTGTGCTCTACCGAGCAGCCGAGTATAATGTAAGTCAATAGGAGACAAGCTCTGAAGAGGGGAGGGTGCCTGGTCCATTGGAAAAGGTCAGAAAGTGACAGAAACACCACCCATGTTAATCGGAGTCGTGCAGGTCTGTCAGGTGGAAGACAACATTTAACAAGCGGAGAGGTATGTACTTGCGACAAGAACAAGTTGAGTAACTTGAGAAAAAGAGAGAACTGGGCAGTCCTAGGGGTGCCAGTCGCCGGGGAGCATCATAGACATATTCGGTGTGTTCTCCGAAAGCCCATTTTTAATGTTTTAAAAGTCCGGACACTTAGTGCTGCTCCTGGTCATTCGCATTCCGTGATTGTCCTCCTGATCAGTGATGTGCGATGAGGTTCATGGCTGGTGAGGCACTGACTCCTTTAGAGTCTGTCAGATTTACAAATATATGAACTATTCGATTGACAGCCAGCGTGCACATTGACTACTGGTTACGTTTCATATCTCATCAGCATTTACATTTAGAGCGACAGGAGAGAGCGCATTTGATCCTCACCCTTCCGTGTGCTCTAAATTTGCCGTTACAATTCCACAATTCATACTCATTCAATACAAATGAAAGTATAGAGTCACACGGCTACTGGCATTACAGTGAGGGCAGTACTTACCTGCCCCTTGATTGGCTGTCTCCAACCCGCGAAACGTGCAGGGCAGAGACTCGAGCATGGCGCACGAGCACATGTGGTGCTCGTTCGAGTAGCGCCATGCTCCGAGCATAGCGATTCTCGAGCCGAACACATGTTCGGCTAAGCATGCTTGCTCATCACTAGTGGTTACAGCTCTTCATACATGCCACAGAAGACAATACAAAAATCAGGCATGGTTATATGCAGTATACAAAATATAAGCAATTGAGTGTCCAAATAGCCACCCCATAGGTGTGGCCAGGAGGTGGAACTTTCTGGTTTCAACCACCTACTGAAGTATATTTCATGATGATTCCAACTGGTTGATCATGGGCAGAATCATGATTCATGTATTTTCTGACCCCCTTAAATAAATTCTTGACTAAGCATCAGAGTCAGCCTGGTTTTCTGTGAAGGGCATACTAAGAATGCAGTAAGCCTGTTCTCTAACATACAAAATAGGGTTAAACATTATGTTTTAACTTGGTCAGGTCAGCTTCAAAAATAATCTATAAAAGGAAATGAAAACTTTATAAAATATGAAATGTAATTATTCTGTCTTCACAGATTGTGTATTCATTTTGTTCTTTGTGTTTATTGCATATAATAAATTCTCAGTAACTTCTAAACATGGTGCAGGCAGTAATGAATAATACAGTCAAATATGTCTTGATATTATGTTTAAGGCACACTTGTTATGTAATATTTTAAGTAATGTCCATTTGTTTGAAGCATGTTTTGTTTCAAAATTACTTGTCTTTTTTATACAGTCTCTGAGAATATATCTAGGTTCTTAACAGAACATGGAGTTGTTTCCTCGCCACTCCCTTTTGTATTCGTGTTTATCATTTCAAAACGCATTGTGTTTGTTTAATTTTGCTAGTTATAGATTTCTATGATTTTTTTTTTAATTATGCAGATGTAATTTCCACTATGATGGATACTGCTGTCTTTGGGTGACTGGGTCATGGCAGGTAGCTTTTTCGTCCTCCCCATTACTGAATGGCTTTGTTCCATGAAATTGGTAACTATGCATACTGATGAAGGGAAGCTGGTTCTCTTAGCATTCAGAATATCCCGTCAATTGCATAAAGTCCTTTGCATTTGAGTACCTCAAGTTTACATCTTCCACTTTATGTAACTGTATAAGAATGATTCTGTTAAGAGCTGCATAAGGGAGCTTGGTTTCTTAGCTATGCATTTTTAAAATCTTCTTAGGCAAAGGAAATTATATGCACATTAACTCTTCTAAGTATTTCACAGTGAACAGCTTCCTCACCCACTTCCATTCCTCATACTTTTTGTCACCACCATCATTTTGTGCGTGTGCTACCACACTGTGTTTCAAGCCTGTGAATCTGTACTTTTTTCTTTTCACATTTTATGACTTTTGTACTGTATATTCTATAAATTGTAAATAATAATCTGTACTCTAAGTTAGTACTACAACATGTAAATTTTAATCAGTAAATAGTTATTCTTGCTGTAGAAAAAGCCTTCAATTTTTCAACTGCCAACTATTTATATTAAATTTTAATTATTTTTCCCAAAACAAACCAGGATGAACTGAACATGCAGGACTTTAATTACAGGCATTTTCAGCATCCTTTTGTATTGTAGGACCTGGGAATGGGAAATAAGGCCAGATGCCATAGAACCTGTTTTAATGAATGTGTAACGTGCAAATGGTTATTCGCTGTAGGGCTATGAATTACCAAATTAGTTTACAGCTTGAGAAAGGAAGGAGTGTGGAGATACTTAAAAGATCAAACACTTTGATCATAGTCATTCGTCATCAGAAGATAACCAATCAAATTTGTGCAATGTCATATGTCCCAAAATATCACATGTGCATTTTAACATAAATATGGCTCGTCTGAAGTTCCAGAGAGGAAGAAGAATAAACAGTAACAGAAGGGAGATGTCAGAGATGAAGACACAAGATCATATGATTTGGACAACAGAAACAGTAACTATGAACAATACTGATTGCTAAACCAAAAGCTACCCAGGATGTTAACCCCTTCACACTCCTGATTTTCAGTAAGCTTTTCTAAGACTGCTTATATCTAGACTTTGGTATCTAGTTTATTTTCTGCTGTATATTCTATTTGGCATTGTTATACGTTAATAAATACCACACTGATTTTAAATTTTCTATACTTTGTCTTTTAGTTAGGGTAATTGAAATAATAAATGACTACCAAGTGTGAGTCAGATGGTTGCTTTCTCATTCACAGGGTTTGTCAAGGCCATTGAGGTCAATCCTCAATGATTACAACAACTGTGGTAAAAGCAAGACACAGTTTGGTTAGTAAGTAGCATATAACCAAAAGAGTTGTGCTTTTATGTTTGCCACGACAACACCTACATGTTTGTTAAAGCTGGTGATAGTGAATCCCTGTATAGAGAATCTTATGCAGAATAGTGTGGAGTGACTAGCAATGGCACCACCTGAGACTTTTGACGAGATTAGATGAACCCCATACATGTTCCTTGTAAGTCCCATAAACTTCATGATAATACAATAGCCTTAAACAGATAATGTCACAATTTAAGGAGTAAGGTAATAAAGAATTTTTTAAACACTGAATACAGCATAAGGCTTCTTTGAAGATAAGTACAGTAGTTCCCCATATGCACAGGGGATACGTTCCATGCCGCAATGTGGATGAGTGAAATCGTGGATAATACCAAACCCTATATATTGTGTTTTTCATGTACTAGGGATATAACTATGCCAGTTTTAGTAGCACAAGTAACACTAGCCAGAAGTTCATCATTCTTTTTATCACTTCACAAAAGGATGATTTGTTCTTGTTGTATGTTCTGGCAACTTCAGAATACAACTTTTTATCTTTCAATGCTAAATCAAGAATTTTGATTTTCTCACTTAAAGAAAGAACTTTATGCCTTCTCTTAGGCTTACGAGAATTGCCAGCATCACTACTTTTGCGCTTTTGGGCCAGATTAAGCAAAATGAAAGGTAATGAAATAACATGAGCATAGTTAACGTTTACATTATGGATGCTATAGGAAGATTAACAGTGTGAGGGCGGCAGTCTGGGTAGCTGGAGCAAGAGAAGGGAAAAACCGTGGACAGTGAGATCATTCATGCTGGATGCAGTTAGAAATTGTTCAGCCAGGTGGACATATAGTCAATTCAATTTTATGAATTTTTAATTTTTGGATTTTTTAATTTAATATTTTCAAACTATGGGTAATATAATACATGGCTGGAGAATTTGTGGTTGAAGGGGAAATATTGGTATACAGTTTTTTTCAAGTACATTGTTGTAGGGAGCTTAAGCTTATTCCCTCAAAATTTTACATTAGGCAGGAACCTCATGCAAACACCAAAGCATTTGAATATTCAGCCAATTTAAAGTGACAAGCTGATCTAGCGTGAATGTCTTTGTTATGTGGAGGGAAATAAAGTATGATAGTGATACCTTCATTGGATGCAGTGAAAACCTGTCTAGTTTGAGGATTGAACCCTAGTTCCAGGAATGGAGAGGCAGCAATGCTAAACCTTGTACTGCTATATTTCAATTTGTGCATTTTGTTTAATAGAATTTTGAATTTCAAACAAACAGCTATAGACAGTTAAGGATTTTAGCAGAATTAATCATTAGATATCCTTGAATGTTTCAATAAGATGGACTGCTGCCTTTGGATTACATTTTGTGAAAGTCTGCATTAAGATTATTCCTATTGTTTTCTAATTGATTAAAGAATTTTAAATTTGTTTGTAAAAAACAAAATTTAGAAAGTGAAAAGTATTTACTTTTCTTACATTTGTGTACATAAATGAACTGACTCTCAAAAGTAGAAGAATTCTAAGACATGCATTCTATTTTCAATGATTTTTGTGACTTCTGCTAAGAATGGCTCATTCGGTTTAAATTTTTCTGGATTCATTATGACCTTTTAAGATCTATTTTTACCCTTTAAAAAGAAAATAAATATTGTCTGTATATCTATAATAGTGACTTTCACATGTTGAACAGCAATACTATATAGTACCTAGTTGTTTTTTGGCGAGTCATTTTGAAGTTTTAGTGTCATCTTTTTCAAAGTAATATTTTAAAGTATTGTGTGCTCACAATGACTAGTTCAACTGTTACATGAAATGTTGACTATAAAACATGTATGTTAATTGTAATATTTAATGTATATAAAGTATAGTAGACCACTGCATCACCGTAAGCATTAATGCATGTAAAGTATATGCAAATTTTTGTGTGATTCAAGGGGAAGTTAATGTGTTGACATGCATGACTGCAGCACATTTTAAAAAAGCCATAAACACGCCTTACTTTGTTGCCCTCCCATGAATAATGAATGGTGGTTCTGCTTGACTGGCCATCTTATTATCATTTAATGAACAGAATACTTAACTTCTGAAATTAATGTTTATGTTTGTCTTCATTGTAGAACTGGAAACATTGAGGCATAGTTTACCAAAGTTGCAGTATGTTTTGTTTAGAAGAAGGATATCCTGACTAGAAAATGTTTTTTACACTGCTTACTTTGAATGATTACAATGTGTATATACTGTACTGCAGATGTGCAGTTGGGGGAAAGTATAATGTATGAGAGTTAATCACAGTGAGAGAATGTGGATCTAGAGGTCTAAGCGGGACTGATTTTTTAAAAACACACCCGCCCACTCCCACAGTACTCTGTCCCACGCCTGCCTGCTCCCGGATAAACACTTGGCTATATTTGTCCCAATCCCGCCATCACCCTAACGGTTTTGTCCCACTCCCACCCATAGAAACGCATTGCTTCCATTAAGTAAAAAAGTTATGTATGGTTGATAAGCCTGTTTAACATGGTCTTGCAAAAAGGAGGTGGCTGAAGGTTTCCTCTCATTGGCCCAGTTGTCCTTTTCACTTTTTTTGCGACGATTCTGCTTCATGAGTATTTAATACAGATCTTCGGATGGAACTCAAATAATACTTTCTTAGCACAAGTCTGCTCATCTTTTTCACAGAAAGGAACAAAAAAGAGCAATGTAAGCAACATGTCTTTTTAAAGCTTTGTAAGTAAGCAACTGCTTACTATTCTATATTGAAATAAAGTATGCTCTCTTTTAAGAATTGCTATTCATTCCACAAAAATGTGGAACGGACACATAAGGTAGGTGCTGTCTTCGTACAAGTCGCACATATATCTTCTTCTTTCGGCTGCCCCCGTTAGGGATCACCACAGCGGATCATCTTCTTCCATATCTTTCTGCCCTCTGCATCTTGTTCTGTTACACCCATCACCTGCATGTCCTCTCTCCCCACATCCATAAACCTTGTCTTGGGCCTTCCTCTTTTTCTCTTGCCTGGCAGCTCTATCCTTAGTATCCTTCTCCCAATATACTCAGCATCTCACCTCTGCACATGTCCAAACCAATGCAATCTCGCCACTCTGACTTTGTCTCCTAACTGTCCAACTTGAGCTGACCCTCTAATGTACTCATTTCTAATCCTGTCCATCCTCGTCACCCCGAATGCAAATCCTAGCACCTTTCCTGTTCACTCTTGCTGATACCCGTCTGTCACAAATCACTCCTGACACTCTTCTCCACCCATTCCACCCTGCCTGCTCTCTCTTTTTCACCTCTCTTCCACAATCCCTGTTACTCTGTACTGTTGATTCCAAGTATTTAAACTCATCCACCTTCACCAACTTTACTCCTTGCATCCTCACCATTCCACTGACATGGCATGTTAAGAAACACTCCCCACTTTCAAAAAGTATTGGAGATTTATAAAATAAAAGTTGATGCTGAACAAGTTCTTTCAGACGGTGTAATATCTGATTCTAAATCACTTGTCACGTCTTTTAACAGTTTCAAAAGAAAAACACATTTGGGAGTACCTTTTTCTTGATGCAGCCTATCATCAAATTGCTGCAACAGTGAATCCAGCATTACGAAGTGAGAGCTCCATTTTGTACACACAGACCTGTTTGAGTGACCCTGTAAGCTTGCCTTGTTGTCCAGTATGTTTAAAATACCTGACTAACTTTTTAACATTATTTAGAAGTTGTGCAACTTCGGGTACTTTCTCTATCACTGCTGGTGTAAAAGCACTTGAGAGATTTAAGATCATGAGACTTTTGAAACTTAAAATATGGAAACATGTAGAATCCATATCACTGTCTCAGCAGAATGTTGCTTGATGTATATGAATGGTTTACCAGCAACTTGTAGATAAGCTCAAAAATGTGGTACCACTTCATACTTCCCTCTTGCACTAGATAAAGTAAGTATGTGACTGAAGGAATCAAGCTGATTATTTTTGTACATTTTGTGGGATATGATTTCAGTACCTCAAAAAAGCTGCTAGAATATGTATCACTTCATAAATCCACAAATGGAGAAATGTATTTAATGCTGTTGAAGCAACACTAACAAAATATGGAGGATTTGATAAATGCACATGCATTGTTACAGATAGAGAAAAAGCCATGATTGGCCAGAAATGAGGACTTGCTGGAATGTTAAAGAAGGGAGGTATTGACTGCTTAATATTCCAATGTATTCTGCATCAAGAGGCGTTTTGTAAGGTTCATCAATAAAATGGCCAATATTATGAAAGTAGTGACAAAGTCAACTTGTTTAAAGGTGGTAACATTACCATGACATGCAGAAGAATTTAAAGCGTTCTTTAGAGCTGTATTCTGCATATAAGTGTTTATATATGTCAGGTCTCTAAGAGTAGGGAAGTGTCTGCAAAATTTTTGTACAGTTAAAATAAGGTTCTTTTCGAACTTCACAAAAATTAAATGTGACCCTACATTACCTGAAGGTATGATTCATTTCCCTTGGACTCTAGACTAACATGGCTTAATATTAAAGTTCCCGATGTTTAAGTTTGCAAAGAAGAGTCCAAAATGTGAACCAGCTATAGAGCAATTTTTGAAATTCAACTTGCTGAAACTTTTTTTGATCAAGAATGACTTGACTCATTTTGAGAGCTGCAGGCATCTGTTCCAGGAGATGAAAGAAAACAGACAATTTTTAAACCTATATAGGAGTTTAAGGAAATGAAGTCAAACTTCAGATTTTTTAAACAACCCTCATAAGACAGACATTGTAACTGAAAGCAAAATATGTGGAACTGCTGAGTTGCAGACAGATCAATTTCTTCTTTCACACTCTAATCTTCACACTGCTCTTCAAAAACAGGCAGCCTGCACTAAGAGATATTGGTCTGGGTATGGCTTCAATATTTGACAGTGCATAAAAAAGCCAACAGAACATTAAAGTGTCCGCCACAGGTGTACCCATCTGTGTGTTAAACGTAAGGTAAAAAATGTCTGAACATCCAAGACTGGTAAGACCAGGTGACATTTTCTTTCTACTTAATGAACCAGTGTGTGTATCATTTACACAGCTCTTTTAAAAAAATCACATTTTTAGTTGTAATATGGTGTTTCTGTCTGTAAATTTCTCATCTCTTCTTGAAACTGTCTCTTTCCATCTTAGATTGATGTCTGCAGCATGTCTGATGTTTTATGCATTTTAATCAATGCACAGACATGTAGCTCAAATAGTTTGAACTTTCTTCCATAATCAGGTCTACCTGATGATGTACCTCCATCTGATTTCCTTGCCAAAATCATCTTGGCTACTGTCCAATCTGAAACATAAGGCTGAGCAGAGTCTGTCATCAAAGTGTCTGCCAAATGAGACATAAAAATCTGTTAGCCCTCAGCTAAATAACTGAAATCTTAAACATCTTGGTTTTGTTCAGCATTTTTAAGCATGTTCTTAAACTTGTTATAAAGTTAATTACTTAAATATTGACTTAACCACACCTTTGTAGAAAGTGTTGTCAGTACTACTTGAATCACTCATTTGTGTTTCTTTCATTTTGTTATTTGCCTGTAACAACTCATCTGTTTCTAACCATTTGGTACCAGATTGGAGTACTCTTTGTAATACAATACTGCAAGACATTTGCATGTTGCGTTATCTATTGTTGAATAAATCATAACAATGCATAATCTGTTGTGTTTTGTCACCTGAAGTTACATTTATCTACTATTAAAGCTTTGTAAGTGTCAGATTGTTGGTTAAATCACAGTATATAAAACTATAGGAAGTAAAATGAATGATTTTACTTTTACTTTATTTATAGACTGAGTAAACATTTTTTTTCTCATAAACACTTACACAGAACTTTATTTATTTGTTGCCTACTCCTTTTTACTTCAGAATTTAGAATAACATATTAAATTATTTATATTCACCGACTTTTAACCTCTTTGAAGTTAACCCAGACTGTCACTCATTCTTCAAAAACAGTTAACCCTGTGTCTTTCTCAGGTTAACAGCTCTGATAAATTAGCCTGTTTAACGCTTGGGACAGTATTCTGCTGCCAACTTGAGGAGGAAATAGTATCATCGTGCAAGAAAATCATCATTTTTTCTGTGCGCTCTGCCATTATGTGGTAACTCCTCAATATTAGTGATTGGGGCAGAGCCTTTAACCAGATCCCACAATGGTGTGCAAACGAAAAGTTGTAAAGCCAGTTTTAGAACAAACTGAAACTGAACCATTAGTTGAATCAAGCGATCAGATGTTGATGCTGATAGTGAAAGTGATGTATACGGCACTAAATGACCGAATTGCCTTGATATGTCTGGTGAATTTGGCCATGTGAAGTTTCACTGTGGTGTAAGTAGGTGCATGGAAAAAGGGCAAAATGACTGTGATCAAGTGGAAGAACACGAAAAGCATTAGCCCACCAATAACTGTTTACAATGCAGCAACTGTCAACGTCATGTCAGGGGGAATGTAGAAGTCACTAAGCCTTGTTTTGTGGTAATTCAGTCTATTGTCTGGATCAGGCCCTGATATTCTACCCTCTCGTGTGCAAGCAACAGAAAAAATATTATATGTTTGAAAAGCAACTTGTTTTTGCTGTCCCAATTGCAGTGTCAAGCTATGCGTTGGTAATTGTTTCGAAACATATCACACAAAGGATATGTATTAAATCTGTATCAATACAGCAGTGGACACTAGGCATACCTTTGTTACTGTATTTGTGATGACGTTTTGGTTTTTGCATGTTTCTGTTCCACATAATAAATTCAACATTTTTGTTTCATTTTTTCTGGGGTAAACATAATACTAGATAGGTTAGTAGTGGGCATGACAAATGCAACCTAGTAAAACACCAATGGTTCCAAGAGTTAAATCACACAGGATTAGTGTTTGGTGTTGAAGTTGCGAGGCTGTGTTAGCTGGAGTCGTATTATGTGGAATGCGTCATTATGTCTCCTTGAGGCGAATGTCACCACTGTTTAGCTGCTAAAGCAAAACGGGCAAAGTAGTCTCTGGATTCTTTTTTTCTATCTTTGCCTTAAAGACTCTTCCATTCTTTCAAATGATGCAATCCAAACTAGGGCTAGCAACATAACTTCTAAAATATTGTGGAGACACAATGGAGAAAAGAGTCCATCATATGATCTATACTAATAAAAGGCAAAGCCCTCACTGACTCACTCACTCACTCATCACTAATTCTCCAACTTCCCTTGTAGGTAGAAGGCTGAAATTTGGCAGGCTCATTCCTTACAGCTTACTTACAAAAGTTGGGCAGGTTTAATTTCTAAATTCTACGCGTAATGGTCATAACTGGAACGTATTTTTGTCCATATACTGTAATAGAATGCAGCTCGATAGCCGTGGGAGGCGGAGTTTCGTATTAAAATATTTAACCAATCACATTTCAGCCGTCATTTGTTGCCAGGCAAAGAGAATAGACTACAGCTCGATAGCCGTGGGAGGTGGAGTTTCGTATTAAAGCATTTAACCAATCACATTTCAGCCATCATTTGTTGCCAGGCAGAGAGGCTTTCACAATCTGTTGTGGAGGCACTCTAACACAGAATAAATGTCGATTAACCCGTTGCTTCAACTAATCAGATTTTGAGTTGGTGTCAGTAGGGCCCTCTAGCAGGCGTACGTATTCAGACCCATTGATTGGATAGAAGCCGATATGAGGAACTCTACGAGGCCACTGAACGCACCGCAAACGCTCTGAGCGAAAGATCATCGCATGCACTACGGCCAACTCCATGGCAGGATTCTGGACAATATTATTTGCCAGACACAGAACAGATTTCAAGACCACAAAAAGCTGATGTTTGTCACGCTCCTCAAGCCCCAGAAGTTTTGGGAATACAAGAAAAATTTCACCCATGCAGCCTTCTCCAGTTTAACACAAGAGCCACGGAGCGCTTTTTGATCTGTCTCAGCTAAAAACATAACTGACTGTAATGTATGCCATGGATGATTTTGCAGGAGAATCTCCCACTGATCTCCTTGACTTCCTTCATCAGAAAAATCTGAATGAGAGCATGGGGCAGCTGTTCACATTGGTATATTTGGCGGTGAGCATTCCTGTGTACACTGCTTCTGTCAAGCAGACATTTTCAGCCCTAAAGCGAATTCAAACTTATGCCAGAAATGCCATAGGGCGGGTTCGCCTTTCAGCATTAGCTTCGATGGCGATACAAAGTGAGGTTTTGATGGAACTGAAGCGCACGGATAATCCGTACGACAGAGTAATTGAACTGTTTTTGAGGAAAGAGAGGACGATGGATTTTGTTTACAAATAATACGAATTTTTGGTGAGTAAAATGTTGCGATTTTCCTAAATAATATTGCAAGTTTATGAGTTATTATTGATGTTTTTTATGTGTGTCGTGGCTGTGGCTGCAGTAGAAAGGAACTTGTTCATCCCTGGTTTGTCTATTCAATAAAGGCATTTATTGTGGCTACAGGAGTTATCTTATATATACCCCGATCTACATACTGTCAAATAAACAAACCACACGCCGTGGCGCAACATGAGAGGCTTCGCCTCTAGCACTGACGTCCGAAGTTCGATTCCCGAGAGGGGGTGCAGTGAGTGTGTACGCCTGATGAGCCCAGAATTAGGGCGAAACACGTGCTGTGTACTGTTTGCATTATTTAACAGTAAAACTATTTCAATATATTCAATATATATATATCAGCGCTTCCCGATTCATTTTACCCTCGCACCCCCTTGGTTTGAGAAGAAGTATGAAAAAATATGAGGTTAACGCAGAAAAACAGATCACCAATTCAAGCTTTATGAATAATGGATACTTTATTCGCCATCAATAATTGTTTTGGTAAAGCCATACTCAGTGTAATCCTCCTTCCATTTTCTAATTTTTTCGCGACTAGCCATGATTAAATGAACGGTAAAAAAGTAAGAGCGAGGCGAGGGTGACTTATTCAGGCAGGCAGGCGACAGCTCAATAGCTCGAATTTGGATATAATTAGGTTCTATTTAGTCGACTGAAATATCTTTGGTAGGAATGTAAGTTGAATTTAGTCTTTAAATTTCTATGGTAAAGAAAAATTTATGCAATGATGACTAAATTTAACTTACATTCCTACCAAGCATATTTCTGTCGACTAAATAAAAATTACTTATATTTAAAATTTAAATAGAACTTGAACAGATACGATAGTTCATAATTCCCACGCAGCACTAAGTGCACGTAAGAGCAGGAGTCATCCGTTTTAACAAACAGCATATTGCACTGATACGAAATAGCCTGCCCATTTAATTATTTAGGAATGGATAGATAAATTAAGATTTTGTACAAATAATGTTTTTCATTTTTCTTCCTTGATGGATTCTGGCACCCCCAGCAACAGCTGCTCGCACCCCAAAGGAGATAGATATAGATATAGATATATATAGATATATAGATAGATATATATAGATATAGATATATAGATATATATAATATAGATAGATATAGATGGATATATATAATATAGATAGATAGAGATATAGATACATATATATATATATGTATATGTGTATATATGTAGATATGTATGTATATATGTATGTGTGTGTGTGTATATACAGTATATATATATACTGTAATTCTATATATATATACTGTATATACACACATACACACTATATATATATATATATAGATATAGATATAGATATGTATGTGTATGTGTATATATATATATATATATATATATAATATATATATATGACAGCAACACTCATAACAGTGACAAAACAATTACATTGATTACATTGACAATCATGTTACGTTATTTTCAAAATGTTTCCTTTTCTTTTTCATAACTTATTTAACACACTACTTCTCCGCTGCGAAGCGCGGGTATTTTGCTAGTTAAAACATAAAATTAAAGCAAGAGATGCCAGAAGATTTGGCATTGGGGTATGTGTCCCATCTATAAGAACAATTTCAAATCAATGTGTGGGAAGTATCATGATAAGTGTTTATATACAGAGTGTTCACAAAGATGCTGGGTGGAAAAAGGGTAGAACTGAGAGAGTTCAGATAATACAAATACGATTTTAGGTGTAACACATCAACAATGGATTCGATTTTTCTATTCAAGTTCTAGAAAAGTGCTACAAGGTTGACACTGACCTACTGTATATCAAGTGCATGTTGACTTTGGATAGGCATACGAAAAAATGATTACAATCATACCAAACTTTTAATGAATTTCTCATTATACGGTAGCAAAATTCATGCGCTTAATAAAAGTTAATTTAAAGGACACTAAAAGTTTGATCAGAGTTGGAAAGATCTTGTTACATAGGCATGATTTGGAAAAGGGAGCAAAAATATACAGTACATTACACAATACTATTTAATTTAGTGATGAAGAAAATAATGGCAAAAGAAATAGTAAATGCCCCATGTTGAACAATTTTCAGTAGAATGTACCAGTGCATGGCCCGTGCAGAGAATATATCAGTGAGAAGGATACCTAGGTGTCGAAAGACACCTACAAGTAAATTTAATATATTTACATGAAATAGCAAGAATATAGGATTAGACATGTATTCAGAAAAAAGTATAGACATGATTTTGTCTAGGAGGCAAAGATGAGGATATGATGAATAGATGGTGTTGGGAGGAAAGGAATTTGGAAGAACTGGTGAGTTTAAGTACTTGTAAACTGTAATGCTGGGAAAATTGAGGCACATTTGTACTTATGTATATTTTTACATCAAAGACAATAAGTGGAAACACAAAAGTTAGAATGTATGCAACAGTAATAATGTATATAATGACATATTTCAAAAGGTTTTTTAATATCAATGATTAAAAGTAAAATTTCAAGTGATAAAGATCTAAAAGGTGAAATGCCAACTAATTATTAGTGGCACCTCTTGCCGCATTTTTGAAGTATTTTATATTTGACACATAATGAGGCTGGGCAGTAAAGTGACACAGCGATTACTGCTGCTCCCTCAAGAATCTCGGATCCTTGGTATGAATTCTGTACCATCTTTGTATGTATTGAATTTGTGTACCTTTCTCTTGAATACACTGGCATGCAAGGCTGCAAGGATCTTTGGTATCCAGGGTGAACTTCTCCAGGCTGGTGGTAATGCTGTTCTCCTGGCATTGCATGCAATCTTTGCTTCCATTTGGGAGACTGGCATCATCCCAACTCACTGGAAAATGGGACTTGTCATCCCTTTCTGGAAAGGGAAGGGTGATCGCCTGGATTATAGCAACTACAGGAAGATAACCCTGCTCTTGATGCCGGGTAAGGTCCTTGCTAGGGTCATCCTGAATAGGATCCGTGATCACTTGCTCACCTACCAGCGACTGGAACAGTCTGGTTTTACGCCTAAGAAGTCTACCATCGACCGCATCCTGGCACTGAGGGTTCTCATGGAGTGCAAACACGAATATCGGCAGAGTTTCTTTGCAGCCTTTGTCGATTTTCATAAAGCATTCAAGTCAGTTGATTGAGCCGCCCTGTGGGACACCCTGAAGGTTCGTGGGATCCCCTCGAGGTTGCTGGATATCATGGCCGGCCTGTACACTGGTACTGTGAGTGCTGTGCAGAGTGGAGCAGAACCTCTTTGTTTTTCCCAGTTGATTCTGGGGTTTGTCAGGGGTGTGTTCTTACTCATACTCTGTTCATTGCTTGTATGGACTGGGTGTTGGGCAAGGTCGTGGGGTCCAGTGGCTGTGGAGCATCTGTTGGTGAAGAAAGATTCACGGATCTTGACTTTGCTGATGATGCCGTGAACTTCACAGAGTCAACGGAGGCTGTGATCGGGGTGCTTGAGAGACTCAGCGAGGAGTCCGAGTGTCTGGGCTTGCAAGTGTCCTGGATAAAAACCAAGATCCAGGCCTTTAATGACCTCTTGGTCACAGCCATTAGCAGTGTGTCTGTTTGTGGGGAGAGTGTCGACCTTGTTGAGAGGTTTACTTACCTTGGCAGTGACATTCATGTCTCTGGAGACACTTCCTATGAAGTCAGTAGACGGATTGGGAGAGCATGGGGGTCATGAGGTCGCTGGAAAGGTGTGTGTGGCGCTATGCAAAAGGATGAAGGTCCAAGTCTTTAGAGTCCTGGTGCTTCCTGTCTTGCTATATGGTTTGCGAGACATGGACGCTATCCAGTGACCTGAGATTAAGACTGGACTCCTTTGGTACTGTGTCTGTCCTGAAAATCCTTGGGTACCGTTAGTTTGACTTTGTGTCGAATGAGCGGTTGCTCACGGAGTCCCGAATGAGGCACATTACTTGCATTTTGAGGGAGCGTCAGTTATGGCACTACAGTCATGTGGTGCGTTTCCCGAAGGGTGATCCAGCTCGTAAGATCCTCATTGTTGGGGACCCGAGTGGCTGGACCAGGCCAAGGGGTTGCCCACGTAACACCTGGCTGTGGCAGATAGAGGGTCATTTCCAGAGGGTTGGACTGGACCGCGTGTCTGCCTGGGGGGTTGCCAACTGGGATCCCGAGTTGTTTCGTCATGTAGTGGGTGCGGCAACACGCTGTACCAGTGCTTCCACCCCAACTTGACTTGTACTATGCTATACTGTATTTATACTAATATACATTTTTAAATAGCAGACTACAGATAGATATGTGATACGATGCTTCAGTGTTTAAATACCGAAATGCATTAACTTTAATTAAACTGCTGAGTCTTTGTATTATAGTGTTTCATCATGCTTGAAGTCAAAGATTTTCCACTGCCTATATTTATTTTAACACAAAAAAATGTGTCTTTTATATATATAAAATGAAGAGCAACTTATTCTTTAATAGACAGTGCTTTTCTTTCTTTTTTATGAAAGCTAAATGCAACTTGATTTTATATTTAAGTTTTGTTATTCTTATTACAAAGTTATCATTGTTTGTACACAATAAGAATTGTACTGTTAAGAGTTTTATCTTTGTGTACTGAAAGATGAACTATATTGTAACTCAGAATTCTAATACTAAGCTAACTTTGGAATTTCAGATGTGTATATGTGTGTGTGTCTATGTCTATCCATATGACAGAGTGAGAGGGAGAGACAGAGAATGGATAGATATATAATTAATATTTATATTGTGCAGCCTAATTGACTATTTACACAAATTTGATTATACTTCTCCTTTCACTGTCATGGCTGTTCCTTGTAATTATTGTCCAAATGAAAAATGATAATAGAGTAAGCTTGCATGTAGATTGGGGGTTTATCATTTCAATTGCGGTCTGCATTCAAATTGCATATAGTTAAACCTAAAATATAATGAAAAGATGTAGTCATTTGGTTTAGATTTAAATGTTAAAGTTAAAGAGACCCACAAATACGTACAAATATATGAACTGGGTAGAATAAATTCTTTTCACTGACATCTGCTATCTAGAGATGTGGCAAAAAAATCAATAAGGTAATGGTATTCCAATATTATTCATTACAATAACTGAATTATACACGAAGGACTGTTATCAGGATTTTTCCCCCCATCATCAATAGGACTGCAGAAGCAAAGCATTTTAATTCTTACATAATTAAAGACATTACATGTATACTTTTTCATAATAGTGTACCATTATATTTAGTGTTTCGATACACTTGAAAATGACTTTCATTAATAAGTCAATAACAGACAAAATATAATGCATAAAAGATTCTTAGTTAATGTACAGTTAAATAGTTGTAAATTTTATGAAATGATAATCCATGTTGTATATTAGTAAACATTTTATAGTAACTTAAACATTAATAAAAATTACAAAATGCTTCTGTACATTTTTAAAAGTCATTTATCAAGTAGGTCCTTGTTCATCCATTGTAAAGGTTTTTAAATGATTATTAATGAAAGGTGTGAAGTTTGTTTTAAAGTGTTAACAAAGGTTCATTCATTTTGCTTTCACATTGCAATATTGTCTTACCACAATCAGTTACTTCATCTTGCTACTGAGATGAAGTAACTTCATCTTTTTCTTCTTGCCTCACACAAAGGATTATGAGAATTTTGCACAGAGGAAACCTTAGCTTCAATATATTGTCACATTCAGCGGCAGTGTTCCGCACATCATATCATGATTGTCCAGACTTTTCTTGTGTGTAAACCAAATCAGCAATAGTAAACCTTGTATGCTGTAATATGTTTGTTGTAAATATAATACAATAAAACGTCTGTTTTTGGTAAAGTAACGTATTGAAACATTTGTTTATGTATTTTATCATAAAAGTGTCTGCAAAGGGTACTTTAATCTTCAAAAGTTCTTTTTTATGGTTGGCCAAGTTAATCCTGGAAATGCCTAAGGATTCAACACTAAACCCGTAGCATACCTTAACAAAGGTATCGACCCACCTTGTTCCCAGTTTCCCCTCCTAGAAGGGCTGAATGTCCTAAGGTATAGTGAAACATAGTTGCAAATAATCAGTGTTTTATTTGTAGAACAGTATTTGGTGGTGTGTCACTTTTTGGAACCTGCAGTGACTGATATTTTAACATCACATTTAGAAAATTGCCAGATGTGGTCAAGTTGCATCTATTTCATACATTAGCATTTCGTCCATCTGCATATGTTCAGTGTTTATGCTTGAAAACAATTCAAACTTCTGGCCAAATCCTCAGCAGCCCACCCATGTTGTTCTTTGCTTGTAAGTTTATATTTTGATATTGCTGAGTAGAATATTAATTTTTGCCAATTTTCTGATGTAAGGTTGTAATATTGAATAACTTAGGAGATAGCAGTTTCTTATTATAGACAAGTTAACCAGTAATGCCTACTTTGGGCACAATGTACTATATATGAAAAGCCTTTGGTTTATAGTAAGTATCAAATATTGAACAATTTTGTATAATTTGTATTTAAAAGACTGGCTTTCTGATTCATTGGATGAAATGTTGCCATTCTATAGCATCACCCTGTTTCTCCCACAAATCACTGCTGGCTTTTTTGTCCCACTTATGAGGTGACAAGGGTGCCATTTCACAATACAAAGAGCATCATGCTTATGTGCTTACAGTTTGTTTCTTTTGAAGTCTGTCTAAATATGAAGTACGTGATTTCACTTCAAGTTATTAGGGGATTCCATGTTCTGGGATGGTATTGGTGAGGCAATGTTCATTGAATGTTAATTTTGTTTTATTGAAGACTTGTTGCATTTGAGCGACTGCTTGCGTGTTGATACTAAGAAGGAGTGAATCTTATTTTTGTGTGCCATATATGACCTTTATTATTGTTATTACTTCATTTGGGCTTCATTTTTTTACATTTTGTTACATTAAATTTTTGTTACATTACTTAAAGTTCCGGCCAGGATGAAGTCACTTCCGCTTCCTGCCCAGACAATGTCATTTCCCCTGCCCAGCTTTAAAACCGACATGTTTTGTCTACCTGCCAGCTCTGTTTTGGACTGATGTCTGTAAAGACTTGTATTACCAAACCTTCTATTTTTGACAGCCAAGTTCAAGTATATGGGTGGCTGCTCCAAAACTTTTTGCCATGTGGTCTGAGTCCTTTTACAGTGGTGTAGTCGAGCCCAGGCAGAATTTCCTATATTTGGTCTAGAGAGGAAAAAGAGGAAGGATTAGTGCGCTCTGCCCCTTGGTCCGGTGTGGAATTATCCTTTCTTGAGTCTTTTAGCTGCCTCCCATGCACATATGTGTGACACTGTGTAATTTGGAAAGTCAGTTGTTAAGTTCCAGATCGATATGTTAATATTCTAAGCATACAACAATCCATTTCCTTCTAGCAATTTTAGTAATTTACACCAATCGATTTATTGCTGCCATAAACAGGATGTGTAATATTAATTCAGTACTATTTATTTTATGAAAGTTTATGAAACTTTCTTGTCTTTCAAGAAAATCACGAATACCTATTGTATCTTTGTATGTATATAGTATAAAGGAAAAATTGATTCATTAAGTCTGATCCAATTAAGTGTGAACAGTGTGGTAAAGAAAATAAATGGGATAATCTGAAAGATTTCTCATATCTCTTTGTCTCTGATCAGACAAATGCAGTCAGTTCAACCTCCACTGAAACAGCAGTGCATTATTGTGAAGACTATGCACTGAGCAATACCTTTGTTTTAATCCGACTTTATTATTTTCGTTAGTGTCAAACAGTCTTTTAAGATTTTTTTATGTATTGCTTCAATTTCACAAAGATAGAAAGAAAGCAAGAAAATATGGAAAGAGGAAATATATAAACTCTCAGAAGTTACAAGTAAAGGATCATTAGCTTTGCTTCTGCCTTTGAGTCATCATTCAGCCCTTTCATTTGTTAGTCATCCAGTGTCTTAGTTAGTCATACTGTGTATCCATTTTATTTCAGTTTAGTCAATAAGGATGCATTAATAGGTCATTGCCTCCCAGATGCTTCCCTGGAGACTAGTGCATTTTTGAGAGACTATCTCCAGTGATCAGCTATTCTTTTAGCTATACAGTATATACCAATCTTTTTCCCTGTACCATGAGCTATGGCGTCATTGAACATTTCTTTAGCAGAGTCCTTTAAAACCTGATGTAGTAATTCCAGTATATTTAATAATAAGATAAAGCCATGCAATGCTGAGCAGAAAAATAGGCCCAAAGATGGGTAGATTTGCTTGTATTTATTGTGAAATGTTGAAACCCCACTTAACTCTTCTGTGAGATCAGTCTTTTATAAAAAAACACTGCCATTAGAGTGTTTAATGCATAAGTGGTTTGGGTTTGAATGAGCAACTCTAGAGTAAGAGCACATAATGTAACCCGAAATTCTTATTATTTGTGTTTTAAAAATTGTCATGAGATAAGAGCATAATTAAAAATAAAATTATTGTACCTTGGAAAACTACAAAGCAGAGAATATCTTTCTCTTCCAGTTATTCACTGTGACCATCACGGTACCTCTAGGCAAGTTACTTAGCCTGTCATTACAAAAAAATAGCTAAAAACGTCAGCTGTGATTTTTGACTTGTATAATGCTTTGGAATGGTGTTTGCTAGAGAAAGATTTATGATATATGTTGTACAATAATAATATCCATCCATCCATTATCCAACCTGCTACATCCTAACCACAGGGTCATGGGGGTCTGCTGGAGCCAATCCCAGCCAACACAGGGCGCAAGGTAGAAAACAAACCCCGGGCAGGGCGCCAGCCCACTGCATGGCGCGCACACATCCACACACCAGGGACAATTTAGAATCACCAATGCACCTAACCTGCATGTCTTTGGACTGTGGGAGGAAACCCACGCAGACACGGGGAGAACATGCAAACTCCACGCAGGGAGGACCCAGGAAGCGAACCCAGGTCTCCTTACTGCAAGGCAGCAACGCTACCACTGCGCCACCATGCTTCCCACAATAATAATAAAGAAACAAAAATAATACAGAATAATCTTTTGAGATAAACAGTTAAACTAAATAAATTTACAAAGATTTTTTTTAAACCCTCAAAGAATTTGAGTGGCAGTATACCATGTTTGAAATAAATAGAGCGCATTTCCTTTTGATATCTTAATAGTGATGATTTTAACCATAATAATTCTGCATGCTCCATTTTGTTATTTTTTGATTCACTCTCAACAAAGTGTTTCTAATAAATGTTTTTTATTGTTATCTCAGTTTTTTCATAATTAGAAACACATTGGTATTTTTTAGGGTTTTGCTTTGTTCTTACGTGTTATTACTGTTTAATTTTTGATCAGATTTTTTTAAGCATTTTCTGTTTTTTTTAATATACATTAACATTTTGTGGATATGAATTTAGTGTGTTGCCTAGCAATGTGGTGCACCCAGTGCCGGTACCGTTGCCATATAAAAGAACGGAGCACTTGCAGCAATGTTCTTGAACTTTGAGCACTAACAGGAAAGATTTTCTTAGAGACTAGTTCTGAAACAGTATCAGAAAAGAAACTCTGGTTTTACCTCATGTTTCACTTCATGACTTTTCCTTTAGTCCTAGTAATGTCAAGTAAGACATTTGTAGCACCTTAAGAATGCACCTGTATTGCCCTCATCAGTCACATGAGCAGTGAAGTTAGTTGGATGAGGTCTTCATCATTTGTCTTTGAGGGTTCAGGTCTTCAGCTACATTAATGGCAAATTAAGCATTATCACAACCTATTGGGCAATATTATAAGTAGAACGGCAACAATGTCTTGGAAATGAGGCCAAGAGGTTGAATAATGCAGGGGTCCCTGAAAGTAACTGTTCAGAATAATATTTTTAATAGAATTAAGGACAGTGGCTAATAGACTAATAGTTCCTTAAGCAAATTTGCTAGTAGGCAGGCATACTTCCTTATGTGTTGCCTCTTGCTACACAATGTGCAAATGAGACTAGTAGTTCAAACACATGTAGGATCAGGGGGCTAGGAGACAACCAGCATGACATTGCATATTTGGAAGTGTGATGCTTGCAAACAGGACCTGTCCTTTCAGCTGATCAGAAAGTTCAACGCAATGAGGTAGGTTCTTTGTAAATTAAAGGTTACTGGTTCATGAAGAGGAATACTTAGCTTCCACATTACAGAGTGAGCTCCTGGAGATGAGTCTGGGATTTGATTTTGTCTGTGGAGTTGTTTGGAGGTGGTTGTGGAGTGATATATTCCTGGGGCCTCATGCATAACGGCATGCGTTAAATTTGCACTATAACATGATGCAAGCAAAAAAGCAGAAATGTGCTTACGCACAAAAAAATCCAGATGCATAAATCTGTGCGTTCGCCACGTTCTTCTGCTACATAAATCCCGGTCAGCGTGAAAAGTAACGCACGTGCATGCGCCTGCTGTCCTGCCCCGTCTCCTCCCAGAATTACACCTCTTTGAATATGCAAATCAATATAAATAGCCTTTAAGATCAGCCTTCTGTGAAAAGACAATGGCAAAAATACGAGGGAAAATAGAAGAATTTCAGCGAATACTAAGTGGAGGAAAGGAAAAACGTACTATTTGTTGGTTTAAACAATGTTATAAACAACAAAAGGAAGTTGATTGAGTGACATAGCGTGTCGGAGAAACTCGAAAGCTCAAGTTCACAAAGTTGCAAAGGTGCCCAAAATAAAAAATAAGTTGGCACAAATCAAAGTCACCGTGAAAAGGCGAGTCTTAGCCCACCGTCTGAGTGTCATATGAAACCTTATTAGGGTACAGAGAAAAAAAAGGCACACAGTGGGGGAAAAAGCACGAAATGTCAACTTTAACTTCAAAATTTCCACTTTAATCACGTAGTTTATTTTGTCATTAAAGTAGAACATCATAAACTTCATCTTAAAATCGTTTAATTTACTAGTTTCTCAAATCCCATCGTAACTAAAGTAGCACGTTAAATGCTTTGTTTTGTATTTGATCTTCTATGTGCTCTATGTGTGTGAATCACTATGTGCTTCCGGGCTTTCTCTCCTCCGACAGGACACAGAATCCATTATATTTGTAATATTACAGCTCTCTGAATAACTAAAATACTGAGAAGTATATGTGATATCATTTTCATGATGATAGGAGTTAAAGCATGTTATTAAACATGGGAACACGGTGGCGCAGTGATTGTTCATGTCTCACGCAAGATGCTTGCTTTGCCATGTGCAACCTTCGATGAAATACTTTATTACAGAAGTACTGTCTCTTTCAAACGTACTAACCCCCAATTCCTGTCCTTACTTTTCTTTCTCCAAATACCCAATCGCCACACAATCAGGTCTGTAATAGATGTTAAGCCATCTGTAAGCTTAAAACGCCGATTCTTCAAAACTTTTAAGGAATATTGAAATATCTTTGTAATGTTTAATTATTCAACCCATCTATCCTTCCAGTGTTGCGTCAGTCACAGCAAGAATACAGCGCGAGACAGGAACAATCCGTGAACGAAGTTCCAGCTCCTGGCTAGCACTGCGGCACCATGTAGTTAAAGATAAAGTTTTATTTATATAATATAATAAACATATTTTGCTGCATTTCATCTTTAAAATGGTATCGTCATCATATGTAATAAAGTGGCTCAGGTTGTGTAATATTATAACTGCATCACAAGTTTACAGTGAGGTGATTGTACTTGTAAGTACAGACAGTTCTACAAGGAGCACTTGATGGACTGATGGAGTGCGTTTAGAGTTCTTGTGATTAAACTGTTTCTGAACCGCGAGGGTAGTACAGGAAAGACTCTGAAGCATTTGTCGGATGAGAGCAGTTCAAATAGCAAATGGCTGAGACAGCGTGTGCTTGATGCTGTATACCGATAATTCTCTTTCCAATCAGCTGCTGTACAGCTGTGATTCACACTCAGATACAGTGATATAAATACTCCGAGTGGTGCAGTGAGAGTAATATGGAAAAAGATGATCTGCTGTGGCAACCCCTAACGGGAGCAGCTGGAAGAAGAAGAAGGTGCAGTGAGAGTAACAACGTTAAAGCAGTTATGGTATTTGGAATAGTCTGACCATTCTGTGGACCATTATATTGTTACAGGTTAATTACAATCAGATGCATTAAACTAATAAGCAATATGCGGTTAATTTCAGTGTATTTATAAAGCCGCGTCAGGGATGTGGATCTGAAAAAGAAATATAAACCACACAGGAACAGTGGCACTGCTTTGACGCTGGGTGCCACCAGTCTGCAAAACTGAGCGCAGAACTTGCGTACGACAGGGTATGAGCTACCTTGGAAATGTGCGTGGCTTTATACCAAGTTTAGGTTTTATACATCGCGATTTGAATGTGAAAATGTTCTTACGCAACATTTTTGTGCATACGCACCGTTTATACATGAGGCTCCTGGTGTGTGTAAAAATTGGGAGGTGGGAGATAACCATTTTTGGCTGTGATTTGTGACTGGTATGGAGCATTTAGCTGTGGCAACACAAAGTCATGTCAGAAAAAAGAGATACGAAGGAGTACTTTTCTGGTTCTTGGTGTGACCAAGTGGGTGGCACGCATATGCTGCTGGGATATGTTCCAACTGTTTTACAGGCCTAATGGGTACCGTGGGATCACACCATGGATAGATGAATGAGTAGAAGGTATAAAAACATTACTGGAAATTTTACTTGGTTTCCCCATATCTCTTACAAAGTGATAATATAATAACTGCATGTTTCCTTTATAATTTATGACAGCACGTGAACAGAGTTCATCAACAGGCTGAGGTGCAATGTGTGTAGCACATACATGGATTCTTTATGTTAATTTCAGCTTTCTCTGGAAGAACGTTCAACTTAATATCAAAATTGATATTAATTGATTCTTTACTGGCGGCACAGTGGCGCAGTGGTAGCGCTGCTGCCTTGCAGTTAGGAGACATGGGTTCACTTCCCGGGTCCTCCCTGTGTGGTGTTTGCATGTTCTCCCCGTGTCTGCATGGGTTTCCTCCGGGTACTCCGGTTTCCTCCCACAGTCCAAAGACATGAAGGTTAGGTGCATTGGTGATTCTAAATTGTCTCTAGTGTGTGCTTGGTGTGTGTGTGTGCGCGCCCTGCGGTGGGCTGGCGCCCTGTCTGGGGTTTGTTTTCTGCCTTGTGCCCTGTGTTGGCTGGGATTGGCTCCAGTGGACCCCTGTGACCCTGTAGTTAGGATATAGCGGGTTGCATAATGAATGGATGGATGCGTGTGATGAAGTGGACTCTCCATCTCACAGACTAGTCGGGGACATTGCCTTATATTAGATATGCCCAAAGAAGCTTATGATTCCTTTATTTTGCTATTATTGTGTTTTTCTTTTACTTTTTAAATGTTATCTAGTATTTATCACCCTTTTCATTTTTACCTAGGCTTCCTTAATGTTAACACAAGTGTCCCCTATAAGCCACACCATACAGATGAGATGGTGGGATTGATGTCCATAGTTGTTGGAAGCAGCCAACATTGTGAAAAGATTGTCTGATCCTTATGTGAACATTTTTAGTGTCATCAGTAATGTGACAATTTTCAGAGGTCCATTGCCTGATGGCTTGGACCATAGGTCTAAAACCTGTGGAGGCGGCACTCCAGTCACAGCATTTATGACGATCCAATTTGCCAAATGTGTTTGGATTAGCATGGACTAACTTTGGGGTCATATTCAGGTTTTTTGTTGGAGCTAATTATCCCCACCTTTACTTTCGCAAGCATTACAGACAAAAGATGATGTTTTCAAAAACTGGTGTTATAATATAGCTTCCCACTGCCCCAGGGCTCCTCTGTCAGGGACAGTTTGACCATGCAGAGTTACTTGAAGGAGATACTGTCACTTATCCTATGAAATTTCATTGTTAATCTTATTGATGCCTCAGCACACGTAGCTTCCATTTTCTGTGAAGTGTTTGTGGCATTGACTACCTTTTCTAGTCAGCTGTTTTTGGAGTTTTATATGAATTTGTAATCGCCTCTTACCTACATTTCACCTGTTGTGTCCACTGTTTTTTTTTCTGAGTCCACTTGTCACAGAGTATTACATTTTTTTATTACAGGAAACTAATTTATTCTTCTTTGTGGTAAGCAACAGATATTCTGAGGATTGAAATATCTGCCAAGTAGTTTTTTTTTTCCTTTGGACATAAAAGCAAAAAGTCTGGCTTCTCAATATGTGTTGTTGTAGTGCTGTGTGTGGCAGAACGCCCACTTTACAAAATTTCAGTAGCGTAGTCTTGAAATAATAATTACTTACTTGATCATAATGTGTTTTTTAGATTCTTCTGACGCTATGAGACGTTGAAATAAAAATTATGATCTTGCTTACATAAACTTACATATTAATAAAGTTGTTCTATTTGTCTTCCTTGTTCTTCAGTTTTAAACGTCTCCCTTTCTTCATTAAGTAATGTGTTGATTAAGGGCAACATAGTGGTATACATTGTTGGCTCACAACTCCGAAGACATTGATTCCATTCCTTGACAGATTACTGTCTACATGGAGGTTCCCACCATGTATGCATACTTATTTCCATGAATATGCTGGTTTATTCCCACAATTCAAAGACATGTATGTTGGGTTAATCTGAGTTTCTTAATCAATTCTATGTTACTGTGTGTATGCGTGGCTGGCTCTACCTTTGGAATGAGCTTGGCAAACACCTATGACAGCACTAGAAGCACTGAGGCGGACAAGGTAAGCCTACAGTTACAAAAATGGAGCCAGCACTGTGTGTGGAGTCATTTGTTGGACTGGAATCTTGTCCATGTTTGGTTCCTGTTCTACATGTGACGCTGGAAGAAAGTCTCACTACAACCCTGTGAAAGTAACAGTTGGCTCAGAAAACTGATATGGAAATATTTTGATGACGTTATGGCACTTAGTTTAGCATTGCTGAATTCAGTCTTCCTCTGGTTTTCTAGATTTTAGATAACTGAGGCATTTATCCTTTCCTATAGACCAAGTTGTTTCTCTTTTTGCTGTCACATTGCAATTTCAGACTTCCCTCTCACTAGTTAGTTAAACTCACCTGTACCAATTCAAAACTTTTTTCCTAGTACCAACTAAAAATGTAATCATTCAATCTTGTCCCAAACATGTAGTCCTTAAGTAGAAAAACTTGTAAAGAATATGTTGCCATAGCCTTACTTTAAAAAAAAAAATCAATGCTTCACTGTAATTTTTAATGCTTTTCCTCACTTGAGTGCCTCATCTAATTAAAGTGAAATAAGCAATCTGGATGGATTCATAGTGCCAATGGAAGAAAATTCTTTTAGCCTACTTAGCGTTAGACTCAAGCGTTACTCTTGATGCTAAAACACTGCTAAAAGTGTTAGTCCTGAATGTCACTTGGGCAACTGTATAGTCACATCTCGCGTAAGCATTAGATCCAAGGATTACTTGGGCTATAAAAGTGCCAACAGAATTAGTGCCAAGAGTCACTTGAGAAACAATATAAGCGTGAGAAACAATATAAGAGTGTTACCCGGACAATGGTACAGACATGTCTTCTCCTAGCCTTATCATGGCATCTCGTAAGAAATGTTTTTCAGCAGCCCAGGTGTTGCATGCTCCTGACAGTGGTATGAGCAGTGATGATGAAGTGAATCTGTCTTCAGGCAGTGAAACAGAAACAGACAGTGAAATTGTAAAGTGTTTCTGATGAATCTGAAAGTGGCGCTCGTGTCAATCACACATGTGAAGTGTGCAGTTCAAAAGCTGAAAAGAAAATGTCCAAAGAATCACAGTACTATTGTCCCAACTGTGACATGGGATTGTGCATTTCATTTGTGCTTCAAGATATACCACACAAATGACACATTTTGACATTTTGACATTTTGATTTTCGATAAATAAATTCAATGCTAAGGAGGCTACTAAACACCCTTACTTAGAACTTGCAAGTAGGCTTCTATACTAGGGCCTGTGTTAGCAATGTCCAGTACATGTATTTTTCGTTTGAATTGTTTCTACTTGCATGGTGTCATTGAAGATGAGACTCACAGTAGCTACTTCATGTCAGTCCTGAGAATGCAGCCATGGGATGGCAGATGAGCCATCCATATGAGTGCTAGAGCTAATGCCAGTAATTCTCATAATATGTTGGTTATTGTGTAGCTCAAATGTAATTGGTACTTTATTACATCATCAAGTGTGATGGAATTGTCAAGAAATGTTTATGTATTCTTTAAACTAATTATTAATGAGGTCAGTGACTGCTGGGGTCACGTTCCTTTCACATGCAGAAAAAAATGAGTTTTAAATTATGCTATAAAGGATTACTTTTTCTTTAAAAGCATGGCCTTTTCTTCAAATTGAGCAAGTTGTCCTTGATCTTTGCCAGATCGTCCTTTAACTTCGTCCTAGAGTACTTATTATGAACTGAGTTCTCCTTGTTGGCATACAACATTTATAGATAACTTTGTTGAGTCTGACCAATTATGGATCTGTTTTTCTTCATTAAATTTCTTTGGCATGGTTGCCTTGTAACATTTTGGACATCTCCCACGTGGCGAAGCCCCCATCCTTTTTTAAGATAGAGGATAACCAGCTTGGAGTCTTCAGATGATTGTTAGACACTTCTCTGACAATGTCTGCAATGACCCAGCATTAAATGTTGACTTTACTCCATTGTTAGGTGGTGGCTGGTGGACTTTAAACCACAAGCTTGTTGCTTCAATTAATGTTTTACTGTTGACTTCCAAGGATATCACTTAACCCACCTCAAAAAAAGAAGAATTTGTGTGAAGAATTGTGCTGTGTCTAAAACTTCTAAATCAGTTTGGATACTGGCATTGACCAACTATGCAATAATAATAATAATAACTGCATTGTCTCATGGGAGACCACAAAGACTTCATTTTATATTTTTAATGCTATAAATATTTGCATTTATTATTAAAAATCTACAAGCTGACAACCTTGTTAACATTATGAACCTTTCAAACATAAAGGATAATTATAATATTCACCTTACCCTCTCTATAAAAATAAAAGTGCCACATTCCACAGTTATACAATACACACAAAGTCCACCACATCTGCATCATGCATTTTCATAATTAATTGTACTGACACAGTAACACAATGTAAGGTTTCAGAATGTGGTCCATGTATGAACAGATCATGGCCACCTCTCACCTTAAATACAGTATCTGCATATATTTTACAGAATAAGATAATGCTTGGGGCTGCATTGTGGCACAGTGTAGATCAGAGGTCACATCACGGGTCCTCCCTGTGTGGCATTTCCATGTTCTGCATGGGTTTCCTCCCACAGTCCAAAGGCATGCAGGATAGGTGGACTGGTGATGCTAAATTGTCCATAGTCGGTGTGGGTGTGTGTGTGTTCGCCCTGCAACAGATTGGTGCACAGTCCAAAGATTGTTTCTGATTGTGCCCTATGTTTGCTGGGATAGGTTCCAGCTCCCCTGCGACCCTCCTCAGGATAAGCCAGGTTTAGAAAATGGACAGATGTAGGAAATCTTTTACTTACCACTTTCATTTTGGGCATCATATAGCAAAAATATATTGTCTATGTTTGAATTGTTTTGGATAAGCAATTTACCAAGTAGTCTTTTGAGTGAATTTTCATGAAATTAAACTACAGTCTCTTAATACTGCACTTGTTAAATGTACAATTTTAATATTGCATATCTTATAGTCTAGTTTTTCTCATAATATAAAATCCATCATATCTGACTCCAATAACAATAGAAACGGCTTTCTACAACTGCTGCTTTTTCTAATCCTTGGGTGTACATGATTTTTCTTTGCACTTATTTTTGTAATCTACCACTTTTATGTTAGGAGGTAATCTAAACTCATTGAAAGACAATTTTCTGAACTGTCAAACAGTGCCTACTGCAGATCAACTTTGAACAATGAAGGCAATCCTGCGATACCAGCATGACATGATGTGCTGCTGTCCCCCGTTTTGTAGCAATTTCGCATTTGGTGCTGTGGATGGAAATTCTTGCTTTGTTACTTTTTTAATGTGTACAGCTTAGAATTTGATTACTGAAAGCCAGTCTATCTTAAATATAACTTTTTGAAGCTGCCATTAAAATATTTATTTAGGAGTTTTCCTCCTGATTCCTGGAATCAGGAATAATAATTTTTTCTCCAGCATTTATTTCTGTTTTTTTTTTTTTTTTATAAGCATTATTTAGCGTGTAACGTCTTCAGTTAGGTCCACATGTATTTGGACAGTGGCACAATTTTCATAATTCTGGCTTTGCACGCCACCACAATGAATTTGAAATGAAGCCATCATTATGTGATTGAAATGTAGACTTTCAGGCTTTAACTTAAGGGGTTTACAAAAAAAATCATATAAGCCATTTAGGAATGATAGCCGTTTTTCTGCATAGCCCCCCATTAACTGTAACAGTAGGAAACAATAGAAAATATATTGGGGTTCAAACTAGGAAAACACTTTAATTTGAATCCTTAAGGAAAAGAAGTAAAATAAAGAAAATCAGGTGCACTTGCCCACTGCTGGAAGCTAGTGTTGCACATTAAAATCACCAGACTATTGTTTTTTGATATGACAAGACCACTTTTATTAAAGAAGTTAGACAATGTATTCATGCTCTCATTCAGGTGTGTCTGGCGACTAAGTTAACTGATATGTAAGTTGGAGCATTTTTTATTTACTTCACCTATGAGTCAATTATTAGATTTTTGTTTATTGAATAGTTTTGTAACAATAAATCATTTTCAACCATAAATATATGCTTTTTAACAGAACTATGCAATGGAGTTAAATATGGAGCACAAATAGGCATGAGGTGGCTCAATAGATTTCATACACAGCAGATTGCAATTCAAATGATGTGGAAATGCCATCGATTGATTTGTGTTAGTAGAGGTGGGCCTGTGACTAATTGTTGTTCAGTTTCCTTAAACATAACGTTTTTGAAAGTACTGTATACCTAGTAGAGAAGTTTGCAACAATTATCAATTGAAAAATATCTGTTAACACAAAAAGATGAGGCATAAAATTAGCATTATTAACCTGTGAAAGGAGAAAAGCAACTGAAGTAAGTTCCTCATCTAGCAATTAATATTAGTTAAAACACAGTAATTCATTAAAATTTTATAAATAATTGAGAACTTTTAAATGAACTAATTTGTTGTGTAGCAGGAATACAAATGGCATACGAATAGCAAGAAAATCAGGGGCTTGCTGCAATTGTTCATGTACTGTATATCTGGGACTGAAAGATGAGGGGTGGGCACCAGAGATCAGGGGCTTAATCCACTTTAACCCCCCCAAACCCCCCGGGGGGGGGGGGGGGGGGGGGGGGGGGGGGGGGGGGG
>JANRMT010062842.1:7573870-7587413 GCA_026402145.1 Polypterus bichir lapradei | reverse complement strand
TATAAGACTGAATTGATATAACAATATTATCTGTAGATTATTATTGTCCCATACCACCTGACACCACCTGAGACCACTGTCCATTGATAAACCCATCCCATGTTTATATCAGTCAGGGCAGCTGCACTTTTCCCATGTTATTATTTAGTTTAAACACCATTCAGCTGCAGGTTGATAATGTCGGTTCTTTACAATAATAATCTACAGATAATATTGTTATATCAATTCAGTCTTATATATGCTTACATAATTGCTTTCCCCTTCCAAATAAGTGACTTTTTGTACTCTATTAGTTAACTTTGCTAAAGCAGCAGGAGAAAGACGCTGCTGTGTGAAATGTTTGCACATGCGTGTTCTGTCTGGCATCTGACTCAATTGCATTGGAAATCCGAGCAGCTGTCAAATGAATAAAAGAGGAAAATATGTAAAATATATAAGTTTAAGCAGTAACAGTAAACTGACTAAAGTTAAAGTTGCACAGAATTGACAAATTTCTTTAAAGAACAAAATTGGTCCATGGTGGGGGGGGGCAAGTTGTTTCATACAGACACACACACACACACACACTGACGGACAGAGAGTTATAGACATAGGCTTTCACAATAAATGCTCATGAATTACAGGGGGTCCTCGGGTTACAACGTCTCGACATACAACGTTTCGAGTTTACAACGCTCACTCCCATAAAAACTTTAAAAAATCGAGACGTGAGAATGATTAAAGGTAAGGATTATTTTTTGCACTCATTTTTTCTGTTACTACAGTACAGTGTACAGTACAGTATATTTATGTTCTTTTACTTTTTCTGCGGCTTAGTTGTGTTTTTATGTTCTAGATTATGATTTTGCAAATGTGTTAGGATAGGCAAGTGACTTAGGCTAAGGTGTGTTTCCACTTACACCAAAATTCGGGTTACATCACTGTTGTAGGAACGGAACTGTGTCGTAACCCGAGGACCCCCTGTATACCATAAATGCAAATGCACCAGAAAACCTGGTGGTCAGGTCAGGTCTGAGGTTATAGTTCTTTTGAAACAGCAACATCAGAGCCTGGGAAGAAGCAGACAGAAAATGTATCTTTATGGGGTTAGACATCAACCCTAGGTATGCTTTGTTTTACAAAACTGCGTGCCATTATGAAGTTTGTCTCTGACACACTAACACCGAGTTCTCTCAGACGACATATTGTTCAACAGAAATGAGTCAATAAAGACTATTGGGGCTTCATCGTGCCAACAACAATACGACTGCATAATGCCTCACTGTGACTGTGACCTATTTGTTGTTTTTTATAATATAATAATATTTACTTAGTTATTTATTTTTTGAGCTTTGGTAAAAAGCCTAATTTTATATCTGTTAATCAAGACAGCAGAGTTTTGTATTCCATACAGGACCAGCTTTTGTGCTACCTCAGTCAACATTGTAAATAGCTAGCCAATCGTTTGACCATGTCTATGACATAAGACTAGCCAGTTTCTCCGAAAGTTTCATAATGCAGTGTTTGTTATTTTGTTTTATGTGTTTTAGATTTCTTCACTAGGATTTAGGACTAGGATTTAGGTTTCTCGTTAACATTTCAATGACTCGTTTGATTAGTGTAGATCTCCCGGTGTTTTACTGCAGCTTGTTTTCTTGGTTGACTCCAGCTCCTCTTCTTAAACTAACGTTGGACCACACTATTTCACTGAAAAGAGTATAATTATATCTAATTAAGACATGGACACAACTTCAGGAAACTGAGGTCAAATCTTTGTCTGGCCACTCTGATGATGTTCTGTCTCTGGGTCCATTGTTAGTTTCTTCTGGTACCGTAATTTCTTAATATATCTAAAATGCATGTATGTTAGCTCAACTGCCAACTACAAATTGAATTGTCCAATTATTAGTAAAATTGTGTGCATTCATCAATGTACCCTGCAATGGATCGGTGCCCTGTCATGGATTACTTTTGATATACATTTAAAATTCAGGTATTCCGCTTACTATTTTTTTCATCTAGTCATTTTTGAATTTCAGTGCTCATGGTGCAGTTTATAATACTTAAATCTGGCAAATTCCCTTGTTGTCAAATGTAAAAGCTAATTTAAATTGGAAGTTTTTAGCGATTTAAATTTTTAATGCAGACCCTAAATAAGTTAATTCTGTCAATCTGGCTGTACATCACACTCAATGAAACAGTGCCAAATAAATCCATGTCTATTAGTAGTAGTAGCGGGTCACCAGCACTTGTTAATTTCCTGTGTTATTTCTGAATAATGAACTTCATTCACACAATCAACCTTTAAGCATTGTGTTCTTAGAGAGACTGAACTTCAGCATCATCTTTTTCACACGTTAACTGCAAATAAATTAAAAAACAGTAACATCGCTCAGTATAGCCTAAAGTGCAGCTCAAGATAGTAGATGACCATGGTGATGTCTGCTAATCCAAGTCCCCCTGTAAAAGAGGCTGTAGATGTACAGGTCTGAGTGGGAGACAGAATGTAAGTGGGTCAGTGTATTGGCGACGAATACACTTACTGTTGAGCTTTTTTGGTCGTGGAAACAGCACAATGCAGGTGCAACCCATGTTTGAGCTCCTGAAGAGCAGATGACACAGATAAGAATCATTCACACTTCTCGTAAATCAGATTGGTATGTTGTTGTTGTTATTCAGTTAATTGTATGTTACCTATAATGTATACTGAATAGTCTACAGTGTACTCGCCTCATTGCTACTCTTTAGACAGCTGGTAGATTAACATTTCAGAGAGCATTGAACTTTTCCCAACATTGCACACATCTTTGGATGAGCTTATCCTTTGCAATTTACTTCTTCATACCAGCACTGACTGCAAGACAAAATAATTCTTGAAATGAAAAAAAATATTATATAAATGTATTAGTATTGGGACATGTGCAGCACCATCTGCCAGTGTGTCATAACAATACAGAGTATTTCTTTGTGAGCAATCCATCAATATATCTTTTTTATTAATTGAATCTTCGTAATCTCTTTTTACCCTCACATGCAACTAGGAACCATCCTGATTGCATCAGATGGAACGCATGGACCAACCCTGGACATGGCACCATTCTTTCATGCACACACCTAAATTCACTCATGCTGAGCCAGTTTACAGCTGTGAATTATGCTAACATAAACATCTTTTAGATGAGGAGATAAAAATGAAAAGGGAAAAAAAAGCCACATACAGTATATGCTAGGAGCAGACAGGCAGGCTGCAATCCACGCACAGAGCTTTGAGGCAGTAGTGTGCCACAATGTGAATTAGACGGTCTTTCTACTAAATGATAAATAGACATCCTTCAAAAGGCACAGGCAGCAAACCAAAAACAATTAGTTTGTCATCTGAAGGCCTGCCATTTGTATCAGTTGACTGGCAAGCATGAAGTCAATAGCTCAAATTTCTTAATTGAGTTTACTTTTGAGAAAGGTTTTAAAAAGAAGTAACATAGAAAAAGAACAGGCACTTGTTGAAAAGTTCCTGGCATTTATGATTGCAATTGAATTTGTCATTGGTCAAGGCAGACTTTTAATATCCAGCTCTATTAAACTTCTTTCACCAGCTACTTGTATATTGTGTACAGCATTTAAAACCATGTTCTTTTGCTGCTTTGTTTAACATTTCAGTATATATATATATAGATATAGATATACTGTATATATATTTTTTAGGCTTCTTCATTTATGCTTGGCTGATTGAAATATCAGAGACTGCAGTGGGGAGCACTGATTTGACTTTGGCATACATGACTGACTTGGCCACGATACGTTACCTTATTCCTCAGAACTCTAATGACTCAATGTCTGCCAATCCATAAATGTTTAGTAATCTCCCATCAGCTAAAGGCTTAACAGGTGACAGATATCAAGCTCTCATTATTTATTTATCTTTTACATCCCTATAATTATGAAATATGCAAGATTAAAGGAGTTCAGCTCTGAACGACCTACACCTCAGTGCATCTCAATCTGATAGCTGCCAAGCAACAAACAGCAAGCTGGGCTGCTCTGCTCTTTTATGATTGAAAAATAGTCTAGTTGATGAGCTTAATATTGGTTGAAATTGGTCTATTACAATCTGAGGAAAAAAAGATCATCTTCTACAAAGATGCAGAGAAAATGACAGCATTAAAAAAAATTGCTTTCTCGAAATAAGAAACCTATTACCAAGATCATTTTAGGAAATTGAAAATATGGAATGTTATGTGAATGCCAGTATTTCTGAAATCTTTGCCTCTGTTTGATTAAGTGAGTGTGCTGTAATTTAATGCCATCAGTAAAGTTCTCCAGGAATATTCCTATATAAATCAGATTTTTTTAACATTGTTGTTTATTATATTGGTTTATTAATAACCTATAGCAACTGTCAACATAGTGCTAATTTATAAATAGCAATAAATGGCTGAAACAGATGCTCACTCCAACCACTGAAATATTGTACTGTGCCAGTTGGACTTGCATCTCATCATTCAATGTGTTTTCTTTATTTTCATGACTGAAGGCATCAAAACTATGAATGAACACATGTGGAGTTATGTACTTAACAAAAAAAGGTGAAATAACTGAAAAAATGTTTTATATTCTAGTTTCTTCAAAATAGCCACCCTTTGCTCTGATTACTGCTTTGCACACTCTTGGCATTCTCTCGATGAGCTTCAACAGGTAGTCACCTAAAATGGTTTTCACTTCACAGGTGTGCCTTATCAGGGTTATTTAGTGGAATTTCTTGCTTTATCAATGGGGTTGGGACCAGCAGTTGTGTTGTGCAGAAGTCAGGTTAGTTGGACGATCATTTATTTTTCAACAGGACAATGACCCCAAACACACCTCCAGGCTGTGTAAGGGCTATTTGACCAAGAAGGAGAGTGATGGAGTGCTGTAAATGGTCATGAAAATAAAGAAAACACATTGAATGAGGAGGTGTGTCCAAACTTTTGGCCTGTACTGTGTGTGTATATATATATATATACAGTATCTATACTAATAAAAGGCAAAGCCCTCACTGACTGACTGACTGACTGACTCACTCACTCATCACTAATTCTCCAACTTCCCGTGTAGGTAGAAGGCTGAAATTTGGCAGGCTTATTCCTTACAGCTCACTTACAAAAGTTAAGCAGGTTTCATTTAGAAATTCTACACGTAACGGTCATAACGGTCGATAACGGTCGACAACGTCCGCCATGTTGAATTTTCTTATTTATGGCACCATCTTCATGAAATTTGGTAGGCGGCTTCCCTGCGCTAACCGAAACCGATGTATGCACTTATTTCGATGGTATGACGCCACTGTCAGCCGCCATATTGAACTTTCCAACGTCACTAATTTTCCAACTTCCCGTGTAGGTAGAAGGCTGACCCCATCTTCACGAAATTTGGTAGGTGGCTTCCCTGCGCTAACCAAAACCGATGTACGTACTTATTTCGGTGGTATGACGCCACTGTCGGCCGCCATATTGAATTTTCCAAACATCACTAATTCTCCAACTTCCCGTGTAGGTAGAAGGCTGAAATTTGGCAGGCTCATTCCTTACAGCTTACTTACAAAAATTAAGCAGGTTTCATTTAGAAATTCTACACGCAATGGTCATAACGGTCAATAACGGTCGACAATGTCCGCCATGTTGAACTTTCTTATTTATGGCCCCATCTTCACGAAATTTGGTAGGCGGCTTCCCTGCGCTAACCAAAACCGATGTACGTACTTATTTCAGTGGTATAATGCCACTGTCGGCTGCCATATTGAAGTTTCCAACATCACTAATTCTCCAACTTCCCGTGTAGGTAGAAGACTGAAATTTGGCAGGCTCATTCCTTACAGCTTACTTACAAAAGTTAAGCAGGTTTCATTTCGAAATTCTATGTGTAACGGTCATAATGGTCAACAGCGTCCGCCATGTTGAACTTTCTTATTCATGGCCCCATCTTCACGAAATTTGGTAGGCGGCTTCCCTGCGCTAACTGAAACCAATGTACGTACTTATTTTGGTGGTGTGATGCCACTGTCAGCTGCCATATTGAACTTTCCAACGTCACTAATTCTGCAACTTCCCGTGTAGGTAGAAGGCTGAAATTTGGTACTTATTTCGGTGATATGATGCCACTGTCGGCCGTCATATTGAACTTTTCAACGGTCAATAATTATACTACACAGGAGCACTAGAAGAGTGAAATGCTGAAGTGTACCGAAATGGCCAAATATTTTACACGTTTTGACAACCGCCAATGCTTCTTAAACATCTTAGATTCACAGGTGACGATTTCAGTAGTGGACACTTTGATGTTTAGAAATGTTTAAACTCTCAAAAGCTGGATGTGAAGTTATCAATGAAACTGGTTGTATACTTACAACGCTTGACAGATGCCGAATGTCTCTTCAACACAAGTCCTACAAATACTGTCGTAATTGAAACAAACCATGAAACTCAAACCGATTATAACAGCAGCAATCCAAGCTGTGAGGTTTGAAACAAGATTACTGTTCACATGGCCAACTGTACGTTGCATGCTCAAGAGTAAGCTCAGCGCACAGCTACAGCTTGGTCATATTACAACTGGAGGGCCGAACTGACAACGTGGCATACAAAGAGATCCTTAACAAATAATTATTGGTATATTTTCCCTCAGTTTTAAAAAGGTTTAATTGTCTTCTTAATAAAAATTTTAAGGCAGTACTTCGTCGCTGCGAAGCGCAGGTATTTTGCTAGTATATATATATATATATATATATATATATATATATATATATATATATAATATGTATTGTGATGGATGTCCGGCAAGAGTTTCTGGCCCTCACCGCCAGGAGGAGCTCTCCCGACAGCATGGACGTGCACCGAGTTCCAGCAGGGCCTCATGGACTTTGTAGTTTTTATACACAGCCCTGCTGGATACCTTGGGGACACAAGGAGTCGCTGAAGGGAGCCTCGTGGACTCATATATGCCCTATAACCTGGAAGTGCGTCATAATCCTGTGACAGGAAGAAACGACGTGCTTCCGGGGTGAAGATACGGACTATTTACCCTGACCCGGAAGGGATAAGGACTTGTGGACTGTGGGGCAGGAACACCTCTGGGTCAAAAGGTATGAAAAGACTCTGGGAAAGTTCAGACACTGAGCTGACCTGGGAGGAAGGGTAGCTAAGTGTCTGGGAGAGGAGGATTGTTTGATTGTGCTTAATTACTGTATAAATAGTGTAGAGGGGAAGGTGCTTGGTGCACTGTGTTATAAGAAAATAAAAGAGTCTTGGACTTTTACTTGGTGTTTGAAGTGGTACCTGAGGGTTCAAGACGTGGATCAGAACCTCTACTGCTACAATATATTATATATATAAAAATGTCTACGCGTGGAAGTGTGTGTGTGTGTGTTTGTCCAGCTTGGAAGTGAGAGGTGGAGCCCTTAGCCTGACTGAGGATACGCAAGCAAGGCCAGCATGTTGGCAAAACGAAACATCCGAAGTGAGAGTCACTCGCTTATCCGCTATTACAGAAGAGTGGCGAGCACATTAGCAAAACTGTATCCCTTTTACTTTTCTTCCTGCCGCTAATACACAACAGAAGAGAGCATGTCGGCAAAATTAAACTTTCGAAGAAAGACAGTTGCCTAGCCGTTAATGCACAAACGATGTGAGCACTTCAGCAAAATGAAACCTCCTAGGAGAGAGATGCTCAGAGTAGTTCCTTTCAATCTACCTGACAATTTACCTGACATCTCTACATTTCAATTTTTTTTGGTAACGATTTCAATAATTTCTTGGACCCCCTGCTTTTTACAGCACGGGCTTGCACAGCTAGTGTGTGTGTATATATATATATATATATATATATATATATATATATATATATGTTGATAGAAACAGTGGCACCAGTGAGCCCCAAACCTGACCATGAACACATACAGAGTACCATGTTTAAATAAAGGATGGTTTTTATTTCACTAGACTACCTCCATAAAGTAGCAAAAGTAATAAGCACAGGTTCCCTCGCTCCTCCAATCACCTCTCAACTCCTCTCACCACTGCATTACCCTTCTGCAAATGAGTCTTGCTCTCCATCCTCCCAGCTCCGAGTGCGGTCACTTCTATTGAGGACCCAGGAATATGTCCGGTGTTGGGTCTGCTGCCCGTTGGAAGTACTTCCAGGTCATATGGAAGTCCCTTGTGGTAACACCGGAACCTAGCAGGGCTGTGCTGCTGGATTGAAACTCACAGCATTCCCTGCTTGTTCCTGAATGGGTGTCAATACGGAGGGTTGCTGCAGTCTGTCCTGTCCTCTTCTTTTATCCCGTCCAGGGAAGGTACTGGAATCATATGCGGCCAGGACACCTGTTCATGGACATATATATGTACGTAAGTAGGATTCAGTTAGTGTTGGGAACCCGCGTACCAAATTTCTTGAAGATGGGCCTATAAGTAACAAAGACCGTTGGAAAGTTCAATATGGCGGCCGACAGTGGCGTCATACCACTGAAATAAGTGCCAACATCAGTTTCGGTTAGCACAGAGAAGCCGCCTACAAAATTTCGTGAAGATGGGGTCAGCCTTCTACCTGCACGGGAAGTTGAAGAATTAGTGACGTTGGAAAGTTCAATTTGACGGCCGACAGTGGCGTCATACCACCGAAATAAGTACGTAAATCGGTTTCGGTTAGCACAGGGAAGCCGCCTACCAAATTTCGTGAAGATGGGGCCATAAATAGGAAAGTTCAACATGGCGGAAATTGTCGACCGTTATGACCGTTACGCGTAGTATTTCGAAATGAAACCTACTTAACTTTTGTAAGTAAGTGGTAAGGAATGAGCCTGCCAAATTTCAGCCTTCTACCTACACGGGAAGTTGGAGAATTAGTGATGAGTGAGTCAGTGAGTGAGTGAGTCAGTCAGTGAGGGCTTTGCCTTTTATTAGTATAGATTGTAAGACAAAACACATACAATGATGAAGTGTTGGGCCTTTTGAAGGAAAACTCAATATAAACAAAACCAGGTTAGAAATTTGTTGAGTCTCCAAATAGACTGCCTAAAGATGGCAGAGCTCCTGGAAATACGGATGGACACCGGAAATTATGTCAATCTTCTGGTCTGCAGAGAGAGAAAGAGAAAAGGTATCAGTTAGCAGTACCCTTTTGTGTTCTGTTGGGAAATAACCATTATCTGAGCCTTTAAATTGTCCCTAATGTGCATGTGTGTGTATATAAATACAGGTGCCGGTCATAAAATTAGAATATCATGACAAAGTTGATTTATTTCAGTAATTCCATTCAAAAAGAGAAACTTGTATATTAGATTCATTCATTACACACAGACAGATGTATTTCAAATGTTTATTTCTTTTAATTTTGATGATAATAACTGACAACTAATGAAAGTCCCAAATTCAGTATCTTGCAAAATTAGAATATCAATTAAGACCAATGCAAAAAAAGGATTTTTAGAAATGTTGGCCAACTGAAAGGTATGAACATGAAAAGTATGAGCATGTACAACACTCAATATTTAGTTGGGGCTCCTTTGGCCTGGATTACTGCAGCAATGCGGCGTGGCATGGAGTTGATCAGTCTGGCACTGCTCAGGTGTTATGAGAGCCCATGTTGCTTTGATAGTGGCCTTCAGCTCTTCTGAATTGTTGGGTCTGGCGTATTGCATCTTCCTCTTCACAATACCCCATAGATTTTCTATGGGGTTAAGGTCAGGCGAGTTTGCTGGCCGATCAAGAACAGGTATACCATGGTCCTTAAACCAGGTACTGGTAGTTTTGGCACTTTGTGCAGGTGCCAGGTCCTGTTGGAAAATGAAATCTGCATCTCCATAAAGTTCGTCAGCAGCAGGAAGCATGAAGTGCTCTAAAACTTCCTGGTAGACGGCTGTGTTGACCTTGGACCTCAGAAAACACAATGGACCAACACCAGCAGATGACATGGCACCCCAAACCATCACTGACTGTGGAAACTTTACACTGGACCTCAAGCAACATGGATTCTGTGCCTCTCCTCTCTTCCTCCAGACTCTGGGACCTTGATTTCCAAAGGAAATGCAAAATTTACTTTCATCAGAGAACATAATTTTGGACCACTCAGCAGCAGTCCAGTCGAGACACTTCTGACGCTGTCTCTTGTTCAAGAGTGGCTTGACACAAGGAATGCGACAGCTGAAACCCATGTCTTGCATACGTCTGTGCGTGGTGGTTCCTGAAGCACTGACTCCAGCTGCAGTCCACTCTTTGTGAATCTCCCCCACAGTTTTGAATGGGTTTTGTTTCACAATCCTCTCCAGGGTGCGGTCATCCCTATTGCTTGTACACTTTTTTCTACCACATCTTGTCCTTCCCTACGCCTCTCTATTAATGTGCTTGGACACAGAGCTCTGTGAACAGCCAGCCTCTTTAGCAATGACCTTTTGTGTCTTGCCCTCCTTGTGCAAGGTGTCAATGGTTGTCTTTTGGACAACTGTCAAGTCAGCAGTCTTCCCCATGATTGTGTAGCCTACAGAACTAGACTGAGATACCATTTAAAGGCTTTTGCAGGTGTTTTGAGTTAATTAGCTGATTAGAATGTGGCACCAGGTGTCTTCAATATTGAACCTTTTCACAATATTCTAATTTTCCGAGATACTGAATTTGGGACTTTCATTAGTTGTCAGTTATAATCATCAAAATTAAAAGAAATAAACATTTAAAATACATCAGTCTGTGTGTAATGAATGAATCTAATATACAAGTTTCACTTTTTGAATAGAATTACTGAAATAAATCAACTTTGTCATGATATTCTAATTTTATGACCGGCACCTGTATATAGAGTCATGCACTGAATTACAGATCCATTTAGAACCAGCCATTTGGCCATATATCAATCCCAAAGTATACGGACCATTGCAAATAAGGCTCTGAGAGTTTGGTGTGGGCCACATACTTTAACTGGACATATGGAGTAGCCCAAACAGATTTTCTAGTCTTGGTGTCTGCACACCGGGTCCATGTGAGGCAGTGTTTGTCAACCACTGGATGAGTTGCAGGTTGCTGATGTTGGTTTGCGGGATACCGCCATTGGTTCACTGGTGTAAGGGAAGGCAGGGTGAGATGAATACTTAAGAATTAGCCCCATGGAGCAGCACCAACAAAAACAATCTTTAAAGAGCCCTCCAAGATTTAAAAAAACATATGAGACCCTGTGAAATAATAATAATAGTGAAAGAGTTATTACTGTGACTAGTTTTGGCAATTATTTCCATATTGTTTTCAGTGGCCTGGCTGTAAGTAAGAATGGTCTCAACTTGGTCGGGCATAAATTAGCACTGTATATATTGCTTCCATTTTTTGTGTGACTATTTCATAATTGCCATTTTATCTTTGTCATTTTGTCACAAATGGTAATTCATACTATGGTTCTCCTTTGCTTTTTTGAGAGATATAAGCCTTGTCCCCTTTAAGATGTGTAGGCTACAAAATGTTCTTCTTGAGGTTTGAAGTCTAGGCTTACTTAGTAAGGCTTATCTAGTAATTTTCAGGAATATTTTTGGGTTTGAGGTCTACTTTCAAGTTTTGTGAGTCCTATAAACATGAACAGTAATATGCTATAATAGCAAGATAAGAAATCAAGCAAACAATATTTATTAAAAGTCATTTAAAAAGTATATTTAGGGAAACATAGATCACCCTGCAAAAATTTAACTATTCTGGACTTTCAGTGTTCTAAATAGTTCAAGGTGTACGCATTGAAACATACTCTGATGTTTTAGGTAAGTACTTTATTTTTTAAATTAAAAAGTGCCTTTTGGGTAGTTGTAAGAGATGTTTTTGCACATCAAGGACCTCATTTGCTTTTCTCAGAGAGACTACAAGGATGGCACACTAGTGTTCTTTCCTCAAATCCCAAAGTTCTGTTTAAACAGCTTTGGCCAATTGTCATTTCAGAACATACTGCTGTGCTAGTTTTTACTGTGGAGTTAAAGTGTCCAAGTACTGATAAGATGGGGTAAAGTGTACTAATATCTGGAGTAATATTCAGATGGGGGTCATGGAGATTTGTTCAGAAAAACACCAGTTAAACAGAAAGGTTTAAGAATTGTAGCTGAGGATTTGAAAAGGGAGCCAGCAAACATCAGGAGCCATTCCATTTTTGGTCTTAAGAGTCCAATGGATATCAAGCAACCTACAGCACTCTGAGAAGAAGTGGCACGCAAGCCCATTTTTTTCTTTAAACAGTGGGCCATCACTGTGCCTTCTGCCTTTGAATAATGGAGAACAACAACATCACCCTTAATTAAAAACAAACCCCCTGCTTCATTATTTGAATAATGAGCTTGAACTGCTACTGTTTCTGTATGCATTTTAAAATGTTAATTAATAATGAAGTTACAGATCACAACATTTGAAATAAATTACTTTTGGAAGCTGTTTTCTACCCCCACTCTCCCACTCCCACCTTTAAATAAATGAAAACCTTAGAGAAAATGCAATTGCAGTTGTATATAAAATGCCACTATCATTTGTCATTAGTGTCCCTGTACATAATTAACTGGAAACTGGAAAACCGCTACAACCCACTTTAATAAAAAGTGAAAAATATAATGTATATGATGTCCAATTTGGCTTGCCATATCTTGCAATCCCCCAGTGATTAAATGACTGCAGCCATCCATCCATTTTCTACTAGTAAATAGTTAGTAATACACTATATGCCATTAAATAGAAGCTCTATTCATTTTTTAATTCTGCTCATTTTACTACAGTTGAAGACTGTAGGAATGGCATATTATTGAACGTAAAACAGTAAATTACCCTGCATTGGATGTCAAGACTTCTAAGGGCACACTTTCATCCTTATGTACCAAGGTATAAATGTTGGGGCACCAACCAGGTCACCCTGTTTAATTAATGAAAAAGCTTTTAACAAAAACAGTGCACTGCAGAATATATAAACCAAAATAAAGAGCCGCTGTCGCTATCTTCTAGCCTTTCGAGTCTGGTTGGGAGCTGCATCTCTGTCGAGCATTAGTCCAGATTTGGACACCACCTTCTGTGAGTGCTTCAAATATAGAGTCCTCTGACCGGAAGGGGCAGAGTCAGTTGTTCACATTGGCTGGCTTCTGTGTTCTGTGGGAAGAGAAAAAGACAATTCCCTTAGTGACAGCTCTCCCTCTCACCCAGCTGTGGAATTGCTTATCATGGATGAGCCAGGAGGGTGATCATGAGACTCGTGTGTGTTTATGATACCACACACACTTAACACATACCAAGCCAATTTAGATTGATCATTTAGCCTAACCTACACATCATTGGGATGTCAGATAAAATAATGGGATGTTTGGAATGATGCACATGTGCATGGTAGGAATGTGGGGCCAGGATTTGAACCTAAATGCCCAAAGTTGTACATCAGCAACTTTGCAACCATTGCAAGAACCACTGCACCATTAATTTTGAAATAAATGAATAGTAATTAATACACATAAATAATTCATTGTTTTGAAATGCAAGAGCTAATGTGGGATTTGTGGAATTGCTTTCATACTCATAAATGCCAAAACATTAGTAGAAAT
>JANRMT010062842.1:7554632-7568870 GCA_026402145.1 Polypterus bichir lapradei | reverse complement strand
ATATAGATATAGATATGGGAACAACACTCATATCAATGACAAAACAATTACATTAACAATCATGTTACGTTATTTTTTAAATTTTTCCTTTTCTTTTTCATACCTTCTTTAACACACTACTTCTCCGCTGTGAAGCGCGGGTATTCTGCTAGTATATGAATAAATAAAACATTGTTACATTGGGATCAACACAAGATCCTAGTATTAACATAACTAATATGGCGGCCTTAAAAACAGTATTTGCTTTATTGAGGGCATACCTGAAAAAAGAACTAACTAGAAGAACTAGAATAACTATTTTTTTCATTTTAAGAAAAACTGAAGAAAAGAATTTAAAAAATATTAAACACGCATCATTCATTTGAACATATTTCTCCCAAGTTGAGGAGTAATTGTTTGGTACCATTTTATGGAAAGCACATATTGCATTTCTGAATGTTATTTTAAGGTAGCTGAGCATACTAATGGTGGAATATGGAGTATGGTCAAACTAAAACCGATTACAAATGAAACATTTCTTTCTACATTTTGTAATGTTTGAAAATAAAGAGTGTAAAAAGTTAAAGCTGGCTTGTTCTTATAGCTGACTTTTATAAGTTGCTTGGAAGAGCTGTGAACATTGCTTAAATTTTTGTTAACTTAGCTGCTTTAAATAGGCTTCCTCCTTTTTAAAGACAGAAAGTTAGTTACTGTGTTTTAATGAGAAATATATTGATAGCTATGCTTGCCTCCAGGAATAAAATCCATCATTACAATTTATATTATTCTTCTTCATCTTCATTGATTTATAAAACCAAAATCTAGTGTTTTTGTGAGGGTGTAAAATCATCTTATGTGTTTTCCCCAAAAGAAAAAGAATAGTTTATTACTAAGCTGCCTATATATATAATAATAGCTGTGTAAACCTGTGCTGTAAAAAGCCCAGGCTCCTAGAAACTATGGAAATCGTAAGAAAAAAAAATAAAATGCAGAGTCAGCAGTTTCGTTTTGCGGATGTGCAAGCGAGTTTTACTTTGGTGACGGAGTCGCTTTTTTTCAGCTTCATGCAGTAGCCTCATACTTCGTTCTTCTTCCAACTCCTTAACTTGGGTCCACCTGTCTGGTTGCTGTAGCCTTGCACTTCCAGACTGGACAGACAGACATACACACTTCCATGTGTAGATGCTTATATATAAGATATACAGAGTATAATGCAAAGTTGTCTGCCTCATTCACTGACTTACTCGTTAACAAAAACACTATTTCCCATTTAGATAAAAACCTGAAATATGGCAAGGTGGTACATCTAAGTCAGTAGCTATCTGCTAAGAATGGACATATCAATATTGAAGAAGTTGCAGTGTCCATGACAGGAAAAAATAGATGTGATCATATTGTGAAATAGAAAGAGAAAGTTTGGCAAAGTTAGATTTTGGTTATCTGTCCTGCTTCTTCAACCGTCACAGCACAGAAATATACAAGGGAGCTCACCTCACCTGCTCTTTGGTCGTGGTGTTTAAATAGAACAAAACACTAACATTGGTTTTACATTGTGGCATTTGAATTTCTAATGGGCAAGTCACAGAAATTATTTTGCAATGCTCAGAGCTACTGCTCTGTGCTCCTTGCGCAGCACTTATTTATATTCACTTAAAGCATTGCTTTGCATAGACATTCACATCTGTTGACTTTAAAGGGGGACTGCATACAACTGACAAAAAACAGGGAAAAAATCCTGTACTTGTGTGAACGGAATAAATAAATGAAAATCATAAACATTTAATAATGATATTATATAAAGGAATTTCACATTATTTCTGCTGATTACCGATATCTGCTCAAAGGAAGACACTTTCCTGTAAAATTGTGTTTTACAATGGCCTTCAACAAAAAATGCAGGAGTTGATCTAATCAATGTTTTACTGACGTGCAATTGTATATAGCATGGTCAAGAATAAGCAGCTCCAGTGAGCTAATAATATTATTATTGCTTTTTATTTATTCAAGGCGACTCATATTTAAGATACAATTGATTACGTTTTTTGTTTTTCCAATTGGAGTACAGGCAGATGAAGTGGTCACACAGTGTCAATTGCAGGATCTAGGTCCAAAGCCTTAACCACTTACACCATAATGCCTGCCAATAATGTTAGCCTTTTGTAAAAGACCTATAAATATTGTATGCAGAAAGTACCCAGTAAGTTACAGTGACATCTGATATATCTGTTTAACTGACAGCACTGTAACTCAGGCCCATTGTCTTATGAAAATGTAAAGCCAGGTAACACAGCTAGTGGATTTATATAAGATATTTTATCATGCTTAGCATGTACTGGTACGAAATGGCTCTCTTCCATTGGGTATCCCAACTCAATTTGTTTATGCACACCCATTAATATCTTTTCTTGTGTCTGCCTCTCTTTATTCTATATAATTTGTTCAATCCATTACAGAAATAATAAGCACTACTTTCACACTGGGAAAATTCCAGAGCTAATGAAACATGCTATAATGAAAGTAATGAAATTGCATGTAATTACATACTAATTTGTAGTTTCCCAATTCTTTTAAAGTTTTTAGAAAGTGCAGTCTTTTCAGAAATTCTTGAGTCATTTTTGAGTGTTTCCAATCAGTCTTTCATAGAAAGTACAGAAAAGAAGCAGCTGAGTAAAGTGCAGTAGTCAAGTATTCAGTGATGGCGGCGGCTCAGGACACTTTCCAGGCTTGATTTCACATGATGTTAGAGCTATATCTGATGCCACTCATTTGGGTCAGCTTAAGAGGCTAGCAATTTGGAACTACGAGAACAGAAGCCACTCACTTGCAATAGGTAATGGTATTTACAGCTCAAAATCCAAAGTGTTCAACTTTGAGCTCTTTAGTTTTAACCATTTGCATGTTTCCTCTTTCTTCCATGCAATGTTTCTGTTGTTTACTGATGACAAAAAAAGATCTATGCATTATTTAAATCAGATATGAGTATTGGGCAGGGATTACAGACTGAATACATATTGACTTGCTCTAATTCCATGAAGAACTTCACAAAAAGCCATCAATTAAGCACAACACCACATCTCATGAAGACAGATGCCATAATTTTGCAACAAGGTCTTCTCCCATTGGCCCCTTCACATTCCTTTCGGTGGCTGGAAATCAGAGTTAGCACTGCCACATGTTCATCCTAATAACAGTCTTGTTTATTCAACACTATACATTGAGGGCCTACAGAAACTGAGCTTTATATGAAAAAATAGTGAACTGAAATGTCTGTTTTGGTGTGTAAAAAGGAGACACATCAGAATGAAGGAGCTGGGGCACCACCTTGGTGACCCTATATAATTTGAAAGAATGCACAACAATGCAACAGGCAGTACTTAACGGAGACTTCTTTTTGGACTCGAGTTCAAAACAGAACTGAAGACAAGATGGCTGGTTCCCTGGTTGGGCGGGTCCAGGAGGGCTAACAAAAAAGTGACATCAGCGGTGGAGTGGTTGTCAGCAATAGACCACAGTATAACCCCTGGTTCGGTGGGTAATTACCATCACCGGAGCCCATAAGCTGTCTTCCATGCACACGAGCATGACAGGTGATACACATTCTCTATATATGTAGTAAATTCTTGTTATTAACAACGGTTATGTTGCTGAAAAACCCTATGGAAATGAAAGCTGAAGCAGCAATCTTGTGGGAAAAATTCAGTAAGGTTCCGGCGGACCCTATTCACTATGCATGTTTACTACCTGTTACCATAAACATATAATTTTATGTACCGAAAATCAACTAAGCTCACCACAATGCATTTGTGCGTAGGAGCGCTTGGTAGAATACTATCATTAGCACCATGCTTTGCTGCCGTTGGCCAAATGTAAAAATTGTATCTGAAAAACAGTATAAAACACTGAGAGAAGATATGGAATATTATCAGAACATGGAGAAACAGATAGGTACCTGGCCCACTGCAGCCAAAAATCGAAGGACATGGGATACTGTTCTGGCTCATGTGGGACAAGAAGGTAGGACTCGCAAAATCGGGCATGGGGAGCAATTAATGATCCTTCTGCAGGTTCACCTACTAAAACCTTGTTGCAACATTTACTTCCTCTGTCGTCAAGTTCAGACGTCTTCTCAGTTCCCCATCAGAAGCCATGAGTGACTGGTGTGGAGCCGATCTAAGGATCTCACTAAACCATCCAATCTGTAGGAGCAGTCCAGTTGTTGTGTGCAAAGGGCCGTGACTTAGTTGGTGTGAGCTTATAACCTGTACTTATTAGGAATTCTTAGTTTCTGGGGAGTAATTGCAGTGATGGGTTCAATTGCTACGTAGGATAAACACACGTTGATCCATTCAGTGTGTTTCTTGTGCATTTCCAGACATAAAAGGGCATTGCAGACCTGTAATTGCTCGGATCTTGTGTGCTGCTGTGGCGTGATAGGCCACTCAGAATTTTTTGTCTATTGCTCATGGCCACAAATAGGTAGACTGCAAGTGTTTTGAAATGGATAACACTTTTATAGAAGTGGATAAGCGAATCCATGGGAACAGAACCTGCTAATAGTAAGGATGTACTGTAATTCCCACAAACTAGTAAACACCCAATTTCTATTTAACTTATGAACACCAATTCTTTGGACTCTTTGAAACAGTTGGTGAAAAGTCACTTTAACATGCTATTAAACTCACCTAAAAATATATTTATATTTGTTTTATATTTTTTCTTGTATATGTTATGTATATCTTTGTTTTTTCCTCTTCTGTAGGTTATTTGTTTTACGTTGAGGTTTTGAGAAATAACATTTTTGATTAATTAATCTACAAGCATATGCCTTGTCCACTGAAGTTTTTGAGAAGGGTACTTCTGTTTTCAGAATAAACTACTGTTGCTGGTTAGTGAAGTCAAGATGGAGAGTAAACGAGAATTATAAAATCTCTGTCCAGTTGTTTCCCTTTATAGGAACTTTCTCCTGGATTGAAGCCAAGATTCAGCCTTATACCATTATAGCTTTTTATGTGAACACAGTGAGCAACAAGTACCTTTCAGCTCAGTATACACAATTCATCCATCCATCCATTATCCAACCCGCTATATCCTAAATACAGGGTCACGGGGGTCTTCTGGAGTCAATCCCAGCCAACACAGGGCGCAAGGCAGGAAACAAACCCAGGGCAGGGTGCACACACACACACACACTCACCCACACACCAAGCACACACTAGGGACAATTTAGAATCGCCATTGTACCTAACCTGCATGTCTTTGGACTGTGGGAGGAAACTGGAGTACCCGGAGGAAACCCATGCAGACAATTATATGTTTATAAAATGAGAATGGTGTTTCCATTTTGCCATTCTATTTTACATTGTTTACTTGGAATTGTTTGCTACTAAAATGGCCATATTCTTTGATATCCCCTTTCTGTTTGATTTACACCCCTCACCACCTTCCATTTATACAAGTGCTTTGATAATGTAACTGAAAACATAAAATGAAACAGTGAAACTGAAATTGCTTCACTGTAATTTGCACAATGTCCTGCTCCCAGCATGTGTTTTGAAATCTGACAATGTGAACTGTTATATTTCAATATTTATGGAGGAGTAGAGAAAGAAAGTTGTTATATCCTATGTTGCCAATAAAGGAATAAACCTAAAGTAGAAACACTTTATTTCAAGGCTTTGTCTGGTTAACTCAGTGAAACACTTCTAGTAGAAGATGTTCACTGGGAATATAAAATAAAATTTATTTGCACCACTATGTGATTTTACAATATTCTTCTTGTAAGTGCTGATGAATGATAATTCTCCCTTTCATTTTGCTTCTTTATTAAAAACTAGAATTTTAAACAATTAGAAAGTAATTTTGTATGATGAATAAACTGAATAAACACAACATGCATAACATGGCTGACATTTGCTTCAGCGCTTTTAAAGACTCTGTGTACGTAGTGCTGTTTTCTACACTAAAGCATTTATTTCATGCAGGTTAGCACTGGATATGTATTTAAATGGGTGGATGAATTACATTATATCTGCAAATGTTAAAGCTTCAACAAATTATTTGATTATTCATAATACATTTAATGCATAATCATACCCATGTATTGTGCCAGATATCCATTTGTACTTTAGAAAATGTTTTGGAAGTATTGTAATCTTGTTAACATGTATTTAGAATTCATTTGTTTTTTGATCTTCAGCCAGTCTCAGACTGTACTTACAATTAGCTCAGCTGGTGCTTTTAATAACATTTCAAAGCCCAAGGCAGAATTTTTGTTTCTGCATCCAGTTATTCATTTTAACACATTATTGTAAGCATAGTATAATCTGAAATTGAATATTTGTGACCTTTGAAATTGAATATTTGTGACCTTTACGCATTATTGGTCCTTTTTGATTTCTTGACTAAACTGCCAAAGTGCATTTATATATGTATTATGAGCGCCAACAGTTTTGTTCAGGTCCTTTTAGGAGCAATGTTTGATCAGAGGAGCAACACGGGAACCAGGAGCACATGTCCACAGCACATCAAGCAAAAGTCAAATTGTTCAATAAAATTGATGAACTGAACTTTGCAAATTGATTTTCAAAATAAGCACAAGCAAACAGAAAAAAGCTCATTATTACAGTGATGCCATTAAATTGTATGCTTCTGCACCAAAGTGTTTTTACACTAATTTACTTAAAAATACCACAAACCAAAAATATAGTATTTAAAAATTTTGTGGTTAAGTTTAGCAAAAATACACTTTATAATTCTAGTTTCTGTAATATGATTGTATGATTGTGCAATATTTCTGTGCTTTGTTTGAGTTTTTGCATCTTTACACATCATTATTTATTCACTGTTTAAGACTGTTGTTTTCCAAAGCATATTCATATTAGAATGCTCTTTGCATCTGATACAGCTTTTAGTGGCAGTAGTTTTTTTTTTTTTAACTATTTCTAGTCTCTTCCTTTTTCTTTCTCTTCTAACGTTCTGTTGTGGAACTTGATCTGCCATGTAGTGGATGTGTTGCCAAAAGTAAGGGAGCAATTTTCTGACATCTTTATTTTTTCAGAGATTGCCATGGTTTGCCTAGTATAATCGATTGAAGTGTAGACTTTAAAAAAGCACACTACATATTATAAGGGTATATATATATATACACACACACACACACATATACAGTATATACTGTATATATATTATTCAAAGACAGGTAGTTTAATAATTTAAAAAAATTGCCATTTCTTGCCCTATGTGTACTTTCAGTGCCTTTCTTCAGTATTCACTTGTGTCTGAACCTCTCTGTCTCTTCAGTGTGTTCCCATAAAGCCTGCTTCTCAAACTCTGTCTTTATTTTCAAGGTGCCTTTCCTATTTCTGCTCTGGATTTTAAACTTTCTGCATTTGACGGTGACTCTCTGTTTGCACCTTTACTCATCCTTGAGTGTCTCACATTTGCACTTGCTCTTGTAACGCATCACCAAAGCCAAACTGACCAACCACACTAAAGTCAAACTTGCTCTGAGGGACTGGACACACAAACCTTAGTGTTTTATTATATAGTAATAAAAGTAGATGACTTTATGTAGATAGTAATATGTATATGATGTTTCAACATTATGTTTATATAGGTTGATTAGATAGATAAGATAGATACTTTATTAATCACAAGGGGAAATTCACATGTCATTTGATTACATTCAGTTTCAGAATGATTAATGCATGGCCTTCAGTTGAAATGCAGTACACTCTGAGCAGCCACTAAGAGAAATGCAATACATTTTCTCTGTGTTTAGTTATAACACACAATCTGTGGACATTAATTAAAATGCAATATGCTTTTATATTGCATTTTGAACTGACACATAAATTGTGTGCCATAGTGAAAAGCAATTGATCATTTGGTTGGTGTTTTTAATCATGAAACTGTAAAACCGGGCCAAATTTAAATGCACCACATGCATATGCATTGCATTACAGTGTAATAGCAATGTTGTATTGCATTTAATTTTGGCACACATAATCTTCCATAATCTGTATGGTAACCAATCAGTGACTAAGTTTTACTATAGATCTGATTGTAGGCTTTCCAGTCTACACAAGTTCCCATACTGCCTACACAGGTAAAGTGGCTAAGCAATATTTACATTTACATTTATTTGCTTAGCAGTCACTTGTATTCAAAATGAATTACAATATGACATAGAAAAGTGAATTGGTTATGTTAGTGACAGAATGTGAGTGTGCTGCACTAATGTGCATTTATGAAAGCTGGTAAGATTTTGATTTTGGGTAGGTGTATTAATTACCATAATATTACTGACTTATATATTGAATATCTTTTTAAAGGCAGATTATTATGGCTTTCAATAATAAGAGTGTCGAGTGCCTATGATTCTTTAAAAATGAATTAAAATTTCTTCTCAATTTAATATGTATATTTAGCATTTTTCATAGTAAATGCTAATTCAAAGCAGTACACCTAGAAATATGTACTTACAATTAAAGCAGATTTTTGAAGTCATCATGTTTAGAGCCTTTTGACCCATCTGTGTGGCCAGGGCTGTCGTAATGTATGGGTACTGGCCAGGAGCATAGGGACCCACAATGTTTCTGATGCCTATGTACAGTATGTTTCATATGCCTCTTGACCTTTCATCAACTTTTGATACTGTTAACAACTCCTTGCCTATCTCTTGATAAACTTGGAATCTGTAGTTCTACTTTGAACTGGTTCAAGTCCCACCTTTTTGAATGATTTTTTGTGTCTCCTAATCTATCTCCTGATATCCTCTGAAGGAACTCTCTGCAGGTGTGTCTCAAGGATCAGTATTAGATCCTCTTCTCTTTTTTCTCTACATTAGCTCCTTAGGTAATATTATTTTTTTCATGGCTTCTCTTATCTTCCCTATGCTGATGTTGCATAGATTTTCTCTCGTATTTCCCTCATACAACCCACAAGTTTTAGTTCAGATTGTCTCTCTGCCATTTCATCATGGATGAATGTTCATCACCTTAAATTCAGTGTCTCAAAGTCAGATATCCTGTACATGCCTTCTGATTCTCCTTTCTTAGCATTTTGTGTAAGCATTACCCTTAAAGGTGTCCCCCTTTCACCATCAGTCACAGTCTAGAATCTTGGCATAACTCTGGACTCCTCATCTTCACTTATCGAAACTATACTTCAAGGACCCAATCATGTCATATCTTTCTTTGTAATGTTCAGAGGAGTCGCCCCTTTCTCACTTATTACGCCACACAAGTCCTTGTTCAGGCCCTGGTTCTCTCTTGGCTGGACTATTGCAACTCTCTTTTGGTGGGGCTTCTTTTAACTGCTATAAGACCTCTCCTGCTCCTCCAGAATGCACCTACCTGACCTGTGTTCTACAACTCCTGTAACTTCTCTGCTTTGGTCTCTTCGCTGGCTCCTGCTGCTGTCCAGTTCAAAATGTTTATCTTGACCTATGATTCTCTGAGTGGTTCTGCTCCCAGGTAGCTCCAGTCTTTGGTCTCTCCATTTGTCTCTTCAATAAGTCACCATTCTACCTCTAGTTTTACTTACTGGCCCTCCTCTTGACAGGCATACCAAGACTTGAACAATGCTTCTCCGTTCTTGCTCTAGACCTCTGGAATGATCTTCATTTGCCTATACAAATTACATCCAATTTACTCATGTTTAATGAAAAGGTGATATTTTCTAATGGTGCTTACATATTCTGGAAGTGAAAAAGAGAATAGGACACATATTTTTGACTTAGTCTAGTTGCAGGTTTAATTATGTAGTAGTAGTAGTAATAGTAGTACTCCCTGTTGCTCAGTTTTTTATCTTATTTATTGCTTTTGATGCATTTACCTTCTAATTATTCTTGTATGTATTATAACTTGCATTGTAATTCACCTTGAATAAAGTTGTTTGCAAAGTAAATTAATAATAATAATAACAACAACTTGGTTTGCATATTAAAGGGTCCACCCATTTAATGATACACCAAGTAATGTGAAATCTCCTAGGGTCTGTAAAATGTGACCAGCTATGTGCCTAAGATCTTCAGAAGCAGGAGAAGTTTAAATGAAAATTGCTTGTAATGTATGACCTGGGGAAAGAATTAAAGAAATGTGTCTAAATTTGTAATATTGAGAAGGAGATTTTTATTCATATAATGTCATTTAAAAACTGTTCTTCAGAGCCAATCAGGAGTTTAGAGGACATATTTTGGGGTATTTACCATCTCTTTCCAATTATTATCTAATGTATGAGAATTAATACACATGGTAAGAAGGAGCAATGTTACAAATTCCATGGAAATTTAGGAAATACACCATTCGGATACAAGAAAAAGGATATAAACACAGAATCATTGGTAGTTATTTGCTACATTTTGGCTTTTGAGACTTGAAATTCTAAGAAGCCTATAAATGTGACATGCTGCTTTGATGTACCCTAATATGAGATAATGATTGCTGCCATTGTAGGCAAGACCCTCAAGAACCAAAATTACTACCATTAAAGTGATTTTTGTAATGTTTTTACCGTCATCTAGAAGTTAAAAGTGAAATAACACACTGTACTGTCCTAGATCCATTTTGTTAAAAATTGATACTTTGTGCCTGAAAACTTAAAAAACGTCTGTGCTCAATTTTTCTTGATACAGTATATTTAATTTACACCAAATAATCTACAAGTTAATTGTAATAATTTGTAAAGCAATTTTAATAAAATGAGCAATGTTTAACTTTTTCCATTAAAAAATTAACTAATATTTTATTAAGACTGTAACAAAATTCTGCTAATACGTGACTACTTTAATGTTTTTCTTTTTAGCCAGAGAAAAAAGGCACACAATTTCATACTGTAAATAATTCTGAGTTTAGGAAACTGGACCTTAGACGGTGCTAGGGGGTGCTACACCAGCCAAAACATAAACTCATCTCTATAATAATAAATTTATTTAATAATAATAATAAATTTTATTTGTAATGCACTTTATATTTTAGCAATCTCAAAGTGCTACAGAGTCAAAAATAAGAGTCTATAAAAAAGTACTTTAACAAAAAGTCTTTCTAAAGAGATGAGTTTTTAGGTTTCGTTTAAAAACATCAGTCGGCTGTGGGGCTGTCAGGTAATCAGGGAGGGCATTCCAAAGTTTCGGCACAACAGATGAAAAAGCCTTATCACCCATGCTGCTGAGCTTAGTTCTGGGGACTTGGAGGGTGTTTATGTGTACAGAGCGGAGGGTACGTGAGGAAGTATAAGGAGTGAGAAGTTCCTGTAGGTTAAGAGGGGCATGTCCATAAATGCACTGATGGGTGAGAAAGGAGACCTTGTACTCTATTCTCAGCTGGACAGGGAGCCAATGAAGAGTTTTCAGGGGTGATGTGATCGTACTTTCGCACCATCATCAGGATCCTGGCAGCGCTGTTTTCGGATCGGTAGCCTCGGAGTGAGCAGGTGAAGGAGGTTTGAGAAGGTGATTTGTAATTGAAAAAAGTTTTTTGGGATTCGTGGAGTTGTTTCTGACAATGGTGGAATAGAACCTGGACCGTGCAAACTTTAGAGCTTCTGCATACGCCCTCTTCTGTTCCCTGTAAGCCTGTTTATGGACAGTCAGCCCAGAGGCCTTGAGCCGCCACTCAAGGGCACGCCCAGCCGCCTTCATTTTTCGCAGCTCGCCGGTGTACCAAGGTGCTGAGCACGAGAATGAGACGGACCTGGATGTTAAGGGGGCATGAAAGTCCAGGAGACTGCTCAGGGACTGATTAAAGAAATCCACGAGGTCAACAACAGAGAGGGAGCTGGTAAGGTCAGAAGAAAGAAGTCTAAGGTCCAGGGCCAAGGCATCCACATTGATGTTCTTCAGATTTCTGAAATGAATATGTCATTTTGGTTTGGTACGGGGGAAGAAAAAAGGCAGCTCCATTGACACTACTTTGTGGTCTGAGATACCAAAATCATATACCTGTAGATTACTGATTGGGGCAGAATTTGAAATAACCAAGTCAAGTATGTGACCCCTGGAACGTGTGGGGACATCAACATGTTGTTGTAGGTTGAGAGAATCTAGCTGCTCAAGGAAGTCAGCAGTGAGATAACCTGAGGGATTGTCAACATAAATATTTATATCTCCTAGGATTATGATGATGGCAGAGGTAGCACAGAGTGTTGTGAGAAGATCAGTCATTTCCGGGAGGAAAGCAGAGTTGGGTTTTGGAGGGCGATAAATAAGGAGAACAGTCATGGGAAGAGGGGGCTTACATTTAAATGCAAGGCACTCGCAGGAAGATGTTGCAGGTATCGAAATAGGGGACAACCCCAGATCCTGACAGTGGATGATAGCTAAGCCACCACCATGCCCAGTGCTGCGAGCTGCCTCCAAGTAACTGTAGCCAGGTGTACAGGCTTCATTTAAGGCAGAGTAAACCTCTGACTGGTGCCAGGTTTCTGTCAGATACATGAAGTCAAGTCCTTTCTCCCTGATGTGTCTCTATTTCTTATTGTTCCACTGGGTCATATGCCTTCATGATATATATTCCCTTGAATGCAGGATGACCTCAATGCAACCCAGAAGCATGTCTTGATAATCCCATAATCCATCTGTAAAGTTAGAAAAACTTGTTTTAAGGCATTCTGTTTTTTTTTTCCCTTTGAGCTTTTTCTGCTTGTAGCTTGTACATCCCAAGAAGGTAAGAATGAATTGTGAGTAATATGATTTTAGACTCCACCCACTTGAGCTTCCCACAATCACCACGGCATACCTGGAGCTATCCTGATTAGGGAAGGCAGAGTGTGAATATTTCTGATATACAGTAGTAGTCACGTGAGAAGAATGATGGAATGCTGCCTGTTGAATGTAGAAAAACTTTCAGTTTCTCAATTAGCCATTTGCTGTATTTGGTATCTCCCCAGATAGGTAACTCATTGTGATATTCCTAACTGTTTCTATTGACTTTACATTTTGGTCAGAACTTTCACTCACTTGCATGCATTGTTATGAGAGTTTCAGGCAAAACTATACTGTATATCTGTTGGTGAATTAACCATCTCAAGTATTGTATTGGAGGTGGCACGGTAGCGAAGATGGGTCCTCCCTGTGTGGAGTTTGCATGCTCTCCCTGTGTCTGCGTGGGTTTCCTCCAGGTACTCCGGTTTCCTCCCACAGTCCAAAGACATGCAGGTTAGATGCATTGGCGATTCTAAATTGTCCCTAGTGTGTGCTTGGTGTGTGTGTGTGTGTGCGCGCCCTGTGGTGGGCTGGTGCCCTGCTAGGGGTTTGTTTCCTGCCTTGCTCCTTGTGTTGGCTGGGATTGGCTCCAGCAGACCCCTGTAGTTAGGATATAGCAGGTTGGATAATAGATGGATGGATGGAAGTATTATATTTCTGTGAGATTTAATGAGGACTACTTATCTCTTCAGGATCCTCACTTGAGCGTGATTTGGTGTCAAGAGACATTGTTTGATGTACAGCAAAAGTAATAGAAGAAGAATTGTAAAATACAATGGATTTTGTAGATCAACATGTTTCTATCTATGCTATAGTTATTAGATTAGTACAAATAGTAATGTTTAATGTTGAGTTTGCCCAGTGCTTGATGAAACCATCTTACCTGATAAATCAAGTTGAAGCAGAATGACACAAAGCAGTGCTTTGCACTCCTGATCCTATCAGCAGGGTCAAAATGAGACATTTTACCAGGAATATAATGATTCTTGCAGCCCATTGGACATATTGTTGTGGAAAAACTTTTCTGTCTTCAAAGAAGGCAGTTACAGAGTCCAGATGAGAATTCAGAACAATTCTTTATATGCACAGTTATGCACAAATGACTCAGTCCACGAAGTAAGCACATCAATTAAAAAATTAATCTTTTATATTTTTTCTAATTATATCACCTTATCTAATATATCATGTCATTTGACTTAATCAGCTAAAGGCACCAGTAATTTCTGATTCATGTTGATTCTCCCATTATTCTGAATGGCGCTTTATTAAGAAGTGTGTTTAATGGATCTTAGCACCGCTTCATAGGAGCGGTGTTTGGGATTTCTCATCAGTTTATCAGTTTATCCCCGCTCTACGGAGGGGTGCTTGTTACTCATTTAACTCATTCTAAACCTTGGAAAATTACATTGGTAGCTTCTCTAAGATGAGGCAGAGACCTCTTGTGCTTTCAGCTTCAAGTTCCTTTTCCTTATGGTTAATAATTCATTCTGTTATAGCTTCATACAGGTGTATATTATATTATATTATATTATATTATATTATATTATATTATATTA
>JANRMT010062842.1:7544478-7554622 GCA_026402145.1 Polypterus bichir lapradei | reverse complement strand
TATATTATATTATATTATATTATATTATATTATATTATATTATATTATATTATATTATATTATATAGATTTGTAACAAATTATTATGTATTAACTAAAAATTCCATTATAGGCAGCACAATAAATGGAGCCTATGTGTAAGTAGTGATCAAGCATACACTGTAACATAAACTCACACACTCAGAGACCCAGTTTTAAACATGAGCATTACGATAAAACAGTACAAAAAGTAAAAACAAAACCATACCTTCCATAGCAGTCATGGTGATAATGTGCAATTCTTATAAATATGTGCACCTACTATATGTGACCTTGTTTTATTGATCACTAGCAAAATACCCACGCTTTGCAGCGGCGAAGCACTGCCTTAAAATTTTTATTAAGAAGAAAATTAAACCTTTTTAAACTGAGGGAAAATATACCAATAATTATTTGTTAAGGATCTCTTTGTATACCACATTGTCATTTCGGCCCTCCTGTTGTAATATGACCAAGCTGTGCGCTGAGCTTACTCTTGAGCATGCAACGTACAGTTGGCCATGTGAAAAGTAATCTTGTTTCAGATCTCACAGCTTGGATTGCTGCTGTCACAATCGGTTTGAGTTTCTTGGTTTGTTTCAATTATGACAGTATTTGCAGGACTTGTGTTGAAGTGACATTCGGCATCTGTCAAGCGTTGTAAGCATACAACTGGTTTCATCGATAACTTCACATCCAGCTTTTGAGAGTTTAAACATTCATAAACATCAAAGTGTCCACTACTGAAATCGTCACCTGTGAATCTAAGATGTTTAAGAGGCATTGGCGGTTGTCCAAAGGTGTAAAATATTTGGCCATTTCGGTACACTTTATAGCGACAACCGAACAATTCAGTGGCAGCCTTCAACTCACATGCAGAACCATAGGTGAAGGGCTTAAGCATTTCACTCTTATAGTGCTCATGTGTAGTATAATTATCTCCTGTACCGTCATCAGTCCACACCTTGAACCTTTCCCAGTCATTCAATACATAAGACACAATGTTCCTCCGTATATCAAGAGTGAGCCTGATATGGCCGTGCAATATGTAACAAAGAGAATGGAAAAGGCAGGTGCCATCTCCGGGCATGGAAACCACTCAGTAAGTGACAGTTCTTTGATCGATGGTGATCACCTCGATAGACATGTTAATAGGGGTATGGTTGGAACAATAAAGGAAATGGGTACCTGAACAATGTAAAGTAAGTCTAAAATACCTACACAATAACTATAATTGTAATAAACGAACAATAAAACAGCGGAGAAGCCGTGGATTAAATAAAAAGGCTGTAGTTATCAGCAGGGAGACGTGAATCCCGTGGCGAAGCAAGGAAGGGAATGTAGAGACTGGAGCGACGGGCGGCCCTATATAGGCAGGCAGCCAACAACGTGGGAGGCGTTGGGATGGGGGACCCAACGGCGCCTCACATGGTGACTGAGCTGCAGGCTATGGACGTATATATGTACGCAAGTAGGATTCAGTTAGCGTTGGGAACCCGCGTACCAAATTTCTTGAAGATGGGCCCATAAGTAACAAAGACTGTTGAAAAGTTCAATATGGTGGCCGACAGTGGCATCATACCACCGAAATAAGTACGTACATTGGTTTCGGTTAGTGCAGGGAAGCCGCCTACCAAATTTCGAGAAGATGAGGCCATAAATAAGAAAGTTCAACATGGCGGACGTTGTTGACCGTTATGACCGTTACGCGTAGAATTTCGAAATGAAACCTGCTTAACTTTTGTAAGTAAGCTGTAAGGAATGAGCCTTCCAAATTTCAGCCTTCTACCTACACGGGAAGTTGGGAATTAGTGATGAGTGAGTCAGTGAGTGAGTCAGTGAGGGCTTTGCCTTTTATTAGTATAGACAGATTTTCTCAAGTTCTTTTTCTTGAAGTACAGCTGTGCTTGAAAGTTTGTGAACCCTTTATAATTTTCTATATTTCTGCATAAATATGATTTTCACTCAAGTCCTAAAAGTAGGTAAAGAGGAACCAGTTAAACAAATGAGACAAAAATATTATACTTGGTAATTTATTTATTGAGGAAAATTATCGAATATTACATATTTGTGAGTGGCAAAAGTATGTGAACCTCTAGGATTAGCAGTTAGTTTGAAGGTGAAATTAGAGTCAGGTGTTTTCAATCAATGGGATGACAATCAGGTGTGAGTGGCCACCCTGTGTTATTTAAAGAACAGGGATCTATCAAAGTCTGCTCTTCACAACAAATGTTTGTGGAAGTGTATCATGGCACGAACAAAGGAGATTTCTGAGGACCTCAGAAAAAGAGTTGTTGATGCTCATCAGGTTGGAAAAGGTTACAAAGCCATCTCTGAAGAGTTTGGACTCCACCAATCCACAGTCAGACAGATTGTGTACAAATGGAGGAAATTCAAGACCATTGTTACCTTCCCCAGGAGTGGTCGACCAACAAAGATCACTCCAAGAGCAAGGCGTGTAATAGTCGGCAAGGTCACAAAGGACCCCAGGGTAACTTATAAGTATCTGAAGGCCTCTCTCACATTGGTTAATGTTCATGTTCATGAGTCCACCATCAGGAGAACACTGAACAACAATGGTGTGCATAGCAGAGTTGCAAGGAGAAAGCCACTGCTCTCCAAAAAAAACATTGCTGCTCGTCTGCAGTTTGCTAAAGATCACGTGGACAAACCAGAAAGCTATTGGAAGAAAATAGAACTTTTTGGTTTAAAATAAAGCATTATGTTTGGAGAAAGGAAAACATTGCATTCTAGCATAAGAACCTTATCCAATCTGTAAAACATGGTGGTGGTAGTATCATGGTTTGGGCCTGTTTTGCTGCATCTGGGCCAGGACAGCTTGCCTTCATTGATGGAACAATGATTTCTGAATTATATCAGATAATTCTAAAGGAAAATGTCAGGACATTTGTCCATGAACTGCATCTCAAGAGAAGGTGGGTCATGCAGCAAGACAACGACCCTAAGCACACAAGTCATTCTACCAAAGAATGGTTAAAGAAGAATAAAGTTAATGTTTTGGAATGGCCAAGTCAAAGTCCTGACCTTAATCCAATCAAAATGTTGTGGAAGCACCTGAAGCGAGCGGTTAATGTGAGGAAACCCACCAACATCCCAGAGTTGAAGTTGTTCTCTATTGAGGAATGGGCTAAAATTCCTCCAAGCCGGTGTGCAGCAACAATCAAAAGTTACCGGAAACGTTTAGTTGCAGTTATTGCTCCAAAGGGGGGTCACACCAGATACTGAAAGCAAAGGCTCACATACTTTTGCCACTCACAAATATGTAATATTCGATCATTTTCCTTAATAAATAAATGACCAAGTATAATATTTTTGTCTCATTTGTTTAATTGGTTTCTCTTTATCTACTTTTAGGACTTGAGTGAAAATCTGATGATGTTTTAGGTCATATTTATGCAGAAATATAGAAAATTCTAAAGGGTTCACAAACTTTCAAGCACAACTGTATGTAAAATATAAAAGCCTATACCTTCCTCAAATTAGATTTAAATTATACAATGTGCATAATAAGGCAGGTCTTTGTCAATGAATCCTACTAATAGTTTCATCTGTTCCCTGTACACTTGACCCAAAATATTTCAAAAGTGCTCCTGAGTAGATTAATTAGAGGAGTTACAGATTCAGTATAATCACAAAAGTATAGTTTTTGCACTAAATTGTCAGTTGTCCTTAAATTATATAAACTATTAGCTAGCTAATTTGTTTTCTAACTTGACCTATAATATTGATAACTGAAGCTGTTATTGCCTTCAAGAGATTTCCGATTACTCTCTAATTTTACAGATAACCATCTCATCAGACCAGCTTTCCTTCTCCAGAGCAGCTCACAGCCAGTTCTTCTCACTTTTGCTTTCAAAGTAGAAGCTAAAAGAAAATAACAATGCTGTTACAATGAAAGAGAAAAAAAAACTTCTCCTTTTCTTTTCTTGATGGGTATACATTTTTGGTAGCAGAACTGATATTTGGTAATCCTGAAACACAGCTTCAGGGATATAAACCCCTTTATTGTCAAGCAAAGAAGGGTGCATGAGAACCTTATCCAGGTCTTGAAAATGATCAAAGACGTCAATAAAGCTGATCCAGCAGAGTTCTTTGGAAGCAATTCATCACACAAAACTTCTTAAAGAAATCGACAAGCTATCAAATCACGTAGTTAAAGTGAAAACCTTGACAGCTCCTGAAAATGAAATGGATGATCTATGGGGACATCTTAGCTAACCAAATGAATTTGATCGACTGATTGGTTTCCTATCATTTGTCAAAGTTCCTAACATAATTAGTGAAGATGCAGCTCACCCTCCAACAAACCATGTTGGAAAAATAATTTTCTAGAAAGCTTCTATTTTCCACTTATCTCATTAATTAGGTGTTATAATCTGGTGTTTATTTTTAATTTTTGACAATTTCTTTTTGATCTATAAAAATAATTAAAACTTTTTTGGGAGTTTAAGATGAGAAGGAATCATGAATTAGACACAGTTTTAATAGTGATAATGTGAAACATGTTCTCACATTGCACCATCTTGATTTTGCTATCGGTGTTGTCATTTTATGATTTGTGTGTGAATAGGAGGACAACTGGGATGGTGTGACATTATTATCATGGCAGTATAGAAGTCAGTATCCTGTTTGCCCAAGTCTGTGGATATTATCTAAATTCCATGTGCTATTGTTTGAGTATCAAAAATAAACATCTCGGTTTTTGAAGTCTTTTCTGCCCCTCGACTTAAATTTACATCTGTTTTTTCTGACAGTCCGGTTATGTTTCTATACCTATGGTTCTTGTCTCATGCCCCAGGCTATTTTTCCTAAGTCTTGCCTTGCTGGTGTTGACCTTGGTTAGTTATTATTTACAATTCATTTTCTGATTCCATTGCTATTCAAAATACCTGCTGCCCTGTGCAGTCAGTACATTAGGAGGGTCAGCCTTGCTGTCGACCCATGCTTTTGTTATCAGAAATTCTGGGTCCCTGAACTTCTTTCTATTGTGTTAGGGTGAATAGGCATATTGTGAGCCATCTAACTAGAGATCTTTCAGTCTCTTGATTTATTGTTTTTTCCACACAACCCTTTCTTTTTTTAAACATGCTTCTCTGAGCTACTATATATATTTTGTTAGTGTAATAGATTGAAGATACAATTTTTATTACTGCTTAAGAGGCTTTTTCATATCATACAGCACAACAGCCCATGGTAGCTGGTGGAGCATTGGGGGAAAACCATGCCTGTCCCATTGGCCAATCTGGGGCTGCCTGTCAGCTCACTGTTCATTGATTTTCATTGCAGCAGATTTGTTAAACACAGAATAAGTACAGCAGCATCTGTTTGCATTTTGATATCATTTATTTCATTATAATTTATTGGATATCACTTTACATCCATATTATACATCTGATATCTTCTCATTCACCTTTTATATGGGTGATTGAAGCAGACTGTTTGCTCAGGTTTATTACACTTCAGTTAAGGCAGAGAGGTAAAAAGTCAAGGATCAAGTGAAACTGATTCAGTGAGCCTTAGGGTGGCCACAGTGAATAGAGAGAATATCTAGGTGACTAGGCCAAGCACAAAGTGTGGCTTGAATTCATCTATAACCAAGAAGACTTAAGGCAGTGATTCCCAACATTTTCTATGCCCCGCACCTCCTACAAAAAAGTTTGGTTTATGTTTGCATCCCCTACAAAAAGTAATATCACATTTGAAAATGAATAAGCTAAATTTCTCATTTTTTTACTGCAGGTGAACACATTGAAGTAAAAAAACTTTTAACTCCATGCATAAAATTTAAATATAAGATCAGTAATTTACCTTTATAAATCTCAATAATCTTGTAAATGTGTCCCCCATAAAACTTAGACACTCAGTTGACGATCTGGGGATTAGGGTATCCCATGAAACATCAAGTGCTGCATGAAAATGACACACAATCAACAAATGGAGGGTTTGGGGGATTGGAGACCCCCGTGACGCAATGGGTGCCGGTGCATCACTAAGCAGTGAGACACAGTCAACGATCTTTGTCCCTGGGTTACACCTACACTGCAGATCAAAAACAGATGCACCACACAGTTAGAATTGCAGGAGTGGGCTGAGTATAAGCAGCAGGTGTTACATCCAGTTCAGTCCCCCTAGTCCCAATACCCGGCAAAATTGTCAATCAAACCTCAAAATCGGTGACATTTCACGATCAGGGCTTACACAGAAGTCAGTTCTAGACCTTAGCCTCCCTTACAAATCATTGCAAGGTCAAAACTGCATTCTCTTAAAAATCATAAAAGCAAATAACTTTTTTTTTAACACTTTGCCCATGGCATGGAGCCTGTAAGAGCACTCATTTCTGTGTCTCATTCATAGGTGCAATGATTTGATTTTTTTCAAATTGTAGAACATGAGCACTAACTAATAAATGACCTACAAATGACATCACACTGCCAGACACTGACTGCACTATGAAAAAGTCGGACAACGCATCCCACTCTATTTTTGTTTTACGAATCGCGACTTAGCATTTCAGGGGGTGTGGTACGGAGAAAGGCTGTGTCAGGGTGTGGGCACCCCAGGTTGGGAAACCTCGACATAGGGCTTTGACTTTATTTGAAAGCTAAAGCACAATATCCTCATGTAAATAGGTCTAGCATTTTGTGTCAATAGGAGGAGGTGCCCATTGCTGTCCTTATAATGTCACATCCAGATGAAAAAAGATTTTAACTTGGACTCTTTCTTTGCTTCTCAGAGCTGATATGATCAGAATTTAAAGAGGTACGGTATGTGGTCCAAGTATAGTAATGAATGGGCTATCTCAAGCAGACGGTGCCTTGGTCAAAACCATTGTCTAGGTGAAATAGTGTCACTATTATACTTGCCCTTGCTTTTAATTTAGGAAGTGTGATTATAATTTTCCAAGTATAATCATTCCCATTTTCTACAACTTATTAAAATCTACAATAAATTAATCTCATTTACTTTCAAGATATTGTGCATAGTGTATCAAGAGATGGCAATAAGCGCAGAGGATCCTGGAATCTTTCCTGTAGCCAGTCTTCGATACTTTCTGTTTGTTGATTCTTTGAAAATTTTTAAAACAAAATGCATTCATACTTGGCAATCATAATGGAGTCTACTTCATTCAGTATAAATTTTATATATTCATTAATTCAGAAAACCTGCATTTGATCTTCTCTGCTTCTTCTTGCTTTGTATAGATTCAGTTTATGTTACTCTGTAATATACTGTACAGCAATCATGTACTTCAACCTAAGTGCATTGTCAAAAATCAATAAAAAAGCAAAAACAAAGTTCTTTCATAATAGATTGTTTAAATCAAGTATAACACTTCATTTGGAGCAGTCATCTTCTCTCCAGTCAGTCTTTTCAGATAATGTCAAACTTCAAAGTTGAGTTGTTACATCCATTGAAGCTTCAAGCCATTTTATCAGCGATCATCAACAAAAGTATGCTATAGTTGAATGCTAATTCCAAAGACTGTGGCATTCATGCCTTTTTCATAGCTGTTTCAGCTTGTACTGCTTACTTTTTAATTTTGCTGCAGTTGAATTTAAAAAGAGAGTGACTTTTATGTGCTGAAAGCACATCAGTTAATTGATCACTTGTTGGTCTATTTCTTTTTGACTGTTTACCAAAAGTGATTAGCATATGCTCCCGAGTCAAGGATTCCAATCCCAACCCAGTCGAGTTCACATTTTCATGCAAGTTTTCTTCCACATACCAAAGGATGTGTTTCCATTGAATGGTGTCTATATTGGTCCAGTGTGGGGTATGCTTGAGTGTGACCTGCAGTGGACTGGCACCCTGTCCACCTTGATTTCTGTTTAGCTTGAAAACTAGCAGTATAAACTTCAGCGCTGTAAAGTTTAGTGAAACTACAATGAATTTATGAACTAAGTTCACATGTTGAGATCTTTTTTTATTGATGATATTAGAAAAATTTACGATGGTTCAGTACATACAGTAAAATATACTTTTACTACAGTACTGGTGAAACTTTTTTTAATGTCAGATTAATCTAATTTGAGCTGACTTTTCATGCTTTTCAGAACTGCACATCTACTATGAGGATTACTAAAATGCTGTAAAATGATTTAGAAGAATCTGAACATCATTTATAGGACTGATTTCTGCTTAGGGTCATGTCCTGCTGGGATAGATACCAGCATCTTACTCTGTGATAAGCACAACAGAAATCAATGAATTTGGCCAACAACCTTATCCAAAGTGACTGAGAAGTTTAGGATACACTACAATTTTTTGCTTTTTTTTTTTTTTTTTTTACAATTAAAACACAGATAATTAATATGGATTGCTTAGGGATGGACTGAGAACTGAACCAATGGTCTTGTGGTTTAAAGTTCATTGTATATGCCTCTAGAATTAAACTACACTGCCTAGCCAAATATGGCAACATTTTCTTAGTTTGATAGGAAATTTTTCATCAGGTCAGTATTTTAGCTTTTTTATGGCCAACAATTGCAAATGAACAAAGAATGGCAATATCTTACTTTTTTCCTTTCTTTTTTTTTTTTTTTTTTTGTTTTAACAAGATCTTAAAGCAACCCTGAAAAGAAAAAAACGGACTAAATGGTTAAATCGATTTTTCTAACAGGTTTTAACACTTTCTATCATCACTTTTCCTGATCACTTCAATGCCAGGTTCATTTTCACCAAGCTTTTTTTTCTAGCACATGTACTTGACCCTGCAGACAAGTGTTCTGCTTAACCATTGGAAATTAAAGCCACATAATAACTTGCTTGACACATGGGAGTTTGTGACCCGTTCACAGTTAGGGGCATTTCTTGCTGAGGCAGGATTGTTTGTTCACACTTCAGGACACATTAAAACAAGTTCTTTTTTTTTCCCAGTGTTTTTAAGCCAAAAAAAAAAATATTCAAAAAATTTGTACTGCTTTTGGAATTCGCCTGGGACCAAGGGGCATTGGTTTATGACAAGCGCACTTCTACTGTTGTTTAATTATCAGTACATCTAGGCATCTTCTGACATGCAGGTTTTCCTGATGAATGTATTGACATTTTGCCAGCCGCATTAATCCTTATCGTGTTTGAGTTTTATTTTTAGCTCTATACTGTATGTGTAGATGTTTGCTTGTTTGTACAGTAGTTCAGAAGTAATTTGTGTGAGATACCTACAGTACTGTATTTCAGTTTAATGCTTTGGGCATTGTTGACAGAGCAATTTTAAAGTTAAAAATCTATAAAAATCTTATTTGCAGTATCACTTTGAATACATTTAAAAGAGAATTTACAGAATATTTGTATCCCATATTATTCCTTGTTCTTGTCTGTGATGTGATGCAACGAGTGCCTCTGCTGTTTATAGTACCATATACAGTATTAAACAAAGATTAGTGTAATTGGTTAAAATGTTGAAAAAATACTTTTCAAAATAAGCTTTGTAACTCTAACATAATACATATATGAGGAGAAACATTAAAGGATGGCTGCAACAGGATACATTTTATAGGTAAACCCATGGGCAGTTTTATCTACTGCTGTGATTCCTTTACAATAATGTAGTTCCCTTACGGTCTATTCTTGTCCTTATCTCTGTTCAAGGCTCTCTGCTGTACTATCTCTCATTTTCTCTTTCTATCTCTCAGTCTGCTTGCTCAAGACCCAGAACTGTGCACCACATAGTTCCTTTTATTCAGAAATGTCACCTCTGAACATTCGGTTGAAGTTGTTATTCAGTTCTTCTCCTCCTGACTAGCAGATTCCAATATATTGCAGCCTATACGTGGCTAAGATGGGTCTGAAGACATTAGTTAGGAACACAAGACTTTCTGTTATTGTTTTATTTAGTACATTTATGAGGTGACCTCTTTGCTATCTGTTTAGGATGACTCACTGAGTGGCAATCTTTTCCTGTTTCTGAGTGCATTCTGTCACCAAGAAAGGCACAGAGGACACATAGAGAGATGGATCCATGCATCATACTTCACTTCTGTGACCCTTTTTATGTATTGCGTATGTCACTGATGACATCCTCAGTAACACTAAGGATTATTCTATCTATCTATCTATCTATCTATCTATCTATCTATCTATCTATCTATCTATCTATCTATCTATCT
>JANRMT010062842.1:7530636-7544468 GCA_026402145.1 Polypterus bichir lapradei | reverse complement strand
TCTATCTATCTATCTATCTATCTATCTATCTATCTATCTATCTATCTGTCCGTCTATCTGTCTGTCTGTCTGTCTGTCTGTCTTATACTGCCTTTCATATCTGTCTGTCTGCGAGTGTTTTATATGCACACACATAACCAATTAATTACCCAGGTTAAGGACAATCCTAGTTTCTTAAAAACTTCCATTTACATGCACAAGTGTGCTTCTGGAGCGCTCCTTCAGTAAAACAATCTGGTATCATTAAGCTGCACGAAAAAGTCTTAAGCGTCATCATCAGCCGCTGTGAATCCAAATACAAGCATGAAGTCTGTGTTAATTTTCTTGTTTTATAAGTATGTTTAGTCCTTCATGTGCCGTTAAGTAAATAAAATGTATCCCCTTTTTACATCCTCGACCTAAGCCACCAATGATTTATGGTATGAACGCTGGCTGCTGCTTCACCTGATCACACTGTTTCAACATATATATAGCAAATACCTGGATAAAATCTAAACTGATACTTTATTGATATGTTTCTGTTACTGGATTGCATGAAGCACATTCTTTTCTGCTTAGCTGTGCAATTTAACCCTGCCAAGGACCAGCATACCGATACGTCTGCTTCTTGATTTACATCCATTACTACTGGGATAATAATAATGCAGGTGTTTTTACTTCAATAAAATAAGTATTGTGTTAGCTTACTTATTACTTTAAAAAGTAATCAGACAAAATAATGCACCCCAACACTACTCCTCAGATTGTGCTGCTGAGCTTGGCACTGTACACTCAGCTTGCAATTTCTGAAATATTGAGACAGGTTATTTCTACCAGGAGAAAGGATAATGTGCTTGCCTGAGCAATTGCCTCAGAAAACGTATCTTTGTGGACACTTCTGCTCATGGCTGCTGAAAGCAAATGCAAACCTGACACATGCACAGTTGAACAGAGTGCAACGGAAAGTAGCAGACTACAAAATCCACAACATTAACCTGGTTGAGGGTTTACATGGCCAAATAACTGCGTCACTTGCCAAGACATTTACGTGTTTTAAAATGGTTACTCAGATACCCATATCCTGGTTTCTCTAACCAAAATAAGGATATATATGGCATTTTAGAAAACTGGTTTCTATGGGAGAAAAAAATGGTTTATTGAAGCGCACTGTCACACACGTGCGCATGGGAAGCAGCTAAAAGGCTGGAGTAAGGGCAGTTCCGAGGCATACCGGAATGTGGCAGAGTACACTGACTCTTTTTCTCCCTTGCCTTCAGACCATTCACGGGAGATTCTGCCTGGCTCTCTTGATGTCACTTCTGAAACTGAGCCTATTGAAGGAGACCTTGCCGGCTCCGGCCCCTGTGATGTCACGTCCGGGCTCAAACCAATGACTGAAGACCTCAATGAGCCCGACCCCTATGATCTCACTTCCTGTCTTCCCCTTTAAAAGCCTGCACCTTTTCCCTATTCCCTCAGTTCTGTTCTGAAATCAGTTTTGTGCACATCAGTGCTGTATTCATTTTTTCGACTTTGCAGCCAGGAAACCAATTATACGAGTGGCTGCGCCAAACCTTTTCATAACTCTATGTCGAGTTTCTGACAGCACGTAAATGCAGTGAGTATCTTCAATCAGACAAGAGACTTATCGATTATTAAACTGAGCATTCGACTAAAACTTTTAATATAGATTTTTATCCCTTTCTTAATGTGCTTCACAGTTCCAGGGATTGACATTTGATTTCTGGCTTGGATGTTGTTTGTGTGAAGATGACATTTTCTCCCTGTGTCTGCCTGAGCTTTATCTGGGTGCTCTTATTTATTTATTTATTTATTTATTTTTCTCACATCTAAAGGTTTGTTTCTTTTAAATTATCTAACCTTGAGCCAGACCAGTTCAAGCAAATTTGTGAGTGAGCTTGATATGATAGAGGTAGGTTTTAACTTATTTCAGTTCTGTAATTGAAAATGTGGCTTTGGAAAATAGATTACTGTTATGCTCCATTTGCTTATACAGTATACTGCATGTTTTCATTAACTCTGAACACATAACAAATTAACAAACTAATGGAATACATTTTGCACTTAGTTTAGTACATAAACACATTTTTAAAAATATGTAATTAATGTGGGTAGTGCGTTGCTACAGTGTTTAGTGCTGTTTCCTTATGAATTCTGGAGACTGGAATGAAATCTTACATTTTTTAATGTAAGTATGGGCTTCCATCCTTGTTCTTATGGCATTTGCTCCTGGTATCCTGGTTTTTCTCCCACATCCCAAAGACGTATGTGTTTGAGGATTCAATATGTCAAAATGTGTCATATTTATGCTCTGAAGGAACTGGAGAAAATGATCTTACCCAGATTATGCTCTGGTCATTTTGGCAGTCTTGCCATGACATTCTGTAACGAGCCTATCGTAGCTAGCACGGGGCCAGTCTGTCGCAGAGTGGACACTCACACATACACCTACAAACCAAACATACACTAGGCCAATTTCACATTGCCAGTTCACCTAACTTGCATGTCTTAAGACAGTGGAAGGAAACTCAAATGAACATGGGGAGAGCATACAAACTCCATGGAGGGAAGAACCAGGATGCAACTCTGGTCTGCTTACTGTGATGCAGAAGTGCTACCACTTCACCATCATGCTGCCTTATTTTTGCCAGTCAGTTAAGTTAATTAACTCCATAAAGAATTCACTGTACTTGTCATTTGTTTGGTCAAAAATTTTATACTGAATATAAACAGCTGAAAGCTTATGACCTGTAATTAACATATTTGCCCCATCATTGAAGGTGTAATAAATGAAACAAAAGCCATCACTTTGGTGAAGTTCATACTGACAGGATTTCAGCTTGAATGTTTCAAGTGTCTAGTGAATACTCGCATTTTCTCCTGCAAGAGCGGCTGTCTGGGAGCCTTCAAAATCAATGATGGCATTGTTGTTGACCTCTTTTCACAAATCTTTTGCAAGACAAGCACATTTTTAGAGTACTTTGGGAGGACAAAGAATGGCTGTCATATGACTTACTGTATTTAATTAAGTCAATAGTGTTTTCAATTTAGAGAGACGATAGTGTAATTTCTTTTACAGGGCTGCCTGTCTGAATTCTGGGGCTACTTCTTACCTTTGGCCTCTTTGTTAGGGAAATTTCAAAGTACAGTATAACACCAGTTTGTATAATATGGAATCCATGTTTTACCTCCGTTAGCTGTGACAGATTGGGGGCTGTATCGCTCCCTTGAACCCCTGTCCACGACTCCAGACACCCGGTAAAAGTCCAATAATCGACTTTATTAATTTGCCACAGTGCACAAAGCACCCTCTCCTCCACTATACTCATAAATCAACAATAAATACAATAAACAATCCTCCAACTCCCGTCTGGGAGCTCTCACAGTCCTTTTATTCTCCCTGACCCGGAAGTGTTCCCAATCCCCAGTCCACGTGATTCACTATCACTTCCGGGTCAGGCACAAGTCCTTTCCCTTCACCCCGGAAGCACGTCGCTCTTCCTCTGACGCACTTCCGGGTTATAGGGCACAAAGGAATCTTTGGTCCTCCCTGCAGCTCCCTCTTGTGGCCCCTGTGGTATCCAGCAGGGCCGAGGATAAAAACTACAAAGTCCATGACTCCCTGCTGGTCTTCGGGGCACCTCCATACTGCAGGGTTGGCCTGGGGGTATTGGCCGGGATGACAAGCTGGCCAAATACCACAGTACTCCTCCCCCAACGGAAAACCATGGTTTTGCGCGTTTTGTCCCCCGAGGGACATCTTCCCCCAAGGTGATCCAAAGACCGGGTCCCGGCGATACAGCTGACACTCCCGTGTAAACCTAGGAGGAACATTGTAAGAGTAAATAGTTTGATTCTCTGCCCTCCTAGGACAACCTCTCCACTCGTGGCCTGGTCTGCGGCATTCATAATACAGCCGCGGTCCCCTTGGTAGTCTCTCTCGGCGAGACTTGAAACACCTAGGTAACTCTGGCTCTACCCCTTTCTCCGCTGAGGAGAATCCTCCGGCCACCTTTATGTTCTTATGGCCCTCTTCTGACTTGTCAAGAGACCCCTGTTTTATCTTAGAGCTCTCCTGTTTTATCTGGGGCTTGTCCACAGCCCTTTTACTGTCTGCACCCCTTTTGTTTTATAAACTACTGGTGGTGGTGTCTTTAGGGCTGCCTCGCTCCGGGAGTCAGCACTGTCTAGCTGCCCCGGATCGATCAGCCCTTCCCCCGACCATTCGGTTAACAATTCGGCCTCTCTTGTAGGGCACGGCGTGTACTGGCACCCGCTACTTATTAAAAGCGGGCCCGGATTACACTGCGTCCCTATTACTTTATATACGGTACGGGTTTCACTTACCTGTACCATTGCATCATGAAATACGGGAAGCTCTTCCCAAATCGCCGCATGTAACTCCTCACCTTCTCCAACGACGCTTTGGCTGCAGCTCCCACTTCTCCGACGATCTTTTCTATGGTCGTCAGGACCTGTAAAAAACATACTACGGGCTTGATTAGCCTTTCGAGTTCCTGCAAATCAATAACATTATTTACTTCGGCCCTCTTGTAGGGCATGCTGTGTATTGGCACCCGCTATTCATTAAAAGCGGGCCCGGATCACACTGCGTCCCCATTTCATTATTTACGGTACCGGCTTGACTCACCTGTACTGCCACATCATGTATTACGGGAGGCTCCTGTCCGATTCTCTGTAAATACGTCATTACCTTCCAGATGGGCACCTCAGCCGTTTCTCCCAGATCCCGGAAGATCTTCTCAATGGCCGCTAGCATCTGGAAAATACCTCATACGGGTTCGATTAATTTCTCAAGTTCCCGCACGTCCAAAGATTTAATTAATTCGGTCGGAGGTATACTTACTTCCTTGTTCGTCATACCTACTGGCCGGGAGCCAATGAGCCCGTCCGCTGTCGGCACGTGCTCTGACGGGTCTCGCAGAGGCTTCTGGGAATTGTAGTTCTTTTTGGCCGAGGGCCGGGTTGCCTCCTTCGGTGGACTGCGGTCTGTCTTTAATAATTTTCTGACATCCCGATCAGCCATTTCCCGACCCTCTTTACCTTCTCACAGGGTGAGCGGTGCTTCGCTTGCCTCCCCCTTCCCCTTCTGAAAGTCCAAGTCTGTTTCTTCGGCTACGAAGGTGCAAACAGCGGGATGCGGACCTCCTCCTTCCCAGAAAGCACCGGGGTTGATGACGTGTCCCTCGTCGGTCGCCAACATGCGGAAGTCTTCCTCCATGTGCTCTGGCTCGAACTGGAGCATGCCATCGTCTTCGGGGCAGTCTCCTTTTTCCCGCAGAGCCTCCAGGTGATCATCTCCGAGGTACATGCACAGGGCAAAGTGTGTTATTTTAAACAAGTTATCAATAATGTTCCCGGCACGTACCTCAGAGCGATTGTTGGTCCTTGGAGGTTTCTCCCGACTTGTAAGGCTGCTTAGTGACTGCTGGCGCTACCGGTCTGTTGCCCTTCTTTCTTCCCATTCCGGACTTGGCGATGGTAGGTTCTGGCGATGTTGTGGTGAGTCTGTATGCCGTCTTCTCAGGGTTCTCTGCCCACAGAAATTTTTGATACAGGTCCTCTGCAAACGACGCTAGAGTATCCTGCCGACTACGGCACTGTGACAGATTGGGGGCTGTATCGCTCCCTTAAACCCCTGTCCACGACTCCAGACACCAGGTAAAAGTCCAATAATCGACTTTATTAATTTGCCAAAGTGCACAAAGCACCCTCTCCTCCACTATACTCATAAATCAACAATAATAAATACAATAAACGATCCTCCAACTCCCAGACACGTTGCCACCCTTCCACCCAGCTCAGCTCGCCGTCTGGGAGCTCTCACAGTCCTTTTATTCTCCCTGACCCGGAAGTGTTCCCAATCCCCAGTCCACGTGATTCACCATCACTTCCGGGTCAGGCACAAGTCCTTTTCCTTCATCCCGGAAGCACGTCGCTCTTCCTCTGACGCACTTCCGGGTTATAGGGCACAAAGGAATCTTCGGTCCTCCCTGCAGCTCCCTCTTGCGGCCCCTGTGGTATCCAGCAGGGCTGAGGATAAAAACTACAAAGTCCATGACTCCCTGCTGGTCTTCGGGGCACCTCCATACTGCAGGGAGGGCTCCATCTGGCGGCCTGGGGGTATTGGCCGGGATGACAAGCCGGCCAAATACCACATAGCAAAATTGCAGTGTGATGGTTATAAAGCAATTGCGACTTTGTGTTTACCAAAGCTGCTTTAAACTGTTTGAACTGAGAACTATCTATATAGAGGCTAGTAAAGGCATTTATTTATAAACCTGTTTATCCTCAACACAACGCTTTCTGTACTTCTGAGTTAAGCCAGAGTGGGAGTATAAGCATATTGTACTGTATGACTGTGACAAGTTATTCATGAAGCTGGAATCAATCCTGAGAGCCAGTTTGTAAAGTTGGATGGGATGGCAGATCATTGCAGGGCTCACTCACAATCTCCTATAATTGACAATTAACCCTATTGTACACACCTTTGTGATGTTGAAAGATTACTGGATTACCTGGAAAAGGCTCAAATGGACACAGGAAGAGCATGTAAAGTCAACACAGGCAGTGATCAGACTGGGAATTGGACCGAAGTCCTTATTTAAAACTGTGTTACTTCAGCTGCACCCTGCCCATTTTGAATATCCTTTCTCCTCTGTTTAGTATTTATCCTGTCTATTATACCATACCATACCATACCATTTTATTTGTTGAGCGCTTAAAAGCACAGCATTACAACTGACCGAAGCGCTGTACAGTTAAAAAAGAAACAGGACTAAAAACAAAATATTAAAAACAAACATTAAAAGAGAATTAAAACAGAGATACTAAAAACGGGTCAGAGGACCCAATAAAATAAAAGAAATAGGAAGAAGCAAGTGGAAATGAGACAGGTTAATAATTAAAAGCCAATGTAAAGAAATGTGTTTTTAGGCACGATTTAAATGTGGCGACTGAGGGGGCTTGCCTAACCACTAAGGGTAGGGAGTTCCAGAGCCTGGGTGCACAGACGGAGAAAGCCCTTTCACCACGAGCTTTAAAATGTGCCTTGGGAACAGTTAGGAGCAGCTGATCTGCAGATCTAAGAACACGAAGAGGATTATGACGATGGAGCAAGACACTCAAATAGGCGGGGGCTAGACCGTTTAGTGCCTTATAGGTTAAGAGGAGTATCTTAAAATCAATTCTGAATCTAATCGGCAGCCAGTGTAGGGTTTTTAAAATTGGTGTAATGTGTTGGTTTCTGCTACTTCCAGTTAGAAGCCTTGCAGCCGCATTCTGAACCAGTTGGAGTCTAGAAAGAGTGGCTTTCCTGATACCATAAAGGCAGGAATTTGAGTAGTCGAGCCGGGACGTTATGAATGCATGGATTACTGATTCCAGGAGGTGGTTAGACAGAATAGGCTTGAGTTTGGCGATTCGCCTGAGATGGAAAAAACAGGATTTTACTGTGCTGTTGACTTGAGCATCCATTTTCAGTACCGTATCCATTTTGATTCCAAGATTGGAGACTGACGAAGTTATTATTATGTTGAGGTTCTTGTTTTATATGTGGTTGAAGCAATAGTTTTCAGGTACTGCACTGTACTGTCTTAATGGCCCAATGAATATAATCATTAAGTTTCTATTAAAGGGGGAGATCCAGTACACCTCACCACGTTATGCCACCTAAAAGTCAGTACTCCATGACAGAGCATGAAAGTAAAGCTGATGAGCCAGTGAATTAAATGTACAAACCCTGACACAATAAAAGAGTACTTTCAGCCAAAGAATTATTCAGCAGAAGTGTGTCAAGAAATGCAATTGGGGCTCCTTTATACCAACAGCTATACTGTATGTCTACATAATGCCTCACTCGGACTGTGACGGCCAAGTCAGAAGCTTTGTTTCTTTTAAATTTTACAGTCATTCTGGTGTGTGTTTGGACCAAAGTGTGTGTCTGTATATATATATATATATATATATATATATGTGTATATATATAAATACACACACACACACACACAGAGTATATATATGCATACAGTAGGTCTGACTCGCAATCTGATTATTCGAAATCTGATCACCTACCAGGTAATGCCTGTGGTTGGTCAGCCAGTTGGCAAACATTTGCCATGCTGTCTCAGTTGTGAGAAGCAGATCATAGGCATGTTATAGGCAGTGACGTCTGAGGTTCAATCCCCGCAAAACAAAGATGTGTATATATTACTTATCTACCTTTTTATCAATGTATTTAAATAGTTTCTGTAAAAAGCTTCAAACCCACCTAACCAATTAAGGATTGCAGGGGACAGGAGTGTACCCCTTTAGCATTGGGCAAAACACAAGAACCAGCCCTGGACATGATGCCAGTCCATAGCAGGCCCACTCCACTTTCACATAGGGTTAATTTAGAATCACCAGTTCACTCAGCTGGTATATGCTGTTAACCTTACTTATTCTCTTTATAACTTTAACTTTATATATTATTTTTGTACACTCATAAACTTATAAAAGCTTCAGGTCCCCTTGTTATTTTTCAATAATGTAATAAGGCTCGTAGTTCATATGTGTTAATAAGTTCATTAGTTAGAGCTACAGAGAAAAGAGGTTTATTTCTTTTGATCTGCTCCTTGTTAGGCTATCTGCCTACACTTCATTGAATATTTTTCATGGATTGCCTTTTTACTGTATTTTATTTAATGTGGCTCTCCAAAATGAAGGATATTACTATGCAAGTGTGTCACTATTGCATTTAATTTACGGAAGGTTTCATTCCTCTGTCATGTTAGGCCAAAATCTCACTCTGGCAAAATGATCATTTGCTTTGGTCACATGGCATTTCAGCGAGACATCCTTTGCAAAAATGCCATATGCAGTTCTCTTCTAATGCCAGTAGTCACAAAAGACAGGTATGCTGTATTTGGAGATGTAGAATTCAGTCTCTAGCTGACATCATGAAATCTAATTTTTAATCGTCAACTGTCTCCCCAAAGTAATTTTTGAGAAGAATCTTGGTAGTGTGAAGCTGTATAATATTGCCAGGAGATTGTCACGTGCACTCAGCTTGATTTTGCAGGTATTGTCATTCTTGGTGAAGAGACCATCAGAATAAATATGATATAGAAGATAATTTTACTGTGGGAAGAAAGTGTCAACAGCCAGAATACTGGGACTGATGAAAAATGTAGCAGAGCATTAAAGCACGATTGTCTTCTTTAGTATTTGTAATTCACTGTTGAATAGTGTGCATGATATATAAAACAATATTGGCAATCATGATAATGGTACACCCAACTCAAAAATAAGCAGATCCAGAAGATAAGGGATGAATAGATGCTGGGGGCGCAGAAGTGGCACTTTTTTCCTATGTGGCTTCAATTTTAATAATTCAGAACACTCTGCCCTGCAAGGATACAGCTAATCAAAGCAGTGATCCATGGTGTGTATAGGATTGTTCCAATCAATTCTTTAATCAAATGCAAATGCTGCATTCCATTTGAATTTTCAACTGGATCATCCCCTGATGCTGAATTTCCAACTCAGAAATTCACGGCTGGTCTGTCAATCCCGAGTTTGTCAGTCTTCAGATTATGATATTAATCCAAAATGGTGACACCATAAACTTTAGTGAAAACTGCAGTATTATACTGTTTATTAGCACTTCGGTCTGTTTGTATTTCAATAAATCAGTTGTATACACAACTTCTCTCTGTGGACATGTTACTGAGGTATTTGAATGTGCAAAATACTGCACAGTGTGTTGTTACCAACTGTTATTTATTGTGATGGATCAATCTCAACAAAGGTTTTCCTGGATGTGTCCATATGGGTTTTCCAAATGTTTTAGTGGAACGCGATCAACATGGATGTGCCATCATTCCCATCTGACTTCTGAACCAAATGGAATGTTTCCTTATTCCTTCTTAAGCTGCTCTGTGACTTTTTAGAATGTTTTTTGTTTAAGTGCAATAATTATTGCAGATCGAAGGGTAAGGCATGAAGTGTGAAATGTAAATTAATTCTTTACAAATATTCAAAGTCAGCATCAATTTTTCATAATAAGGGCAGTTTCAGTCAACTCAGAAAAATAGCAAAAATCAAACCTTTCTTATCTGCTAAAGACCTGTAGACTGTTAGTCATGCCTTTGTCTCCAGTAGGTTGGATTTTTGTAATTCTCTATACCTCAGAGTCAGTCTGGACCCCCTATGTAAATCTCAGCTAGCTCGAAATTCAGTTTCCAGGTTGCTAACCGGTTCACGCTAGAGGCAACATATTACTGTTATCTTGGTGTCTTTTCATTGGCTGCCTGTTAGATTCAGGAAAATGTTTAAAGTCTTTCTCTTTGTTTTTAAAGCTCTAAATAATCTGTCTCCTCCATACATTTCAGATCTCTTCATTCATTATGCTTCCTGCCGGGCACTTAGATCATCTTCTCAATCTCTTTTATCAGTGCCATATTCTCACCTCATAAGGAAAAGGGATCAAGCTTTTTCAAAACTCTGGAATCAGTTACCTTTATTTTTTAGAACGTCTTCCAAGGTCCTGACATTTAAATCCTGTTTAAATCCTGTTTTTTTTCCTTGAGACACACAATAAAGTTTTTGGTATGGTTTGTTTTGGGAGTCATTATGCTTTTATGCTTTGGGGTTTGGAGACCTATTTTGTGTTGTCTTTGTTAGTTTAGTCTTTCTTGTGTCTATTCTGCAGTTTGAATTTGTACAGCACTTTGGTGCAGCTACTTGCTGTTTGTAAATGTGCATTATAAATAAATTTGATTTGATGATAATAAATTAATTCTTGCCAAATTATCAAAGTCGGCAGCATTTCTTTTTATAATAGTTACGTCACTTTCTTCCTATCCTATGTACAGTATGGAGACATACATACAGAGAGACAGCAATGGCATATATGTAATCTGAGAGGATCTATCTGTGGCAAATAGTTTTTGTATACACTTATCAGCTGAGCCTTCCATACAACTTCAATGTACAAATCTTAACTATGTAATGCTGTCTCACTTTGCTTTATTAATTAGTAACACAATATTGCTGTCATTTTAAAACCTTGTCACCCAGTAAATATGGCTTTAAGCTTAATAAGGTGGAAGATTGTTTCCATTTTCATCAATGTTCATATGATGACCATTGTAAGTTCAGCAGAAATCAGACTGATGTGGATATCAGAGCAGTGCCATGTATTTTATTATTAAAACAATAGTAATAATTAATACAATGGCACATATTTTTATTGGACGTTGTATTTCATTGTTGGTTGTATTAATTATCTCTCAGTGGTAATTCAAGCCTCAGATTATAATTTTCTGCACAGTGTATGTACACAGTGTCCTGGTCGCTTCAGGCCCCTCCACTTGAAACAGCGCCTTATCCTTTATTCAACACCAGGCAGCAGGAGCCACCAGCAGGGACCGCAGTGCAGGAGGTCTGTTAAATGACTTGGTGTTCTATAAAAAGCTCTTGCATCAAAACCGCCTGGATTGTCCACTGGCATGTGCTAACAAAGATGAATCTGAGGCGGATTTCATTTTCAGTTTTTACTGACCCAATAGAACAGAACTTGGTAAAAAAAATCTCTTTTTAGTGTATGAACTTATTCATTATGGTGCAATTCTCCAGATAACTGAAAAAAATCCAATTTTTTGTTTTCCCAAAGAATTTAGTTAGTGAGAAACATGGTGCCACAGTGGTTAGTGCATGGTTTCAAATTATTGCTCTGAGATGTCTGTTTGGAATTTTCTCCAGGGACTCCACTTTTCCTCCCACTTCCCAAAGCCAAACAAGCCCAATATGAGTGAATGTGGGGGTAAACATGTAGATGAAACATCTGGCTATGGCACCAGCACAACTACAGCCATCTCCGCTTAGAAAATGGATGGATGGAAACATTTTTTAATGGGCAAAATTCAACAAAAAGTTTAATTGATACCTCCTTCTGATTGGTTTCCTTATTATACACACCAGTCACATACCCATGTTAAAAAAAGAAGTCCAGCAGTGCTAGTATTAGGCTTCTGGGTAATTACCTCATAAGTCATAATACTTTTCTGTGGCTGGTGTGTGCTGGCATATCTGTTGATAACAGGTACAGAAAACCTTCTGCAACTTAGATTTTGGATGTCCTAACTGGCAACAACATTTGGGGATTGGCAGTTAATCTCCTTTATGCTGATCCTTAACACACGCACATCACAAACAGTCAGCTGAACCCAAGCACACCTACATCTTCATCAGTACAATTTCTGATGACATGACCTGATTACCAACAATGATTTACTGAGAAGAGATTTGCCTTCTGACGCAATCACCCCTATAATGTCAGCAAAGCCAATGAGCTGGTCATAGTCTTCAAAATGTTGTAGGTAGATCACACTTGCATCTGCATTGGAAGAGATGCTTAAGCTTATTGGAGTCTCCATCACTAATAGTCTAAAGTGGGTTCAACACACTTTGGGTATCATCAGGAAAGTTTACCAATATCTTTACTTCATTAGCCACTTATGGGTATGAAAATCAAATGTCTCCATCCACAACCAACAATTTCTGTAAGTGCACAGTGGAGGCCAACCTTACTTGGCTGCATTACATCTTGGTATGGCATCACTTCAGCTGGCATGAATTGTCACAGGCAAAGTGAAAAGTATATGTGGACTAATGGAAGGGTCAAAATGAGCAGAAATGGAAGAATATGATTGATTCTTGCAAACAAAATGGATTTGTTCTATAATACACATATAAAAACATTAAAAGAAAAATGAGTTACAGTTGGAAAGGTGACCACAGAAACAGGAAAATGTTAGACTACATTGTAATCAACAAAAACTACAATAGCACAATCTCAAAATGCAAAGTAATGCATAGAGTTGATAAACTTTTACTCCACGTGGCAGTAGTACCAAGACTAAAGTTACAAATGCATGTAACAAAAGAGAACACCAAGGACTCAATTGGACAGCAGGGAATAACTCAAAAATGATGAGAACAGAAGAAAATCTTAAGAAACAGTGCATCCGTGAGAACTAGCTGAGTGCAAAACATGACAGAAAAAACTGGATCAATCAAAGAAATATTTGCTTTGATGATTGAAGGAAATAGAGAAACCAATCAAAGTAAGATTAGATCAAAATCGTAAAAACGATCAAAAGATTTTGTTGACTAGCAAAACAGAGAAATAAATGACAGATGTAATTAAATACACAAATTTAAAGAAAGAAATGAAACAAGGAAGTAAAGAAGAAACTAGCACCCAAACCAAAATGTAATAATGGAAAGGGAATTGACAGTAGAGAAGGGCTGGTTATTAAACAGAGAGAGTGATTTTATACACACACACACACACATATATATATTGTGGAGGCTGGCCCGGACACAGACAGGCAGACACGCTCATATCACCCACAAACACGTTTATCTATACTAATAAAAGGCAAAGCCCTCACTGACTCACTCACTCACTCACTCACTGACTGACTCATCACTAATTCTCCAACTTCCCGTGTGGGTAGAAGGCTGAAATTTGGCAGGCTCATTCCTTACAGCTTACTTACAAAAGTTGGGCAGGTTTCATTTCGAAATTCTACGCATAATGGTCATAACTAGAAGCTATTTTTCTCCATTTACTGTAATGGAGTTCAGCTGGAGGGGCGGAGTTTCGTATGACATCATCACGCCTCTCACGTAATCACGCATTACGTAGAAAGCCAGGAAGAGCTACAAAACGCGCTTTAGAAAACATGCATTATATAATTAAGAAGGCAGCGAAACAATTAGAAGCGAGCGAGTGACATATAAAACCATATTCAGCGGCTCAC
>JANRMT010062842.1:7450281-7520636 GCA_026402145.1 Polypterus bichir lapradei | reverse complement strand
GACAATCATGTTACGTTATTTTCAAAATGTTTCCTTTTCTTTTTCATTGCTTCTTTAACACACTACTTCTCCGCTGCGAAGCGCGGGTATTTTGCTAGTATATATATATATAAAAAATCCTAAGCATAAAAGTGCAATGATTTTATGTCACGTTTTTTGTCACGCTTATTTTAAAACTTGCATATATATGTTTGGTATCATTCTTTTCAGAATTAATTGAACTTTAAAATGATGTTGTTGGATTCTCAGATTCTTATTCCGTTTTTAAATTATAAACTAAAAATTATCAAGAACTCGCGTCCTACGAGACAAGACTTTGTGCCATCGTTTTAGTGCCACAGTCTACCTGAGTATTGTTGCTAACTATGTCCATCCTTTCATGGCCACAGTGTACCCATTTTCTGATGGCTACTTCCGGCAGGATAACGCAACATGTCACAAAGCTCAGATCATCTCAGACTGGTTTCTTGATCATAACAATGAGTTCACTGTACTAAAATGGCCTCACAGTCACCAGATCTCAATCCAATAGAGCACCTTTGGGATGTGGTGGAATGGGAGTTTCACATCATGGGTGTGCAGGCAAGAAATCTGCAGCAACTGCGTGATGGTATCATGTCAATATGGACTAAAATTCCTGAGGAATGTTTCCAGCACCTTGTTGAATCTATGCCATGAAGAATTACGGCAGGTCTGAAGGCAAAAGGGGGTCCAATCTGGTACTAGCAAGGTGTACCTAATAAAGTGGTTGGTGAGGGTATATAGTAAATGGAAAGAATACATGGAAGTGGTGCAGGAGAGATGTCTCGCAACCCGAGGCTGTAGACTTAACAAACTATGGGGTTATGAAAGCAGTACTAAGCTTGGGTAATGACAAAGCAACTGGCCTTGATGAAATGTCAATTGAATATGTTTAAAAGTGTGAGAGGCACAGTAAAATGAGAGATTGTTTATGTCATAAAAAGCATTTACCAAGGTGAGGAAATTCCAGAGGAATGGCTACAGAAAGTTTTCAAAGCAATCCCAAAGAAAAGAAAAGCCACATAATAGGAAGGGAATTGGACTATAGCCCTGATACCAGATGCAATGAAGGTTCTTTCAAAAGTAATTTACAACTACATTAGTTTGAAACAAAAAGACAAAATGAGTCCATTGCAGTATGGCTTCCAGCTAAAAGTTGACACCATTAAGAGCATCACCACACTGAAAACAATAGTAGAAATTCGGATCAACAAGCAACAGGAAACTTGTCATTGCTTCATTGACTGAGGCACTGAGACATGCATGATGTCTTCATGGAAACCCTCTTCAGTAGGGATGTCTGAGAAAACAATCTCGTAGCCACTGTCTGCAAACAGTCAGTGAAATAAAACCACGTTGGTTGGGAGGAATATTGAAGAGGACGTGCCAGTTCTTTGGCCAAATCACAAGAAATTCTGCGGGAGAGGAGCAAGATTGTGAAAGAGATCAGGATAAAGAAATGAAATGAGAGAAGACTAACATGGTAGATGGATGACATCCAGGAAATGAGAGACAGCCTTGATGTCAGGCAGAATATTAAACTGGAAAAGACAAGGTCATGTGAAAAGCAATGATGGAAACAAGGTTCTGGGTTTGAGGTTCACCTAAAACTGTGAGTGGCCATGGTGGTGGAAAGATGGACCACTTCAGCTTTCAGCCAAAAATCTTTACAGAGTGTAGTGAGTTTGGAATGGAATATTACTGATGCACAGCTCCTTTCTGTCCAGTATGTATATAACACATGCAAAATGTATTATTAAAGACCTCAACCACCTGACACAGTCACATTTTTCTCTCCTCCTTTCTGGCAAATGGTATAGAGCCGCTAGCACTTGCACCACAGTTACTCAATAACCACTCATACTGCATACAGTATATGTTACATTCAATGCATTCAGGTGTATCTGTTGTCCTTTTTGATCTGTTTGTGTCGAACAAGTGGTTGCTCATGGAGTCACAAATAAGGAACGTTACCTGAATTGTGAGGGAGCATCCGTTATGACACTATGGCCATGTGGCGCAATTCCCCGAGGGTGAACCAGCACACAGGATTCTCATTGCCAAGGACCCGAGCAGCTGGACCAGGCCAAGGGGGCGCCCACATAACACTTGGTGGCAGCAGGTGGACGGTCATTCCAGGGAGTGGGACTAGACCGTGTATCTGCCTGGGGGGGGTTGCCAACTCGGGTCCCAAGCTGTTTTGTTGGGTGGTGGGTGTGGCACCATGCTGCATCAGTGCATGCTTCCCAACCTGACCTGACCTGATCTGATAGTTTGTAGGAGACATGCAAAAAGAAATTGATTGTATTTTATATACTAGTGATAATAGGCTGCAACTTCTTTCCATGTCTTTGCAGAATTTTTCCAGGGACTTTGATTTCCTGATGCATTCTGAGGACATGCATGTTTGATTAATTTGTAATTATAGAAAGACCCTTTGTTTAGGCGTGTGTCCTGTTCCAGCCTGAGATCATTTCTGCCTGCCAGTGTCCAATGTTTATTGGATAGACTGGGCCTGCTTTGACCTTGTAGCAAACAAGTACATTCAGAAAATGGGTGAATGAAAAATCACAGATGATTCATGAAGCAATTTGCTTTAACTAGTTCACTTTACGGTAGTCACCACAGTAAAATAATGAGCAGGACAAATATGCAAGACATTTCAGAATTAAAGTCATCTGTAAGAGCATTGCATATTCCAGGTTCCTATCTGCATTATGCTCTTTTCTGTTGTTTTCACCCACTAACCTCTTCACAAGGCATTACTTCTGAAATAATCTTGTACATCGGAGGTGTCTACAATCTCTTATTGCACCCACATTCTTCAGTCAAAGTTGAAGGTCCATGTTCTATGTGACCTCAATAGAACAGAAACTTTGCTTGCGAACATTACCTGCCTGCTAGCTTCTTGCTGTTTTGATGATAGTAAAGGTTGGCATGATCAGAAGACTGACTTTCACAAACTGTTGTCAATAATGTATTACAATATGTATCTTCCAAGTCACTGGATTAAGTCTGCCAAGAATTGGTGCCCACAATATCTTCTCGATAGTTTTAGGCTCACTGAGACTATGCACTTATATTAACTACCTTCAAAGGATGAAAGGATGTTAATCACAGTGACTACTTTCCACTTTGAAATATAAGCGGAAGCATTTTCAGTCATATGTGTTGGCTGTTGGTCTTTTGCTGAAGGATTAATATCTTCAGGAATGGAAATGCATGCCAATCATTAACATTTCATTGCTTTCATTGTGCAGACTTTTAACTGTTCCATACTGTGTAATCCATTCCAAGATCAATAGGCTGTTAGGAGGCCGGCTAGACTCTCTTTAGGGAGAGAAGAAAGCAAAACAGAAGTCATGTGACAAAGCTGAGGAGGTCAAGGTCGTGACTGGGTGGTTGCCAAACGTTATATCATTCAAACTGATGGACTTTAAGAACACTTCTGTTTAGTTGATGTTTGCTGTAGAAGCTCTTAGAATTTAAGTTGTGACAAGTTTAACTGTATCTGCTTGTTGGGCAAGGCATTTGTCTTATCTCTTTGTAAAAATTGGATTAATTTTATGTTTTAATATGTAGATTTCTTGATTTTTTTATTTATGTAGCTAATGGTATAGTGTTTTAGATAATAGATGACTGGTTTAGATGACTTTATTATTTTAAGCAGATGGGCATGCCTTCACAATGCTTTGTCTTGCTAGGTCGAATATCCAGGAGACCGGTTTATATTATAATCCAGACACTGTCTGTTTGAAGTTTGGACATTTTCTGTATATTTTTTTAATTTTGCCTGGAGGACCTGGTTTACCCCCAACTCTCAAAGGTATGGATATTAGTTGGCTGATCTAAATGTGTGCTGATATGCAAATGTGCCCTTTAAGAAGGACTAGTATCAAGTTCAAAGTTTGTTCCCTCCTTGTAGCCTGGGAAGGGCTGCAGAACCACGCAGCTCTGAACTTGCATATAGTATTTGTTCACTTAGCAGGTGCTCTTATCCAAAGTTACTTAGAGAAGTGGTCAACATAATCAAGTAAACATCAATCCGGGCACTGTTGTGTTGTTACAGGACAAAATTACAAAATTGATCATCACAAGTAGAGAGCTGTGAACCAAACAGAGAAACACAAGACTCTTTGTTACAAAGAACTACGCATCTAAACCATTATAAGTTAAAAAGATATTCACAGAGCAAGCAAGTCTTCATGCCCTTCTTTAAAGCACTAAGGGAGTCTGTTCGGATGGAGGAGGGCAGCTTGTTCCACCACATAGGAGCTATACATGAAAAGCATGAACTGAGGTTTGATGCCACACAAAAATGGTATAACTAGATGCCATTCATTAGAAGACCTGAGTGGGAGAGAAGGACCACGGGACCTTATGAGTTTCATAAATCCCTCTGCATCATGGTTGTGTTGTCCCAATAACATTATCAAAATTTGTTCATTTAGCTATTATCTGTTTTCTTTTTCCCAGTTTGTCCTACAAATGTTCACACACTTAGCTTCATTATTTTTTTTTGTCTTTGCCAGTGTTTTGCACTGGTATTAACCTCCTTGATGTTGACCCCAAATGTGATGTCGGACAGTGTGTTAGTGATTGTCTGAAAAACCTAACACAAAGGATGTGTGCTAAATCTGCATCAGTATGGCAGTGGCTACTAGACATACTTCCTCTACTGTAATTATGTTGACGTTTTGGTATTTACATGTTTCTGTTACACGCAATAATATTTTTTTCTTGTTGAAAAAAATATTTTTTTTCTGGCGGTAAACATAATGCTAAGGAGAGTAAGACCCAAATAAACCTCACATCTGTCTGATTTAAATCTAAAATAAGAGCACTTTCTGAGAGTGTTCAGGAAAACAACTTGGAGCAAAAACTATTGGTGTCTTTTTATTGTTCAACGATTGAGAGCAACCTGGCAAACTGTGTCACAGTATGGTACGGTGTGGCAATGAGCTGTAGCAGTGCATGCTCCCAACCTACCTATACATCGGATGCACAGCAACAGACAAGAAGGCTCTCCAGAGAGTCATAAACATAGCACATATAATCACAAGTTGTTGTTTGCCCTTCCTGGACGACATTGTGCACTCTCGCTTTCTCACCAGACCACAAACATCATTAAGGGTCCTCCACACCCTGTGTGAACTGTTGCCCTCTGGTCGGCCTTATAGATCTTTGAAAGTATGGACTGATGGATTTAGAAAAAGCTTCTTTCCAATGGCCATAAATACATTGAACAAAAATAAGCAAATTAAGGTGGTATAAATAATTGTTTTCTTCCGTCAATGCTTGGAAATAATCTCATACATACAATACTGCTGTTGCTCTTGTGCAGCTACTCCCCAGTGGAATGGTATTATTTTACTATATTACTACTGGTTCCATTGTTATTTTATCTGATCTATTTTTAACTGTAATATTAATGTTTTTTTTTTATTATTTCCTTGTGTGTACAGTATTATGTATTGTAGCATTGGTTGTGTTTCATGAAAAGTAGTGTTGTTTTTGTACCCAGTTGGAGAGGTGCTCATAATTTCATTGTAATTATTTTACAATGACAATAAAGGTTTTCAGTTAAATTCAGTTCAATGTCAGGAACAAAGTCTGTGATGCTTATTTGGCTCTCTGTAAAGTGTGCTCAGAGGATGGATGGTTGATAAAGAAATATGAAGCAATGACATATCTGGAGTAAATACTACCAGAATAACCCCAGTTTGACCGCATGTAAGCTAGGGGGGCATGACACTTGCAGAGCTGCCTCAACAAAGACTGGCAGGAGTACATTTAACACTGGAAAGATGACAAAGAATATGTCCTTGTTCACACAGTTCCCTTATATAAAAATCCAGGAAGAGCTGATAGTTCTAGTTAAGGATAGCAGATGTTTTGTGCAGTGAAATTTTGCAGAAGGTTGTCACAAATGCACACCTTTTAAAGGTATTATGCTTTATTTATTGTATATTGTTATTCTACTCATATTTCATTGGTGTTTGGATGCATTTTATGATTTTAATGCACTCAGTAAGTGTGTGTGTACCTGCTGACAGAGCAGCTTCCTGTTCTTGTGTCTGAAATTCCCAGCATTGACTCCAATACTTTATGTGTTGTTTTTTGCCTTGGATAAGCAACCTATTTTTGTTTCCAGCAGAACTAATTTAAACTTCTAAAATAGTGTGACCCTGACAGTAGGCTCCAGCTTTTTCAGCATTAGTACTGCAAAAATATTCAGAAAGTCTGTGGTACCAATTGAATATTAATTAAAATGAAGTGGTTCATATATGGCCTTCTGATTTCCTAGTGCTAGATATTAAAGACAAAAAAGCCTCTATTCAGGAAAAAGCCTTTTACGTTTCCTGAATTGCATTTTAACATTTACAGTATATGCCAATGCTTACTTTGCATGTTTTCGCAACTCACATGCAGTTTCCTGTTCTGTGATTAAAAATAGATGACCTTATTCAACAAAAAAATGTTAGTAAGATGCCAGTGTATTACGTTAGCAAGTGCCAGGTGAGTCTTTCAGTCAAAGGGTTTCTCAGATAATTGTGCAAAATGGCATGATAGCCTTAGGAATAGGCTAAGTAAGTCTGTTCTCTTATCTAATAATAATAATAATATTATTAATATAATATTATTAATAATGTTGTGAAAACCACTTAAACTTGTTTGGTGTTGTAGATTGCCACAGTCTATTCTGGCAGCATCAGGCAGAAGATAAAGTCTAACCCTGTTTGTGGTGCCACACAGCCATCATCAAACACAAAGAGAACAGGCAACCTCCACATCAGACTACATCCAACTGCGCATTTTGGACCTAAGGCACTGGATATGTGTGTTAATAGCGCTGCCCTATTTTTAGAATTGTACTTGTCAATTGAAAATTGTTTAGACTAACAAGGCTGAATACACTTATGTGAAGGAAACTTTGAACAGGGCTGACACTTGATAAATATCATAGAAAAGCAAAGCCCTCCTCACATGATCTTATTCAGTATCCTCAGTCCACAAAAAGAAGAAAACAACAAGTTCATTAAGATGTTCAGTTTAGCCTCTGCTAAAGAAAGTGGCTTCTTTGAAAACATGTACTCACTGCAGCCCACCATGGACTGAGTTTAATAGAGTTTCTCATGGTCTTGCTCCTACTTTTTTATTAAGAGAACATAGACACAAAGTATAAGCCTGGTGCAAAAAAACTCTCAACAGGTCATCCAGCCAGGCCAGTCCATGTTGCAGTTAGTGCTTATTGAATTTTGTTTTATTACCTACTTGTTCTCAATGGTAATCCATCCTGAATCAGTATTTTGAAGTGTTTTGTGGTTATTTAGGCTACCTGTAAAAATCCATGGGCTCCATGTTAATTCTATGTGTTATAAAAGTCCTTATGTTTTTAGTCAGATTGGATTAGATAAACTGTATAAATACCAATGGAATATTCAGATACATACAGCAACAGAAGCATAAAAAACAAGGATACAGACTCACAGGACAAATAATACAGCTGATCAATCAATCGATCAATAAGTAAATAAATAAATAAATAAATGTATATTGTGCAGATATTTCAAAATGGTATTTCAAAATAAACTTAAGTACCCAGAGAGGAAGCATTGAATTGCCTGATAGTAGTGGATATAGAAAAAAAACCCAGAAGAGCTTCTTAGCACACAGTGGTGGAATGAGCCTGTGGCTAAAAGTACTCAAGGCAGCGCCTCCTGAAAAGGATGGAGATTGTTCATGATGGCATCCAAGTTTGGCTCCATCCTCTTTTCCAAAACAGCTTCCAGCGTGTCCAGGCCTCGCCCTGTGCTGGAGCACACTTTCCTGATAAGTTTTTTCACATATTTTTGTTTTTCTGAGCTCAGGTTGCTTCCACAGCAGACTGCAGCATAGAATGCCACACTGGCTACTTTGAACTGGCTGAACATTTCCAGCAGCTTGCTGCACACATCAAAAGAAACAAGTGTTCCTGAGTTAGTTGTTGGGATGATGTTCAGTTGAGATCACAGCCCATTTGACAAGAAGGTCATAGCCTTATTGAATAATATATTATTCAAGTTCAAGTGTTTAATTTTTAATATTGAATTTTAGAGTGTGTGCAGCACAGTAATGGACGTTCCTGTGTATATAAAGTAGACTGTGTTTGTTCATTTAATTGCCTTATGAAAATGAAAGCTGAGTGATGCCACTTGGACTACACTTTATCATGTGTGCGGTCTACAAAGGTCTTTTCAGAATACAAGCTGAGCTGAACGGCAGGTTGGAAACAGATGAGATGGTCAGTAGATAAGAAGTGCGACGGCACCAAACCACCATGAAACTAAACTGTGGTGTTTGCAGTCTGCCGTCTTTAAGATTTTCTGGATGCAACTGAGACATGTGCTGGTTTATAATGTGCACATATGAAAAAGATTTATATATATTGCCATTCAGAGTGTTGATACTTATAAAAAGCAAGGTTGTATTTTGTTTGAAAGCTAATAAATTTCTTTCTTAAACTATCAAATAATGTGGAACTTTCATCACATACTGTATTTACATGGAGTCTTTCATAATGTCATCACAATAGAGAGTATAGCACAGATCATGCCAGTGGCGCGATGACGTTAGGCTGAAAATAACATCCATCCATTGTCTAATTTGTTAATCTAATTCAGAGTCATGGGGCTCAGAGCTTATCCTGGTAGCACTGAGTATAAAACATGAAATACCTCTGGATGGGTCATCAGGTGATCACTAGACACTCTCCCATAGCTACTTTTGCAGGGCTAGCTTACTGTTGCAATTAAACCTAATTAGCATATCTTTGGGAGGAGGGCATAAAGCCAGGATAATAAAAAAGAAAAAATCCACACAGACAGAAGGGGAACCTGCCAACTCCCCACATATACAGAATATGGAATCTGTAGCTACCATGGAGGAAGGACAGACATCCTGACTGAGATAAAGGGAGCAAAGGGAGAATTTTTGCCTGGACAGGAAGCCATAATGGATGGACTGGGTGAACGGGTATGTTGGGAGCAGTTCATTCCGCAACACGACAGGTGGTAGTGTTCCACAGGACTCAACTAGACTAACTCACACAGGGTGACATGGGAGGTGAAGTCCAGAAACGCAGCCCTGTCAGGGCCTTTGGATACCACCAGGGGGCACTGCTTGGGGGAGCACTGCCCTGGTTCCCACATGTCTAGGGATTGCTCTGGATGACCTGGGGTGTGACACCTTAAGCAATTCCCAGATCAGATTTAAAAGAGAACTCACAGCCTCACTTAAATGAGTCAGAGTTGAGAGGCAGCAGGCAACACTCTACGAGAGGTGGAAGGAGACGATTTGTATTTGTGCATTGTGGCTGATATTTGCGTAGGAAAGATGGTGGAGGCGATTAAAAATCTTTTATTTGAATCTGGAATTGTGCTTGGGCATTATTGTGTCTGTGTTTGGAGCTCAGTGTGGTGCCCCCTTGTAGTTTCATAGCATATGAATATATTTCAGAACTGTCATCTAGGAAAAGATGAGTAAAAAAAATAAAAGACCACTCTACATTACATTCTAGAGAAAATAAACGTGTACTTGCTAAGAATAAAGGGCAGATCAAAACCCTTAAGTCCTTTTTTGGACTGTCTGCAGTATGCTGTAGTGCAGTAAAGTGTTGATTGTTAGTAAATTTTGACAAATTTGACATGCTGGATCTTTAAATGGTGATGACACATCCAAGGGATAACTTAATTAAAATGGTGACAACCTACTACAGGGCAGAAGTAAAAAAAAAAAACAGCAAAAATGAGAAGACTTGCTAACAGCCACTCACCACTTTATATGCCTGCTTCACCAGTATCTTTAACAACAGTATGCTATCCCAAAGTGACCATTGATAGTAATTATCCCATCTCCCTTTTCACTTGCTGGTATTTCTGCAAATTAAAGTAATTGACCCTGATTGTGTTTCAGCAAGACACAGATTGAAGCGTAAACTTAACATCAGCACACTGTAGCATGTTGTTAAATGCTGTAGATGTGCAGCAGAAAGCATGCTTCTTCTATTGGAGATCAGGTGCAGAAGAATCACAAAGTTGCTTCCATAGTGTACAAATGAAGACTGACAAGTTTCGTATGAACACTTAATAAAACAGAAAAGATGTCATATCTGCATTGAGCTCTATTTTTATTGTGGCTGCAGCGCTGAAAGATTGATGTGGTTTTATTTAAGTCACTGTGATTCAGTTGACCTTTCCCTGAAGGTCAGTATTGTTCAATGTTTCAACAAGTAAACATCTTGTTTCTGCTTCTTGAAGACATCCAGTCCCTTTAGATTTATTTTTTTTTAGCTAAAAGTACTTTAATAAATTTTTAACCACTGAGCTATTTTATTTTTGACTTTCTGCCATTATTAGCTCTTGACATTTCTCGACTTTTTTCATGAGTGCCTGGAGCAACCGAATTCATAGGTGGGGCTATACATGTGCACATATTCAATACAGTGTAGTAAGACACATGTTAGGTTAAATGATCTGCTGAGAGTCATGGTTGGTGTGCATGTACCTTGTGATGGACTTGTAGTTGAGGCTGCCGGGACAGACTCCAGGTACTGTGACTCGAATGGAGTTTAGGCAGGTTTGCAGATGGATGCGTGAATGGACAGTTCTGTTCTGTTTTATCTTTTTTTTGCTAGTTCGGGACGCATTCCTTGTTTTATTCTTTCTTATTATTTGTTTTCTTACTTTAATTACATTACATGCAGAAAAGAATATAGTGCAGGGGTATTAGTCATTCTATTTTCTATTTTTTTTGTCATACAACTAAAGCCACCTATGTGTGTGCATCCAGATTTGGCACTTAGTGCACATATTAGGTTATGTTCGTCAATCTGCCAGTAATCAAAATTTTACTAGATGCATTCTTAATGTGTAATGGAACAGATTGTATTATAACTGATCTGAGTTTTATTAACTTTATGCTAAAAGTGGGTACATACTTTTCATTGAAAATATAATATGAAAATGTAGGTAACAGTTATTACTGGGGAAAGAAGCACAGATCAGTACAACACATCACACTACTGGAATATGCTATATGTCTTACATATTTTACATGAGTCACGAAAACGTTCGTCTTAGACAATTATTTTATGTAAAAAGGTGAAGTTATGGTAGATATGGCCATTTAACCTGCAAATCTTACACCATGTCAAAGGTGAGCATAGCAACAAGACAGAAAAGGGTCGTCCTGGATCTCCCAAGCCAAAATTTTATGTCCGACAGGGGTTTTCACCTGAGCTGTCTAACAAAAGCTCAAGCAAAAGGGTGAAGCTGAGGACCAAACCTGCAGCAGTTGACAGATATATCAGGCTTGCTTCCCTTCAAAATCAGAAGATGTCAATGTCAATGTCAATTTATTTATATAGCACATTTAAAACAACATAGGAATGCTGTGGCCAAAGTGCTTTACAATAATAGAATAAAAGAAAACAAACAAATAACATAAATAGAAATAAAATATATGAACATAAATAAAATACATAATAAACAGAAGTAATGTTATATAATCACAATGAGGAAACCATCAGTATTACTGAAGGTCACAGAATGCAAGTGAATAGAAATGAGTCTTTAATCTTGTTTTAAACAGTTTAATTGTAGACAACTCTTTTATATGGGGAGGTAAAGAGTTCCACAGACGAGGAGCAGCAGCTGCAAAAGCCCTGTCCCCCTTGGTTTTACACTTGGTACGAGGGACAACAAGAGACAACTGACCAGAAGATCTAAGCACTCTGGATGGCTGGTGTAAAACACACAATTCGGATAAATAGGCAGGAGCAAGTCCATGTAAAGATTTAAAAACTAGCAACAAAATTTTAAAATCAATTCAAAAACTGACAGGCAGCCAGTGTAAAGAAGCTAAAATAGGAGAAACAGAGTCATACTTTCTTGTCCCAACCAGAAAGTGAGCAGCAGCATTCTGGACCAACTATAACCTGCGTATCAGGGATTTGCTAATCCCAGAATACAGTGAGTTGCAGTAATCAAGGCGAGAAAAAATAAAAGCATGAGTAGCTTTCTCAAGATCCCTGGAAGATGAAAAAGGTTTGATCTTACCTAATAGACGAAGCTGGAAAAAGCAACTCTTGACTACAGAATTTACTTGTTTCTCAAAAGAGAGGTTACTGTCAAAGAGAACACCAAGATTGCGGATTTGAGGTTTGCAAAAGACAGAGAAAGAACCGAGAAGTCCAAGACCAATTTGGGCTTTAGCTGATGGACCCACTATAAGCACTTCCGTTTTATTTTGATTCAGATCAAGAAAATTATTAGCCATCCAGGATCTAAGTTCAGAAAGACAGTTGTGGAGTTGATTTATTGTAGAGTTGCAGACAGGAATATGAACCTGTGTATCCTCAGCATAGCAGTGAAAAGAAATGTTAAATTTACTAAAAATAACTCCAATAGGATGAAGGTATATAGAGAATAAAATGCCAAGCATTTCCATCAGCTTGGAACTGGCAAAAACCACAGATATTTTGGAACCCTGTCTATAATCAGGAGAAGTCTTATTAGAAGTGGTCTTCATGGAAGAGATGCAACCAAAAAGCCAGTCCTTTAAGGTGGAAACAAAGAAAAACGACTCATATATGCATGAAAACAGAAGAACGGCAGTGCAGATTAATGATAGCTAGTGCTTGTGACTAATGCATCAAAATTTGAAATTTTTGGCTTAGACAGAAGGCAGTTTGTTGCTGAAGGGCAGGAGAACGATACGTGGATGAATACCTGCAGGCAATAGTGAAGCATGGTAGAGGTTCCCTGCAGGTTTGAGACTGCATTTCCACAAATGGATTTGCTGATTTGATCAAAAGTGATGGCCTCCACGCTGCTTAGAAAAATAGGCAGATAAGAATTCATCATGTAACATCATAAGGGAGACGTCTGATCAGTGCCAGCTTCATTCTGCAGCATGACAATGACCCCAAACACATAGAGACAAAATGATAAAAAAAAAATATTTGTGGCCAAAACAAGAGCATGGATCCCTGCAATAGGTGGTATGGCCTCCACATCAGCATCATCCAGCTAGTCTGGGATTACTTACAGAGGCAGAAGCAAGTAAGCGGCTCGGAACAAATGACCACAACTTTATCCTCAGAAACTGCATGCAAGTGGACCTAAGGGAATTGCTGTTGTTTTTAAGGCTAAAGGTGATTACACTAAATACTGATTTATGTTTTTTTCCTGTTTACTGCACTTTCTATGATATCTGTTGATTATTAAGAGCATTAATGGCATCATTTTTGAAAGCATTCCAGCTTTACAGCATTTTTTCACAAGTGCATTTTGCATTGTACTACATATGTAATGCAGACAAATCCTCAGGACCATCACTACTATCTCAGCTGTCAGTACACCCAAAATCAAAAGCTATTACAAGTAATGATAGATCATAATATGATTTTTACCTGCTATGTAAGGTAATATAATTGGCACCAAAATATACTTATATCCCCATTAAAAGCTGAACTGTTTACTTACAGATCTGTGTAAGTGGAAAACCTGTAATCAAAACAAATTAAGGTAACTGAATTAGAGAAATTTTGTCAATGAGAGCAAAACTAAACTGAATTCAGTAACAAATTTGCAAACAGACATTCATTTGATGCTCTGCTCAAGAGTCCTTCCTTTATTGATGTAAAGATTAGCAATGGGAGCCCCTCATCCTTGATTAAAATGTCACTGATTACACCACAAAGTAAAACATGTGCCACACAATATGGTGATGGCAGCATGTCCCTAGAAACCAGTGCAATACATGAAAGAGTTGTAAGACATTTTGATTTGAGTAGATTTCAAAAATAATATAAAAGTAATTTGCTGTATGTACTATACATAGTGAGTCGATGATAAGCATTGAATCAGAGACTTAATGTTTTACAGTCCAGTGGTGTGGTCACTGGGGACATGCCTTACATGACTACGGAACTCTCCCCAGATTCTGCTTTATGTAGTCAAAAAATGAACAAAAATCTTCTGGCTACTATTTTAAACAACATAAATACATTGACAAGCTTTTTGCTGCTTTTACTGGACATTAGAATCATGCATACAAAAGTGCTAAAGGAGGTGAAGAAAAGCTTAACATAAATTTAGTTTCTTGAGCACCACTGGAAAAGATTTTAAAAATATTACAGTCATTTACTCTCATGTAAAAGAAACTGCTGAGGCCCACAGTTCTTAGCAATTAGGCTTTGTTTATAAAGGAGTCTGTTAACTCTCGCTTTAACCAGAGCCATCAATGCCTGTTGTAGGGGAAGCTTCAATAATTCATAAGCTTTAACTAATAGGATGGTCACAAAGGCCGGATATTATGATTTAATAAAGAATTGTATTCATTGAAATATATTGCCTTTCCTTGCTTTCTCCAATCCTGAATTGTAATAATACATTAAAAAGTCTAAATGAACTTCTGTAAGCTAGAAATATTATATTGCGTACATATTTCAATGAGAAGACTACAGTATTATATATGCAGATCCTTAGAAAGCCTTTATTTGTATCAAACAGAAGTGGCAGTTCTGATGATTTATTATCAAGCTGTTCAAGTTATTTGCTTGCTGGTCAGAAGCTAAATCAAAACACAGTAGCAACGAGGAGCTGGAAATATGAGAAAAACTAGAGAAGAAACAAATGTGGACACTGGGGGAACCAGCCAATTCCTCTTAGACAGTGATTAGGCTAAATTGTGTAAAATTCACCATTTACACAACATCAAGCATTGCCGACACTTGCCAGCACTTAATGAAACAGCACCAAGTGAATCAAAGTCTATTTATAGCACTTGTCTTCATCCACACACGCCAGTAGAGTCACCACTCGTCCCTTTTAATATGCGATTGTTCCATATTGCAATATAAAATACAACATACCATACTGAATCAGGAAGGGACACAGCTTGACCTTGTATTTTTGCACACATCGTTTCATATAAACACTAGCTTTTTTAAGTATGGGGAAAAAACAATTAAAGTCAAGCCAGTTATTCAAGCAGAGTGAATAGGTTTCATTTTTGTTTCGCAAAAGCAGTGCAAGCAGATAAGCTACAATGTGCATTGCATTCACATATTGACAATAAAAAAAAAATCACAAAAAGGCACAGTAAAACAAAATAGTACAAACAGTGATGTCTGCTAATGCAAGTTCACCTTTGAAACATAAGAACAAGTCTGAGTGTGACACATAATGTCAGTGGGTCAGTCCTGTCCTGGCAACAAATACATTGGCCGATATCTGACCTGAAACAGCACGGTGCAGGTGCTACCCACGTCTGAGCAGCTGAAGAGCAGATGACACTCAATTCCTTATATCTCACTCATACTTCGCCCAGCACAGACATGCCTACTGAATAGCCCACATTCAAACCTACTTTCACATATATTATACTCTAACCAATAAAACTAAGTAATAGCATGATCAATTTGCATCGATTATTACAGTATTTCCATCCATTTGGGCTGAAGGTTAAGATAGTTACACTTATTTTATAACTCATAAGTGATACATTCTGTGACAATGTGCAATTTAATAAATCTAAATAGGTGTTTGATAGGGTTATTCATTTAGAAGATTTTTTTCAGTCAATCCATTGCTATTTAAAGGCCTAATCTATACACATTTCCATTCTAATTAATGGCTCCTCCTCTCCAGAGAACAGCTGTGGAGTTGACTTGTGTGGATCACGCAGTTAAACACAACCTGACCTCTGACAGTGCTGATTATGCTGAAAAGCTGAACCATGATTGTTGTTTTTATTTTGTAATTTTTGATTGTTTATTTAATTATTAATGCTATCATTATGTTGTCTTGTATTCTTTCTCGTGTAGACTTAACCACAATGCCTTGAATCCCATGCATTTACCACTCTGTGGTCAGATATACTACTTCAATTCAGCACTTTCTGCTTCCTTTCCTTCTTTATCTAAACCTTCGGCAATTAGAAAGTGTGAAAAAACAGGCAGGAGAAAGAGCTGCACTTTTAACTATGTGCAAGCTTAGTTATAGCATGCTGTCTGGACCCATGGAGGTAGTAGCAAAGGAGAAAGTTAAAACAAAACTGAATGCTGTAATGAGCAACGTTTCACATCCTCTCTCTGACACACTAACACCGAGTACTTTAAGCCAACAAATTATTCAAAAGTGTGTCATAGGCAATACATTTTATTATAACTAGTGCCATACAAGCACATACTGTAGAATGTAGCTTTGTAAAACAAGACCATATAACCTGATAATGCTAGTTGTGTAATTTCTGGTTGCACAATAACATTTGATTCTTCCTGGTCATCTCATCATCTACAGCAACCCAGGCAGCCTGCTTTCTTCAGGTCATCATCTGGATGCAACATGGCAGAGAGAATATTCCTTTGCAAGCCTCTCACTGTAATAGTCCTGTACAGCTCCTGACAAACACGCCTTCCAGGGTCATTCACCAATGGAATAGCTCAGGCACACCATTCTAAGAGTGAGTTAAGAAAGACCCCATCTATGATGGAATTTCAAATTTGGAAACATGTAAAGCCAAGATGGCATTCAATAAACAGTTACATGCATATGATCACAAAATATCAGAGAGCCGTGTTGATCTATTTTCTCTTATATCCATATACTGTACTCTATATTGTATGATACACATTAAGAGACTAGGTGGAAAATACACCACAGTTTTTAAAAATGTTATCATTTAAACATTTTAATTTTCTGTAAATCAGGTCAAACTCTTTTTATGTAGTAAAATTCAGTTGCAGAGTATTTTCCTTATGTTACTGTTTCTCACGTTCCCTGATCTGATTAAATATCAAATCATCATTAGCAGGAAATGGAACTCCAGTTTCCTCCCACAGTCTGAAATCACTCTGATGTTTAATAATGTCTAAAATGCTTAGTAGGGGAGCAATTGAGTTTGTTGTTTTTGCACCATTAATTTCTGTCATTTGCAGTATTTACTGTAATCTTTGCCATTTGAAGCCAGGCTGTAGTTCCCTAGGACCCCAAATAGGATTAACAGGATCAGAAAATAGATGGATAAACCAACAAACCCTCAAATGACTTTGCAGTGTGTTGAAGGGACAGGTCATACAGTATATGATGATGGTGATGATTATTATACACCAGGATGTGTTTTTAATTATCAGCTTCCATAGCTTGTGAGAAGAGTACAACTCCCAGCATGTGTGGTAACAGCTGATTGTGAATTAGGTAGAACAATCTAATCAGCTGCAGAACGACCAGCTCACCAATAATAAAGGTCATGAGTCAGCAACAATGAGAAAGGGTATTGGATTTTAACACGGTGTGTGCTAATGGCCTGCACTCTGTCTCTGTTCCAAGCTCAGCTGCTTTTCAACAAATTAGTTTGTCATTGACTTCCAGCTAGCTACAGCAGAAATACACACTCATTTCTTTTATAGTTTGCAGTTATCTTAATATTTATTAGTATTTGCAGTTACTTTTTTAAGCTTTCTAAAATGCATGCACATGCTGATGCTTTTATTTGAGAAAATGCATTAAAATTTAATTGTACCACACTTGCTGCCACTCAGAATCTGCAGTGTGTCTCTTCTGGCTAGTGCTTTTCTGAAATATTGATTAAATATGTTTTTTGTCTGTAGCCCTAGTAACAGATGTAAGCACTATAAGAATTATACATTTTTGACTCTTTGTCAAGAGCGTTTTTACCACAGATTTGCAATCCTCTCACTCATTTGAGGAGTTGTAGAGTATGCCAGTATACAATTACTAATTGACTTTTTAAAATGTATTTCAGTATTTTGCATACTTGAGTCTATATGTCTCTGTGAGACCTTACTCAGGAGACAGTGAAATGTATAATGTCAATTGTTTTATAGCAGAGACTGGTGAGTGAACAAGTGACACGTATAGACTGTCTGTAGGATACTCCAGACTGACAGCTCTTTTAACTTACTGTGGGTGGCAATTTTCTCGCAAAGCTGCACCTTAAGGTCAAGAGACAAAATTGATTGTTGTATGACAGGTGCTTGTAGCAGAGAACTGAGCTTTGTTTCAATTTTCACAATTTCATCAGGGGTTAAACTGGCAAGTTAGGTCAAGTAACAGCCTTGTAAATGATTGTCTCTGTAGATGGGAAGTACAAGATATTTTTTGCAACAGTAGATGTTGCCTAAAGGGCAGTGAGCTGTGAAAAAAGCCGCATAGTTGAAAACACTTTAATGCAGCAAAGAATTAAATGGTTTTCCAATAGTTTTCTTTCAATATTTGTGAATAAAATACATTTGTGATTATGCATTTAGTGGTAGAAAAAAATTTCAAATTCACTTAAAGGTATGCTCCACCAGAATGTGATAATTGTTTTATGTATCATTTACTTATGTCATTTAGTTTGTAGTGTTGGCTGAGAAAAATCTTTAATCTCATGTTTTCATGTAGAACAGAGACAACAAAGTTTATTTTGACCAAAGTCAAACAGCAGCAGATAATATCTAAAACAAATCCATGAAAAAAATCTCATGTTACTCATGTCAAATCCACATGTCCAAACACCCAGTTGTATTCTTACGCCGTCCCAAAACACAATGTATTTTTACAAAAATATTGTTAAATAAACAACTTTTATACCACTTATGAGCAAAAATTGAATCCACTCAAATATAAATAAACACTTGAATTGTATACGTACTGTACATCCCATCGTTAAATTTATATTCACGTTAACAACCAGAGTATCTCTCGAATATGTAGAAATCTGACAAGCTACACTAGTGAATTGATGTCATATTCTCTTTTTAATATTGTTATCACTCACTTCCTTTAACTTTTGATCTTTAGTTATACTCATCTCTCAGGGCACTTTGCAATGTTCATATCACATGAAGCGCGGTGTTAGCCAATGAATAAACTGTTATTGGGCTGGACCAGTGGCAGGAAGGTGGATCTTCAGTTCAGATGATCGGTCGTGTTTGAGCACATTCTGTTTTTGTTCATAAAAGCATTTTCTGGATGTGGTTTATTTAGTAAAAATACATGTGTTTGGGACATTGTGTGCATAAAACTGGATGACAATGTGGATCATGCGACACATCTTATGTGAATTTTTTTTTTTATGGATGTTTTTGTTGTTTGCTGTTGTCCATTGTTGGTCACCGTAGACGCCTACTATGTAGGAAACTTTGTTAACTCTACATGAAAACATGAGAATTTTTCCTGGATATCTCTACACACTACATTGGTTAAGTAACATATAATTTGGAGAATTACTTTAAAATCAGTGCACAGTTGTAGGAGACAGAGTTGCAGCAGGATCACTTGCAAGGTAGAAACGTACCTAGGGTAGTATGCCATCCCATCGCAGGACACTTTCACACATGTCCCCTCACTAATAACATTTCTACTAACATACATATTTTACGAATATGGGAGAAACATCAGTGTATATTGAGAAGCTGACCTCTAATTGAGCAGTGTATTTCATTGGAAGTGCATGTGAACCTAATAAACTGACTACTCGGCATCCATTGTAGCAGAGTAGAGTGGCATCACTGATCTACAGAAATGTTCCTTTAACTCAGTATGCTGACATATTCTTATCCACTCCCAGCTGGCAGGGAATGATTATGGCACTTGAAACTGGAATTTATGGCATTTTTGCTAGAAGGGAATATTATATACTTTTACCATTAATGTTGAATTTAAGCTTAGGAAAATACGCATATTACAGAAGTAACGAGTGAACCCGTTCCATTCATTGGTGCAGTGATGTCGCTGTAGTGCTCTCAAGGTGACTGAGCCTTTCATCTTGGGCTACAGGTACACACGTGTAGCTCAACAGATTATGATGATCAGCAAACCGGCTGCTCGGTTTGAGTCTAGAAGGACATGAGAGATGTGGTAAAGTCATGTTGCATTATACATTTTTAATGAGTTTGTGAAACCTGATTCTGGCCAATTGCATAATATGAAATTATAACTTCTGTAGCTCTCTGTTTCAGTCTTTTTTCCATGGATGATAAAAAACATTTAACCTCATTTGGGTTTTAGATTTTCTGAAACATTTAGAGAGGATCAGGAAGACTGACATAGCTAATGGGAGTAATTTAATAGCGCGTAGGTGGATATTGTGGTTGAAGTGTCTGTCACATACAGTATGTGGGATAGTAAATCAACTTTAGACCAGACAATCAAAGTGAAAAATATGCCTTTGATGTTTTTTTTTTTTTTTTAGTTATAGATGACCTCCAAGTTCAGGTTTTGCCCTTTCTTTATGAAGTCAGTCTTGCCATTACATGCTCAAGGTAAAGAGCCACAATATCTAGCATAGCTTCAGCAAGTTGCCAGGGATTATGACTTTACAGAAGATTTAATAACATTTGTATTTTGTCTGTGTTTATTTACTGGCCACTTAAGTTAAGCAATATTGTCACGTTTTGAAAATGAAAATTATCCTGAAGAAAAATTATCTGGTTATCTTGGTGGTATCTGTCTATCTTCTTCATTAAAAAAAGATATTTTTAGTGTTTCATGATTGCTTTTTACATTCTTTTCTTTAGTGTACTTTCGCCCCCTTCTTGCTTCGCTCGCCAACCCCGTGTGCCGTTGTGAAGAGGAGGGCTGAACACCAGCCCCCAGACTGTCCCCCAGACATCCTCAAACACTATTCAATCTCTTTTCGCTGTTCTGTTATTTCACTGAGTAGTACTTTTCTGTTTTTTTGCGCTAATGCGATCTTTACTATCATTTTTTTAGACTTTCGAATTTTCCCACTTCCACTATCTCTAACCTGCTCTGCATGTGTATCGCGCCAATGTTTTTGAATTCTTTACGACGTTCTACTTTGTGTTTTTCCGGCCCAGAATTTTTAAGAGATGAGAGCACAGGAACTGTGTCTGCCATAAGCATTCCAACAACTGAGAGGTTAAATGACAGGACTTGTTTCCAAAGGTTGTAAGTATGACGTGACTTGAGAGCATCTTGCAGGACATGAAAGTGTCCCACTGTCTTTCTTCAAAAGATCACGTCTCATTGCAGGAAAAAAAAGTCTCTTCTCATCCCAAGATTTTTTTTTATAATAGAGAGATAATATTCTTTCACAGTGTTAGCATTGCTGCCTTATAAATCCAGCATAACAGGTTTAAATTTCACATCCTGTGCCTGCAGTAATTTTTCTCCATATGGTCCTGTTTTCCTCCTACATCTCAAAGAAGCCCACGTTAGAATAACATATGTGTGAGTGTGTGCACAGTTGAGTCATGAGATGGACTGTCGCCCCATTTAGACGCTGTGCCTGCCTTGAGCCCAGTGCTACCAGAATAGGCTCTCTTCTCCGCAAGTCTTGAATTAGATTAAGAGGGCTTGAGAATTTAATGATCGCAGCCAAATGGATAAAAAGTTAAATAAATAAAAATAAATTAAATAAAATAAATAAAAATGAATTGATCTTAAGTGAGTTATGAGGATAACAAAAGCATATTTCAGTCCACGTACAGTGGCAAAAATATCTTTTCTGTCTAGATAAATATTATATATGACTAATGCATGGTCATACTGGTAATATCGGAGAAACAGTTTGCAACATCAGATTTAATTATTGCACTTCTGAAGCACTGCAAATGTCATCCATCTATTTTGCTTTATTGATTGGATTGTGGAGAATATGTCTGCTTCTCTTTCCTTTGAAACATGATTTAAACATTTTGAAAAATTACCTTTCATCCAAACATCCAGTTATGAAATTATGTATTTTTTCCTACCTGTCCGATTTCTTATCTCACCTTATTCGTAGTTGCATTGTGGAAATTTGGGGCCTCACCTGTCACCAAACAGGTCGATATTATCCTTGGCCAATTTAGATTTGCAAGTCATCCTATTTGTAGATATTTGGAGCATGGGGAAGAAACTGTTACAAAAAGGAAGAGAACATGTAAACTTTATACAGAATGTGTCCCACCTGTGAATGTAAAAGTGGGTTAACTGTTTCAGGCATCAGTGTTACCTGCAGCTCATATATACTGCAATAGAATCATGACTTATAAAGTTCTTTATCTAAATTGGTATAGCATACAGAGGTGTACTTTTTCTTTATGGTGCAAAAGGGAACTCCCATTTTCTTGCTTTGTCTCCATATGGAGTGCAAAATGGCAATGAAAAAAGAGTTGCATGTGCCTTCTGCACTGTTGTTCTCTCGCACTGATGGTGGAACATGGTGGCTAGAAATAAGGACTGAGGCTAATGACTGCCACACTCTCGCTCCGCCTTGCCCACAGAAGCCTGAGAAGAAGTGAAATACACTCTTTTTTTACTCTCAGTCCACCTGGCTCTCCACTGTGAGAGAAACAGTGAGATGCACTTTTCATGTACTATGATTTCATCTCTTCCACCTTGAAAAGAGGTAGATATATGCCTCCCTTACTCTTGCTCCATCTTAATCATTGTTTTATGCAATGTCATCAAAATGGGAGTAGTGTGTTGCGCATGTTCAAGCCCGATTTCATCCAGACTTTCTGGTATTTCAGGGTGGATGACAAACTTTTAGAAAACAATCTGAAAACTCTAGTGTGGACAGAAAATATCTAAAATGAAAACATTGTTTAAATATTTGTCAAGTTGGTGTGGACTAAGCCTAAATCATCCACAGTTTAATATTACTGGACCTGAGATAATTGTATTTAAAGTGATTCAAGTCCATTTCTATTTGAAATTGTAGATTAGTTATGAGCAAAACAATCTGTGCAAATTTGATTTAATTGGGAATCTCTGTGTTTTTGGTTTACAAAAAATTAGCTGAAAGAATTAGCTTCTAGCGAACTTTCTGCCATTCACAAAAGAAGAAAGGCATTTACTTCCAATCTGAGAGGCTTTTCATACATTAATTCTGCTTGCGTCTGCTTATCATTTAGTATTTAAATAAAGATGTCTAGTGAATAACAAAAAGGACTGGGAGTGTGCATATTCTTAACTAGGATAAGTCGAGACATAGGTAATGGTTGGGTAGGTTTTGAAGTGGCAACATTTCTTGTAGATACATAGAACTTAGATAGAGCTTTATTTATACCCAGAAAGTAATTTGCCTCTAATCTGAACCTTATTAAATAAATAAATATGCACACACACATACTATAGTCTGAACACACACCAGAATGACAAAAAGAAAGAAAACTTTGTTTTAGGAATAGACCAAAAAATGACTTACACTTAATAAAATAAGGGCATTTAACTTTTTAAACAGACAAAGTGTGAGCCTGTGCTTCCGCAAATATTTTAACTTTGGCTCCGGCAGGACCACACTGTGTGATACTGGTGGTGGGGCAGATGTGTGTTCAGGAAAGGACTACTGGCCTATCGCTGCAAAGTAAGAAGCGTGAAGCATTAGTTTAATGTATGCATCCATTTGTTCTGAGAAGGGGTCCTTGAGATAACATTTCAAGAAGGAAACTTATTATGGTGAATCCGCAGAACATATTGGCTTGTCCCACTAAAGTCCATCGTGGGTGCACTCGTGAAACTGTGATGCAATTTAATACAGGCCTTACAGGAGTTGGGCACAGCATGTAAGCGGGACGCACTGCTGTCAGCCCCAGTTGGAGGAAGGGAGCAGCGTGATGCAGGATTGGCTGGAAGTTTTGCTCCAGCACAAAAGGCAATTCCTGCCTGTAGATGTCGTCTTTTGACTCAGTCGTGGTTGGTGAAGTTTGGTGTAGCTAATTCCTTATAGTACATAAAGCATAACGGCTTGTGTCTTATATTGTATATATTTTCTTTTTGTATATAAAGTGTGGAGGCTGGCCCGGACACCTCCTCCAGAGACCTCGTCTTCTTCCACCTGACTCCAGACCCTGAATGAAGGAAGGCGGCCCCTTTTATAATCACCCGGATGTGCTCTAGGTGCTTCCCGGCAATTTCCACCGGCACTCCCAAGTGTGGCGGAGGTGCCGGCTGCATCCCCGGAAGCACTCCAGGTGTCCCTGCTCCTCTTCCCCCCAGCACTTCCGGGTGTGGCAGAAGTGCTGAGGTCCAGGGCTCCCAAGGCATTGGGGCGCCCCCTGGCAGTGACCACGGGCCCCTACAGGGTTGAGCTTCAAAGCTCTGTACCTGTGGTCCCCATAGGCACCAGGGCGGTCGCCCCCACATGGTCTGGGGGAGGCGTAAGCCCACCTCCGGTCCTCCTGGGTGTCCCGGCCGGGTCACCCCCCCCCCCCCAGCCATCTGCGACAAGAGATATAAATTTCTCCTAGATATAGTATGGTTTTGGTGGAGATATTTATATAAACTGGGTTTGTGGTGCACTTTTTTATCTTTTTGTATATACAGGTAGTTGACTTCAGACCTATGAATCTTACGACCATTCAATTTATGACCACTACTTTGTCTCACAGGCAAATGACAGTTTTTGCCACGCCAGCACCATATGTTATGACTCATTCATCTCAATCTCAGTTTATTACCTGCAGCGGTTTCAACTACATTCATTTACACTTGTCTTACAATTACAGGATAAAAGGCAATTGATCTCGACACAAAAATGAAGGTGATCAAGCTGTATGAGGGAGAAAAGAAAACGAGTGCAATTCCATGTGACTTTAAGGTATCCCATTGTAACCGGTGTTCACTGCACACACTGTACTGCTGCGCTCTGGCTTTGAATCCAGTTAACCTCTGAAGCTTCTGCGTTGTGACTCACAATGTGCCTCTTCCTGTAAAACGCCGCAAAGGGGTAATGAAACCACACTGAACTCCTTTATCTGTTAATGTTTATTATTAACAGGCTGAAATGTTAAAGTAGGAAACGCGTGAGTGCTCAAACTCTGTCACTTCCTCCTACTACAATTCCTCCTGTCACTATTAACACAATTTACATTGCGAGAGGTGAACACTGATGACATAACATAATACAGACAAAGAAAGGATTCATGAAGCTGATAAATGTTTGGTACCCATGTAAGCAACAGTAATAATGAAACAAAATAATAAAATAAAAAAAAATATTTAAAAAAGATAGAAAAACTACACAATGTGCTAAGAATGATGATAAAATAAATGATATAAAGCCAATAATATTACTTAAGGGACTTACTATACAGTACTCTACATATGGTCAGGTATGAATACAAATACTGGACTGTCTTATGTCCAGATCTACTCATGACTGGCCCTTCAGAACCGAACCTGCTCGTAAGTAGACGACTACATGCACACTGATTTTTCTCTTTGTAAATATTTTTGTGGATCTTATTATTGGAGGGACTATTTTTTTGTGTAGTATCTTACTGTCTGCTTTTTTTATTTAGGAAGACTGCCAAATTTTTGTATATACACTGTCAGAAGAATAGTCCAAATACATCAAAAAGGTTTGGGGCAGCCACCCACATATAGTGCCCTGGCTACAAATAGGTAAATCATATTGACTTCTTGACAGGTTTAAATCCAAAACAGAACTGAGTTAGGATGAGAAATATGGCAGCTTTAAAGGCCGAGACAGGAAGTGGCATCATCAGGACCGGAAGTGATGGCGTTGATGGTGTCAAAACTGGAAGTGACGTCATCATAGGCATCAGTACCGGAAGTGATGTCATCAGAGGCACTGGTGCCAGAAGTGAGCAGGATTTCCCACGGATGGTCTGCAAAGGATTGAGAGAGAAAGTCAGTGCAGCTCACCACCCCCTGGTCTTGCGTGGTACTACTATTATTCAGGCCCTTTAGCTGCCTCCCAATCATATGTGTATGACAACACATTTATTGTCTTTGCTTAATTTTCATTTGGGGACAACCAATATACACTGTGAATATTATACAGTTTCACTATTTATTTATTTTTGAACATTGCTTCTTTGTGTATTGTGTGTCAGTTCTGGTGAAAACTGTTTTAAAAAAGTCTACTTTAGACCATGCACTGGTAAATAAAACTCAGTTTTGTTTCTGACAATAGCATCTTTTTGTGTCTGTGTCTCCTGTCTAACACCTCTCCATTCTGATCCCAATCGGTCCCGAACTACAAGACGCCCAGTGTGTAGTCTGATGCCATTCTTCCCACTAAACAGGGCTGTCATAGAGTTCCAGTGAGATATTATGCAGACATATTGCTGTTGGTATACAGTAAAGGAGCCCCAGTGCATTCTTGACACACCTCTGCTGAACAGTTCATTTTCTGAAAGTGCTCAGTGTACTGTATTTTTGTGTAATGTAATGTGCACAGTTGTATGTTTTAGAATGCCTTCATGTGGAAAATATGCAGCATGTCAGATTTGTATGCAATACAGTACAATACAACTTGTGCTATACATTTTTATAGCACTCTTTACTGAGTGCATCTGCAGAGTGCTCCAAACAGTTCTTAGTTAAAATAAAGTATAGATTACACTAATTACTAAATACAGAACTGACACGCCTATAAATGCAGATTTGTTAAAGAACACAAAGAACAAGAAAGAAACTGATTAAACATAAATGGATATTTGTTCATTTGTTAATTGACAAGCTATGGCCAGTTGACAATGGAGTTTTTTTAAAAATGTACTGCACTCCTCTGCAGTGATGTGAATGAGAGGCAAAAACAGAATTGATTGTAGTGGTGGGGTATGTGCTTTACGCAGCTGCGGAAAGGAACACAGGTAAGCAATAAAGTGTAAATGAGAATTTAGGAAGCAGTATCTTTCATTTTCCATTCAAAAAATACATGAAGGGACACTGTGACAGCTGCTGTACCAGGACTGGCTTCTCAGCAGTAATGGATGGGAATCTCTTACTCAGCTGGGAAGTATCATGACAAGCATGTTTAACAGTCCCTTTTCTGGGCAGGAGGAAAAAAGTAATGTGGGACAGTGGGAGATTGCCTCCCATGCTCATGTTATTTAATCACCTCCCACCCCTAGTACACCAGTTGGAAGCCTTCCCTGTGGTGAACCCCTGCAGCAAGGGTAGCGTGGTTCCACAGAAGTACCCTGTTTGGTTTTATGGGTGCCGTCTGGGGAGCTGTTGGGTGATGAATCCCCTGTTCCTGGGTGTTTCTTCCTGATCCAGAAATGCTACCTCTATACAGTGGTTAAGTCCAGGAAATACTCCAGGTTTGGGTTTAAAAAGAAGTCCTCCACTTTGCCCAGAGACATGGAGTTGGGTGCAGAGGTGAGGCAAAGCTCACTGGGGAGGTGTGGAGGAAAACAAAAAAGGAAAAGAAGCAAAAGTTTGCTGTATTGGGGAAGAAGCCTGTGACAGAGGTATTTCTTTTTTAATAAAGGTACTGTATTTCTAATAGAGGTATTTCTTTTTAATAAATGGGCTGATCTGATCCCAGAACTTCTCTCTGTGCTGTTGGTGCAAGGGGCTGGGGCTCAGTTGTGCCCGCAAGTATCCACAATGTGAGTTCAAATTTGTCTGTTTCGCAATTGACTTTTTCTTGCATTTCAGGGCTAATGTAATGGGCTGACTGGGGACATTTACTCTATACCATATTCCATTTTATGTTCTGCTAAGACATGTAACCCTTGTTTAAGAAATAAAATTCCCCAGTACTGTATTTCCATTGTACTGTTTTAGTTTTCTTTTTTCCTGTATTTTTACAAATATCCTCTGAACTTTAGTTTAGATTAAGTGGAAACAATGGGATCACTCAAGTGTTTCCAGATTTTTTTTACAGAGCTTGTCAGGCTTTTTTAGTGTTTTATACATTAGGTTAATGAATTTTATCATAAAATGGATTTAAATATTACTGTAAGATGACACATATTGTTATACTGAATGAAAAATCCTGAAAATGCATGATGATTGCTGAATATTGCTTTCCAAAAATACCCCCCCCCCCCCAAAATCAGTTACCCCCTCCCTGTGCATTAAGGTCTGATACCACTGCCATGAAGTCCTCTCTGTACAATTTTATCTAATTCTCTTTTCAGTACTCTGTGTGGATAATGTTTGTTTTCATCATGACAGTTTTTGTTTGAACTTGTCTTTGTTTTTTAATCAGTCAGTCAGTCATTTTCTAAGCCGCTTAGTCCTGGACAGGGTCATGGGGGCCTGCTGGAGATTATCCCAGTTAGCATAGGGCACAAGGCACAAAGAAACCCTGGAAAGGGTGCCTGTCCATTGCCGGGCAAAAACACCCACACACACACACACACACACACACACACGGGCCAATTTAAGATCGTCAGTTTACCTAACCTGCATTTTGTTGGACTGTGGGAGAAAACTGGAACACCCAGAGGAAACCCACGCAGAAGAGAACATGCAAAGTCCATGCAGGGAAACGCAAACCCTGCTTTCCTTACTGCGAAGCAGCAGTGCTACCACTGTGCCACGCTTGTTTTTTAATTTATAAGTTAATTTCTAAATTACTGTTAAAACATTTTTCATTGTTTTCTAGCTCAGTAAGAAATAAGCCTGTTGACTGCCATTTCCAATATTTTATATTTTTATCATGGACTGGCACAACCTAACCTAGTCTGATCAGATGTTCTGCATGATGTTTGCTGATACCTTAATAACTGTGCTGTAACATGCATGGTACCCTACAGTGGACTGGCACGCCATGCTGGATTAGTTTTTGCCATGCACCCGTGGAGCTGAAAATGAGTGTGTTACCCTGCGGTACTAAAATTGGATCAAGTGGGTTCAGTAAATGAAAGCACTGATGGTATCTGTGATCCAATATTTAAAGTAACTGGCTAAAACAAAACAATCTGACTAGTGCATCTATTTATCAGGTCATGTTTGACTGGCACCCTAGCCTTGCACCCAATGCTACTGAGACAGGCTGTGAAACAAAGTAGTTAGAAAAGATCACACTTCATTATGATTGCTTATTATGATTCATGTGCAATTTAAGCAAAGATGCCTTCTGTGAGGAGCCGGCATGTTTTTCACACGTCCTCCTGGGTTTCCTTGAGGGACTCTGTTTTTCTCCCACAGCTGATGTTGAGTGTGAGTGAATGTGTTTCAACACTCCTGGGGGTTCCTAGGCCTTAGTTACATGTGGTGTATGTTTTCACAGTTACATCCATGCAATCTAGCAATAATGGGTTCTCTGTAGTGTTTTACCTAACTTAAGACCACACCATCTCATAGTCATATATTTTGGGCCTAATGTTGTATTGTTTACAATTTTATTGACGTTTTTAACCAAAGACACATATAATTCCAAGCACATAGTCCAACTTCATTGCGCATTACTACAGTTGGCATGAATGACTTGCTTGAGGTCATGGGGGAGTGGGCAGGGGAGAAATTCTGTAAGCTAAGAATTCTTGTGTTTTACAAGGTGAAACCTTTCTCTCTATATAAATATGTTGTCTTAAAGCATATCATAGAAAAATTGTATTAGTAGTTTACTTGTGAATAGTGTTAATTGATATAGGAAGGTGTTTTATGGTGTGAGAAGAAAAACTGATTGATTGACATTATTATCAGTGTTGCCTACCCAAGGAAACCAAATTAATGTTAAGTTGAGTGAGGAATCGCTGTTTAATAATAATTCTTTGCATTTATATAGCGCTTTTGTCACTACTCAAAGCACTCAGCAATTGCAGGTTAAGGGCCTTGCTCAATGGCCCAACAGAGCAGAGTCCCTTTTGGCATTTGCGGGATTCGAACCAGCAACCTTCCGATTGCCAGTGCAGATCCCTTGCCTCAGAGCCACCACTCCGCCTTTCATTTTCCAGCCAGGATGCCAAGGTATAATGAAGTCTGTACAATATGTGAACAAGATTCATAAATCAGTATAAGTCTACATTAAACAATTGACTCTTGTGTCTGCTTTTTGTAACAAGGTGCAGAGGCTACATTAGAAGAGAGGCCCTGTTAGAATGACAGAGGCTTTTTAGATAACATTAAGAGTGCCTGGCAGTGGCTTTTTATGCCAAGGACTCGTGTTCCAGTCATTGTAAAATGGATAATGTCAGTCTGTCCTATATTGGCAAAATCCGTTAAAGCATTCTTCACAGTGAATATGCTGCATTTGCTCGTGACCAAATATTTCCCTGGAAATTCACTACATGGCTGGATTAGACAAACATTTTTTTTCCTCGCGCCCCATTGGAAGATCAGCCTGACATCACAGAGGTATATCAGCTATGCGCAGAACATTCACACCTGCGTACTGTAAGATTGCTGCTCAGTCTGCTTTGTGTGATGACATGACCTGATCTGCACTACAGCTGTATTTGTACCCCAAATGCATTTGGTAATAAAAAAAAAAAAAAACTTGCAGCAATTTCATTTTAGGGGTACCACAGCTGACCATGATGAGAATAATATAAGTACTGCCACTGGATATATATACAGTATATAGAACCCTGATCTCTGTTTTACATAACTAATTATACATGTATAATTAACCATGTGTCACAACTATGAGTCAAAAGAAGCCTTCCCCTCATCAGATTGCATAGGAGACACTGAGAAATATAAATAACAAAAGATGTATTATGATTTATAAGGCATGTGTTTCTTTTTGAAGGAAGAAAAAAGTGTAAAGCATCTTGAAAAATAGGTGGGGAACAAAAAGATGTCCTAGCTGCATCTGGAACTGCGACTTCAAGCAATGGAAAAAGTCAGTCCTACACTGCTGCTTCGTGGTACAGCCAATGTGTGTCCCAAGATTGGAACACTGTTAATGCAACGATCTATATTTTATTTACTTATTGCTTGTTTGTGACCATTTCTTGTATTTTGTTTGTGGTATTCAGTCTGTTTGTGTCTTTTGTTGTTTAAGGCACGGTAGCACAGTGGTTAGCACTGCTGCCTCACAGCGCAGGTCACATTTCTAGCTATAATAATCAATCCAGCCTAGTTGGTAGATACTTCCCTATCCCTCAGGGAGACTTAAAAAGCAAACAAAAACAAACAAAAAAAAAAACTGTGAAGTTGATGTAAGCAGGAAGGATTGAAGAATTCATGTGCATTAATATTGTGCTTATTTGAAAGCAGTGTCAGTGAACAAGCAAAAATGTCACGAAAAAAGGCAACAAACTGAATTCATACTTCCTGTCTGCCATTGTCTGTAAGAAATTTTAATGTTCTGATATTTAATTCAGTTAAATCTAAGGGAGGCACGGTGGCACATTGGTTAGCACTGCTGCCTCACAGCTCACGTCACAATTTTGGTCACAATAATCCTTTCAATATAGTTGGCAGTTGTATCCCTAGCCATGAAGAACACTTACGTAACAATTATAATCCAGTTAAAACTAGTTCAATTCCTCCTTCCCCTTGACCTCAATACATTTTGTGGAGCTTGTCAAAGTTCGCAAACATTTCTGTGATTTCGCTGAGGTCTCTGCAATGCAAACTCCACAGGTCTTGCTCATTCAGCTCTTCAGTATATTATGCACATTGAACTTTTTTATTTTATTTTATTTACACTCTTAACATACAAGCACTACATTTGTACTAAGCTTTTTTGACTGTATAAAATGCTTGATGTTACCCATTTTCTAGTATTTAGTGTATGCGTTCACTGTAATATAAAACATATTGTCCACATCAGCTTCTGGTTCACTTAAAGGTCGACAGCATAAGAGGTACAGTTTAGAATTTTTCTGACATATTGATGAGCTGAAGTGAACTGAAACAGCAAAGAATATTTTAAACCCCATTTAATCCAGCAAGTGATGAGGAACTGGAGCCTTGCAGGATCCATTTAGGTAGACATTTACATTCACACATGGCCACCATGTGGTGTTAATGTTGCTAATTAACCTGTAAGAGGAAAACTTAAGTATCTGGAGCAAAAACCCATGCAGACATGGATAGAGCTGATAAGGGTTGAGGCTGGGATTTAAACTCAGAGCACTGGATCCATAAACCAACCATGCTAACCACTGTACCTCTGTGCCACCCTAGTGGAAGGAAGTAAAAGCCATTCATTGACCTTAAAAGTTAAAGCATACAGGACCCATGTGAGAGTTGACAGGTAGGACTGACTGTATCAAGAAGAGCCGAAGTACTCAAGTACGTGATTCTTCTCACATTTCCACATTTGTTTGATTCTGACCTTTAACTTAGAAGTGTTTTTTCTTTTCCTCTGAGACCAGGCTTCAGTTTTTCTTCAGCCTTTCAGTTTCACAAATTACTTTTTCAGTTTCAGCTTGTTTTCACATTTGCTGTGAATACTTTTCAAATATCTTACTCATTTTTTTTTTTTGGTTTCTTGAGCCAATTGTTAAAAAAAATCTTTCTGCTTGTTAAAATATCAGTTTCATTTTTTTACAGTATGCTTTTGTAATATCGCCACAATTTCACTTTTATCAGACACTCATGGCTTTGGTGTGATTGTGAGTAACTAAAAGCAAAGGTGCATTCACTCAGAATTCTTTCTACCCATGATATTCATTGCAACTTGTATGAAATGGCTCAGAGGTTATATTTTTCTAAAGTTTTGTGAATATTACTGAAAAAGGAGGAATAACAAGGTAATTTGTATTGTTCAAATTAATGTCATATAAATGATAAGCTGCAGACCTTAATGATAGCTTGCAGATTGAGAATCAGGCAAAATATAAAATGATGGTTTCACTTAAACTCCATTCACAAAGTATTCACTCCTTGTATTAACTTTTCATTGTGCTGCAATTTTAAGCCAAAATTGGGTATATTTTCTGTCTAGATTGTTTTATAATGTAAAAGCACATTGAAAATTTTGTTTACAATTCTGTAATTTAAAATTGTAGAATAAAAATGTCCTGATAAGTATTGAGCAAAGGTAGGTAACATAACCAAGGCCCACAATCAATGACATTTTTTTGTACGCATCACCTCACAGTATCCAAGACCTCCACATATTGCATAAAGTCAAGTAATGTAGCAGAGGAGTCAAGTGGCCAACATCGTGCAAGAGGTCTCTAGGGCAGCACTTTAACTAATGTTTTGGAAGTCCACCTTCAATCCAGATATCTTGCTGGCTTTGGAGACCACCAGACTAGCTAACTTAGTATAACTTGGGAGGATCATTTGGAATTGGGCTTAAAGGGGAGCTTGCTATATAGAAGAATCTAGTCAGTGGTTGATGGAGCAGGACTGAAAAGCAAGGTGCATGCTGGTTTAAGTTATGAAGTTCTTACTGTGAATGGTAGAGGAGAGAAGTAGCAGAGAGTCACTGTAGATGTGTACACTTTAAAGACAATAGCCATAGAGGGTAAGTTTCACCCAGACTCAAGCAAAGATAGGAGTTGGATCACTGGGGTGGAGTCTGAATAATGTTGAAACCCAATGGATTTTGCCAAAAATGTGTTCAGGAGAATTAACAAATTGATTCAATGAAATTTTTATTTTAACTGCACTGTAAATGTACTTTATGCATAATGCACACCTTTTTATGTGACATTTTTATGATCATTATTTGAATGCCATTTGTGTGGCTCGTCTCCTAAAAGGCATTACAGTTGTTATTGGATCCCTTGATTTTTAACATTCTTTGTTTGTGAATTAGCATACTGGGAAGGTTTAAGGTTTCTTTATTTAGTCATGTTTACACAAGAAAACATGAAATTTGCCTTCTCAGTTGCATCTAATAACAGACAGAATGAGGTAAAACAGACAAATAGAAATAAGACAGGTTAAGGCAAGGCAGTTAGATAATACATAATTACACAAAAAAAAGGTTGCAGGATACATGTATATATCAAAACCTTAATCATTATCTCCGATATTTCTTATTGAAAAGTCGTATGGCACTAGGAAGAAAGGAGTTTGTGGAGCGATTTGTGTGGATTTTCAAAGCGACTATCCTTCCTGATTTACTGAACTTTAGTTCTACATGTAATGGATGTCTGCCATCAGTTGAGATGATTTCCAGTTTCTTTAACATTGCCCTCTGGGAAGCTTCTATTCTTAAACATACACAATTCAGTTCACTGTCACAGAGGAGACAGCCTATCCCGGCCACATCAGGCTCAAGACAGGAACTGGATGGAGTGACAGTCTTTTAAACCAAACTAAGCAACTTATTTCTTTGGCAGTTGATGCAGCAGGTTGATTTTTAGTGCCCAATATATTCCTGTAGGTAATGTGACAGTAATATTTCAGTGAAGTCCATCTGGGGCATTAGTAGACCTGTGTATGTTTGGAGTAGTCTGCTCTGCTCATGCTCAACCACAGCTACTAGATGGCGCATGCATGCACTTTCAGATTTTTTCAGCACTTTTATGCATCTCACTACAAAAGACCTGTGTGCAGCAAACATCACCGCGCAACAATGACATTGTGCTAATGACACAGATGAAGAGACACAAAGTTAAAATGAAGCAAATGCCGGTGCTTAATAACATGCAAGTGAAACATCTCAGCAACAGAGGGCAAGGCTTGAAGTGTTCACTAAAAACATTGTTTACCTGGAGGTATTTTCTTGAGGTCTCATATACCACCAATATGGCTAAGTTATGATATCACCAGTGTCTTCTTACGAATGCAAGTGGGGCAGCAAGCACAAGTGGGTCCATGTCCTCTGCTCTTGGGAATTCTTAAGAGTTAGCTGACGCCTCTCCAAGTTCACAAATATAGTAAAGCTGCTAGGGAGTCTTCTGATTGTTTTTTGTCCCGAAGACCACATGCAGCTAGTAAAATATATATTGAGGAGGCATAGGTTTGGTGAGAACTATAAAATATATTTTACCAGTTGTTAGGAAGACTTGTTAAAAAGAGAAGAGATAGGAATAAAGATCCCACAGATTCTTATTGGAGTAGGCTGTTCTACCAAACTGTAAGAAGTATCTTGTCGAGAGAAGACCCAGGGGTGGAATGACTGCTCTATCAGAACCACCAGGTTTTAACCACTGAGGTGTAAGAGCCTGCCCAGCAACTTCTGTGGAGTAATTAGACAGAGTCCAGTCCTAGAAAATGATGTATGATGAGATGCCCAGAATGGTCAAGGTTGCAGACTGTATGACCATGTAGCAAGAAACATTCTGGTCACATGAAACCAAAAATTAATGTTTTGGCCATCATGTAAAAAAACTGTACCTCCTATGAACTAAACATCCCTTGTACTACAGCAGTCTACCATGAAGGAGCAATGTGGCTTTGTTGTAAAATGAGGTGAACACCGAAAAGAGGCAAATCCAGGCAGACCCTTCAGGGGACCATTGATTATGACATGCATTCACTTTGGAGCAGGACTAGCACAGAAATATAGCTGTAGCACTACTCTTGTGGCTTCAGAACAAAAATGTGACACCCTTCCATGGCTCATAAAATATACAGTGTGAACTGCTTCGAAGAATTACGTAAATACTTGAAAACCGCTGTTCTCCAAGGTTTCCAATACAACTGGACTAAACTATAAAATACAGCCTAAGGACATCCTTACATGTAGATCTGAAACATTAATGCCCCAAAAATACCCCAAAACACTCCCAGGTGTATTTGGTTTCAAAGGTGCTTTTGTAGAATACCATATTAATTCAGGGATTCATACTTAAGTAAGCAATTATTGATGTATTCCTTATCATTTGCTGCTTTACAAATACAGACAGTATTAAATGTGACATTTTAAGTTGTTTGGTGTTGGTGACTACTTTAAGAAATTATTGAATAAGAGTGACAGCCCTCCTTTGAAATATTTACCTTGTGTGATGTTTGTAATAGCAGACTTTGCTTGTGTCTTGTTTGCTGTTTTTTTCCAGCAGGTCATCAGATTTCCTAATCTTTATGTAACCTTTGTCCGTCTCTGTAACATCTTGCCTGGTGTTTCTGTGTGTTGGATGTTTTTGCGTCAGCGTGACTTGAGATGCAGTAAATCCATAATGGTAGCGAATCAAAATGTGTTCAGATGGATTGAATGTATGTGAAATTATGTCACATAAGAGTCTCGTATGTTGATGATAATAGAGCGCAGTCTGTAGTTGTCTTAAAAATCTGAAGCCATACACTACTGGGCATTTAGTAATGTAAACTCTTTCTTCTATTGGAAAGTTGTTAGAAAATTCACAATACACCAGATAAGCACATCTGATCAAATAGATACATTGCTAGTGTGGTTCAGTTACCCAAAAAAGATAAAAGTTGATAGTACCACATAGCCTTTGAGATTGTGATATTAAACACAAAGTTTGCAGATCTACTGACATTTTCTAAACTTTACTTTTTTTTTTAGGTTTTCGGTGAAGACACTTATCGATCGTTCCTGTTTTGACACCATTGATGACTCATCTCCAGAATTCACAAATTTTGTATCGATATTAGAACAGATACTGACACACCGACTGAAAGGTAGTGCAATCTTTCTTTTAATATTTTAAGTTCTCTGCTAAAGTGAAGCTTTAACAATATCAGACCAGGACAAAGAAAATTATCAATAATACCGGCCATTACAACAACGGCCTCTTTTCTGTGCAGAAGTCAGGTAAATGCTAGTCCAGCTCAGAGACACTGAGGAGGAGCTTCTGTCCGCAGTCTGTCAGCTCCTGAGTAAGGAAACTGTCTAGAATTACGTGATGTCCTTTTGTTAACTCTCTTACAAATTAAGTTAATTGTTATTATTTATCACATATTTAAAATTCTATTAATGATTTTTGATATTTATAAAGTCATGCTTTATTGTTATTGTCCTTTTATGTTATTCTTAAAGACACAGTCATTTAAGTTGAACAAATAAGCATTTCACTACAAATTGTACTTTATGTATAATTTGTAGGTGACAAATGAATTTTGATTTGATTTAAATTTGTGCTGAACAAGTCTCACTTTTGCATCCAAACTGTCAATCCAAGTTTAACTGGAATAAAACAAATAACTGAAGTTGCCTAATACTACAAAGATGTAAAGGAGAGGTTTACATGTACTTCTTCCTCCTATATACAATTTGCTTTTTTACATTCTTACCATAACATTTACTCATGCGGCACATAACATGTTGAATTTGGGCTTGAGAGAAGTAGCAAAGTTTGTTTAAAGAACATTTGATTTAGTAAAAACCCAAAACATGGAAGGCTTTGTACCCCTTGTGTGCCTTTTGTAAAGTCAAAAATTTAAACTGACATCCATCGAGCCTGTTTTTCAAACTTAATACATCTGAAAAATTTGATTTTACCTGTACAAGCAGGTGTTTTGAAGATTCTTGCTCTAAAGCAGCAAGCAAGTCTAAAAATGCAGGAATGCTGAGAAGTGTGCAGTACATCTAATTCAAGGAAATAAGTTGACAAATATTTAATTTCTGTTTATTTTTATTATTGTAATATAAAGTAAATTTATTTTTAACCAAAAGTCAGTTTTTTTAACAAATAGGGTTAGAATTCCATGCTTCTTTCAGTCTTCTGTGGAGAGTACACATTCCTCTTGTATCAATGTGCGTTATTCTGTGGATATTGCAGGTTTCTTACCACATCACAAAGACACATGCGACAAGTTAACTGGAGATCATGAAGTGGCCCCATGTGAGTTTCAGTGTGCCCCGGTGTTCAGTTCTGGGTTGGCTCCTACCCTGCACTAGTGCAGCCGGGACAAACTGCAGTTTCCTGCAAACTATATTCAGTGGATTAGATTATTTTATGTACATGTTTTAAAAAATGAAACAGTTTCTGACCGAGAGGGTTGATTGTGAAGCCAAGTTATGTAGAACTCTTCCCACAGTTACATGTACTGTTGTTTTTGCTCCAGGACAGATCAATTGGTTTGGCTATGAAAGTCCACGCAGTTTTTGGGACTTCATCAGGGTGGCTTGTACCAAGGTGCCTCATAATTGTATCAGCAGTATAGAAAATATGGAAAATGTCAGTTCCTCAAGGGCCAAGGTAAGGATATTCTTTATTATTCTGTCGTATCATGTCTGTTTCGTTGTCTTTTCAAAACCTCCATTTGGCCTATTCAAATAGTGGCCCAGCCCATGGTCCTCCCTAAAATGCAGAGTAAAACTGAGAAAAACACATTTTGTGAGCCTTCAGAAATTCCTACATAAATTTCTACAGGAGTGGAGCCCATGAATGCAACACTCCACATAGCGTAGCAACATTCAGCCCACAATGTAGTGTGTTGTTGTGTGTCTAGAAGTGGTGGTAACAGTCTATGATACAGTGATTTTTTTTTTTTGTGAAAGTATGCGCCGATACATACTACCAGCACCTCGGCCAAAACAACTGGTCATGGCATCGACTACATACTAAGTGTTTCTATGATCAATTTTGTGCTGAGTCTTAATTGTATTCTGGCACCATCAAGTGAGTGTGAATGTGGGTTTTCACAAATTAATCTAATTGTTACACCAATCAGAATCTCATTACTGGCCAGCACTGTCTCCACACTTCTCTTCATACAATTGGTTGTTCCTCCACTCAGACTCTTCGATCCTTCAGATTCATGGCTGTTACAAGGACAACGATCAGCCATTGACACTCAAAACACAGAACGAATTAGAAAGGCTGCATTTGATGAAACCAAGTAAAAAGTTTAGAATTTTCTTTAAAACACAGTCAAATTCAGTACTGAATGCTTTGTGGGACCACATAACAAGTTTTTTGTAGAATGTAGAGGTCATTATTAACCTGTAGTTAATATTTGCTGATTTTGGAAATTCTGTGTGATTTTAAACTATCAAGCACATGGTTATGCAGTACTGTACACTTACACAGGTGGGTGTAATGAAAGTGTCGCTGCTTCACAATAAGGAAATCTTGGATTCGTGTCCTAGGTCATGCCTGCGTGGAATTTGCAAAGTGCTTTGAGTAATGTGTAAAGCACTATGTAAATGTAATGAATTACTGTTATTATACTTGACGATTTGTCACTTTCAAATTTTAAACGTTATATTGTCTCACCAAATAATCAAAACACGTAGCAATAGGGCTCTCAGCCTCTATATATCTTCAAAGTACCTCAAACTTGATCCAAACGCAACGTACGCACACCACCACCATTTTGTTTACAGTAAAGGCACTGCCAATCACACATTTCGTTGTTTAAAACAAACCTGTGTTCCCTCAGTGTGCAGTAGACGACGTATTCATGTGTGTTAGTCGATGTTATTATTTGTTATGGGTTTGTGCACTGATAGCTTTGAACTTGCAATAAACTTGCAATATTATTTAGGAAAATCGCAACATTTTACTTACCAAAAATTCTGATTATTTGTAAACAAAATCCATCGTCCTCTCTTTCCTCAAAAACAGTTCAATTATTCTGTCGTACGGATTATCCGTGCGCTTCAGTTCCATCAAAACCTCATTTTCTATCGCCATCAAAGCTAATGCTGAAAGGCGAACCCGCCCTATGGTATTTCTGGCATAAGTTTGAACTCGCTTTAGGGCTGAAAATGTCCACTCGACAGAAGCAGTATACACAAGAAATGCTCACCGCCAAATATACCAATGTGAACAGCTGCCCCATGCTCTCATTCAGATTTTTCTGATGAAGGAAGTCAAGGAGATCAGTGGGAGATTCTCCTGCAAAATCATCCATGGCATACATTACAGTCAGTTCTGTTTTTAGCCGAGACAGATCAAAAAGCGCTCCGTGGCTCTTGTGTTAAACTGGAGAAGGCTGCATGCGTGAAATTTTTCTTGTATTCCCGAAACTTCTGGGGCTCGAGGAGCGTGACAAACATCAGGTTTTCGTGGTCTTGAAATCTGGTCTGTGTCTGGCAAATAATATTGTCCAGAATCCTGCCATGGAGTTGGCCATAGTGCACGCGATGATCTTTCGCTCAGAGCGTTTGCGGTGCGTTCATTGGCCTCGTATAGTTCCTCATATCGACTTCTATCCAATCAATGGGTCTGAATACAGTGACGTTGCCATACGCCTGCTAGAGGGCCCTACTGACACCAACTCAAAATCTGATTGGTTGAAGCAACAGGTTAATCGACATTTATTCTGTGTTAGAGTGCCTCTACAACAGATTGTGAAAGCCTCTCTGCCTGGCAACAAATGATGGCTGAAATGTGATTGGTTAAATGCTTTAATAAGAAACTCCATCTCCCACGGCTATCGAGCTGTAGTCTATTCTCTCTGCCTGACAACAAATGACGGCTGAAATGTGATTGGTTAAATATTTTAATACGAAACTCCGCCTCCCACGGTTATCGAGCTGAATTCTATTACAGTATATGGACAAAAAGACGTTCCAGTTATTACCATTACGCGTAGAATTTCGAAATGAAACCTGCCCAACTTTTGTAAGTAAGCTGTAAGGAAAGAGTCTGCCAAATTTCTGCCCTTCACCCACACGGGAAGTTGGAGAATTAGTGATGAGTGAGTCAGTCAGTCAGTCAGTGAGGGCTTTGCCTTTTATTAGTATAGATTATAGACGTTTATATCTCTCTATTATATAAAAAAATCCCACAACGAGACAAGACGTTTTTGAAGAGATGTTTTCAAGTCCTGCAAGACTTTGGCCATGAGATTTTTTCATGTCACGCCCATCTTTCAACCATATTCAACCATGCCCACGGCCCTTTCACCTCGCAAAAATGTTGATTGGTTAATTGGTTTAATGCGTATCAATAGACAATGCTGACAGATGGTTGTGATCGTGCTGAACATGAAAACAGCAACTTTCAATACCCCAAAGAATATCTGCAACCAATTACACCATCTGGTCTTCCACCACACAAATTACTGTAGAAAGAAGGATGTATCCAGGAAAGGTAATGTAGTAAATCTTCAGCGGATAACATTAGACAACAAAGGAGATCTTGATATGCCATTCATATTAAAATGTTAACAGTTTCCCGTTAGAATAGCTTTTGCAAAGACAGTTAACAAATCTCTGAGGCAAACATTCGAAAAAAGTCGTTTTATTTAATAGAGAGAAAGAAACAAAATTCAATCACAGGCAGTTATACGTTGCATTGTCACGATGAAAGTCCAAACAGAATTAAAATTCCATGCGATATTGATGAAAATTTAATTTAAAAAATTGTTTTTACTGAAGTTTTACAGTAAAAGTGTAAGTTTAAAAAGTATTTGCCTGTTAATTTCAAAGCCAAACAGAACAAAATCGTATTACTCAACGAATTACTCTAACACAACATAAAACATAATTTACTTTCAAATTATTATGTTTTACTATTTTTTAATATGGTTAATTACTCGCTGCAATGTAAAATAGTTATTTCTATTATGCATATGTAACAATTCTCATGAAAATAAAAATCTGTTTAAATTGTACATCCGCATCTCCATACGCAAGTGGCAGAACCACAAAGAGGCTAGTGTGTAGCGCAGGCCTAGGGGTTGGTGAGCGAAGCGAGCAGGGGAGAAAAACTCCTAGCGTTATATATTTATATTATTTTATTTCAAAAGGGAAACAAATGTTATTGCTAATACTGCACTTTTTTGATTTTATGCACTTTGAGATGTGCCTGGGTCAGATGTGAGCACAATGTTTGTTTTATTTCAAAAGGGAAACAAATGTTAATGCTAATACTGTGTGCTTTTTTGTTATTATGCACTTTGAGATGTGCCTAGGTCAGATATGACCAAAATGTTTATTTTTTGATTTCAAAGGTGTAATAGAAGCATTTCTACTACTTCAGATTTTGTTCAATTCTATCTTTTTTGTTTTTTTATACACTCAGATGTGACCAATTTTAAAAGGGAAACAATGAACAAACATTACTTGTTTTTAAATACATTAATTTGTGTTGATTTTAAATTTGTTATTACCTGCTGCTTACCAGCTTCTGAAAATGTCTGGCCCAGCTAAATTTCATGGTTTGAAAATCTGGCCCAGCTGAATTGGTAATTGAGTAGCCCTGCTCAACTGCATTATTTGACCTGAAGCCTTACACTACGGATGGTCATTGCTGGGCTTTGATGAAGGCAATGTGCACTGTTATTTATTCCAACTTGAAATGTTGCATTAACTTAATTCTCTTATTAAATATTCAATTGTAAATAATGAATATTTAATCTCTGTTGACTCAGCTTGTACTGTTGGAGATCTCCTCAGTGTGCTGTAAAAGGCCAGGCTTGCGTCAGGAAGGGTATTCATTAATGAAAATTTAACTTCATTAGCCCCAGGCTATCTTTAAAAATTAAGGAAGGTCAAAAAAAAAAGATTTTGGGCCATCCATAAACCACAGTGAATCGTATATAGATATATAGATATGAACTGTATTATTATCAGAATCCGAAAGACAGAGACACTTGAAATAGCAGCTATTTACAAAAGTGCAATATTTATCTAGGTTAGCTTGAATCTCAGACCTGGGCTGGTGTGAGGATTGTTGGTGTGCCTTACTGGTGGTCCATCCAGGGTTGGTTCCTGTTTTAATTTGGACTATAGATCTTCACAACTCTGAACTGCAATACACCTCTTCTAGTAGTAGATTCATGGATATTTTGTAAAACCTGGTGGGATTTCAGTTCTGTATCCCCCATCACAGAAGAACATTTTAAGCATTATCAACTTTTTACCGTTTAAAATTAGAAGGAGCTCAGGTTTGCTCTACAGTCTACAATAAAGTATAAAAAAGAGAAGATGGAAATGGTAACCTGAACAATGTGCTCTTACAGTATTTTGGCACATACGTATGTTCAGTTCAGCTTCAGGCCGCAATAACAGATTGTATCAAAAGGTGCATCATTTCTAATGCTAACTCAGTTGAATTAGTACTCCAAAATGCGTTTTACACTACAGAGTGATTTTCAGTTTGTTTTGTGATGCACATCATGAAAGTCAGTTACACTTTAACATGATATCTGGGCCGGGATGTGAAGCAGACCCAACTGTGCCATTTTTGATAATGAGATAACAGAGCAACAAAAATGTTAGGTTGGTTAGTTGGGCACTCAGAAATGTCTTGTTTGAGATTTTCAAATCTCTCCACTTAGGCTGTTTATTCAGTGAATGTGCTGCCAAATAAATGAGCCTTGCTATCAACAGATTTAAAAGTATTTTCTTTTAATCAACTTTCAGTTGAGTTAACCATTTTTACCTGAAACAATGAATTGTATTTTAAAAATATTTTTTTTACAAATGATGTGGAAGAAGAAAATGTATTGTCATAGAACATGACTTTTTACCTATATGATACTAAGAGAAATTTCAAGGTTTAGAAAAAAAAGGTCCTACACATAACAATCTTTCCCCTTTTAGTTTTAAAATGTAGATTCAGTTTTTATGTGAAAAAGAAAATGGTGTGACATTTAAAAGGAATGAAAGTGTGTGACACAAGTAACTATGTACTTCTACTTCAACAATACTGAAAGCTTCATTGGCTCTTTCTTTCACATTTATCAACGTATAAATGTTTAATCTTTTTGAAACATAAAGGAGGTATATGCAACTGTTGAGAAAAATACAATTTAAGTCCCAATTTTGTGAAATAGCAAGACCATTTTTCAATATTTTTTTGCAGCAAGAAAAGTACTTAATGACTAAAATGTCTATGGATGTTGTAACTGAACAGCAACAGTACAGATATTACTTTGTAACCACAAGGGGGCACCACTGGGCCTCAAATCGCAGACACAATATCACCCAATACAATTCTGGGTTCAAATAAAAGATTTTTATTTGTCTTCAACACTTTTTCCAGACAAGTACCAGCCAAAATACACCAAAAATAAGCACAGATTCTCTGTTCTCTCAGACCCGCCTGCAGTGAAGTGTCGCCCACTGCCTTCCCACTCTGAGTCAATGAGGTGAAACAGAGCGTCTCCTTTTATCTCAGACCTGGGAGTACTTCTGGTTCTAGGACATCTTCTGTTGGAAGCACTTCCTGGTCAGGTGATAGTCCCACAAAGTTGGGATTGTAAACTCCTGCAGTACCCCTGGCTGCACCCACGGGAACACAACAGGGCTGTACTCTGGGTCTCCTGTTCCCAGCATGTCCTGTGGGTGTCTGTGTGGGTGCAAAGCCCAAGGATGCTGCAGTCTAGCATCTTGAGGGAGAAAATATTCACCAGATAACATCTGCCCGCTCCTTCTATTACACTGGTCTCCTGGCAGGGTAAGGATCCCTGCTCAACCCTGGCTGGGATGTCAGCCCATGTGTGCCATCCATTGCACCTTCAAAACATTTCTTTGCAGTCCTTTTTTATTTTGATACTTAGAATGCAGGGACAAATCACAGCTATTTACAATTTATGCAGCTACTGTATGTGTCATTGCTACATTTTATTATTTGACTTAAAGTTTGTTTTCGATGTTGCTGATGCCCTGTCTAGATTTCACTAAAGCAGGCCGCATGGTGGTGCAGTAGTTAACACTGCTTTTCTCATGGAAATCCAGCATCCTGAGTCTGAGTCTCACTCCTGAATGTTGTGCACTTTGATTTTCCCACGTCCTCAAAGACACGCACATTTGGTTAAGTTGTTGAATGTGGGTATGTGAAAGAGGGGAGGCCGTACATTGAACTGGTGGTACCTTATCCAGGTTTGTTTGTTTCCCACCTTATGCCCTGTGCTTCTGGCACCCATGACTCTGTCTTGGATTAAGTGGGTTTGAGGATTTATTTATTTTTTTCATTTATTTCATTTTTTGCTAAAATATCTTTAACAGTTATTTCCTGATCTTATCTTCAGACTCATCTTTAAAAACTTAGAATACAATATTATATATTAGACTCTTACGATATAATATTATATACTTATTATTATTCTTGCCTAATTTAGCTTGCTTTTCTTTTCTTGTAACTATTTATTTGACATCTTGTAAAGCACTTTGATTTACATTGTATGAAAATGTGAATTACAAGAAATGCATGTCTATTTTGCCAAATGTTTTAAACATTAGCTTTAGGCATTTCCTAGCACAGTAGGAAAAAACAATTTCAACAGACTGTATGTACAGTTTTATCAGACTTAATAAACAGCTTTAGTAGACTGTGTGTACATTTTTATAGACTTCATTACCAGTTTTAATTGCCTGCATAAACAGTTTCTTTGTACAATCTTTACAAACACTATGTACTGTTTTAATAGACGGTAAACATCTTTAATAGACCTTATGAAAGTTTTAATAGCTCATATAAACAATTTTAATAAACTCTATATGTACCATTTTAACAGACTCTGCTTTAATAGACAATTTGAAGTTTTAATGGACCCCCCTTATGCTTCCCCACTCTGTGCACAGCTTCCACAGATTTTGAGCAATCTGCACGAATGCTTTCTAAGCCTCTTTCTTGGTAGAAATCCACATTTCTTCATTTCAGTAAGATGGACAGAGCAGATCTGGAAGTGGATTATTGACCAGGTCTGTTTGATTGATGCCACATACCACCTGAACATAGTGAATCTTAAACTCTACGGGAAAGGGAAACATCAGGGCAGCGTTCCAAGTGCGAGTGGGATACAGTCATTCCAAACAAAATGCATTAAAATGATGTCCCTGTTAATCAGCACATGCTGGTCACCTGTGAAGATACGTTTCCACTATAAACATGAGAAAGACAAAAAGTCGAAGCACAATATTTAATGCAAACCCAGAGTGGCTGATGGGATTTGTCTCAAAAGACTACAACAGCAGACACACTTCAACTCACACCCTTTGCTTTGTGAACTCAAATTAAATTTTCCCCATCTTGCACGTGACAAGATTAAGCTGTTTGTGGTGTTATCATACACAATAATTTATGATGTAATATTCCTTTGAGTGAATCGAGTGCTGTCCTGATGATTGGCTTCTAGTGAACTGGCCCAGTGAGAAGTGCAGTCCTGGCCAAGACAGGTTCCTACAGTAAGTGGTGACTGTTCCTGCTAGTTTAGGCTCTTGATTACATGACCCTGACTGGAATAAGCACATTGAGAACATGCAATAGCGCGGTGTTGAACTTCATTATACTCCAGTCCTTAGAAGCATGTATGATATATCCGGAGCGGAAACAAACATTGATTCAGAATAGGAGAACAGAACACAACTGTTCCAACAAGCAGGATCCATCTGTCAATTTCACAATAACTTTGGATAACAGACAAGAAGTAAAAGGATCACATGTAGAGTCTGCTACTGAACACTGAGAAGAAAAGACCTTCAATGACGACAATACTAAGCAATGGAAAATTGAATCAAAAGAGAAAGGAGCAACAAAACTGAAACACAGCAGACAAGCTGTAAGCCTCTGCTTGTCAAATTCAGAATCAAAGCTTTATCAATACTATAAACATCAAGGTATTAAACAATTAAAGAGTGAAACTTCTGGCAGGCAGGTTCTAGGACCAGAAGGTCATTATTATTTGAAAAAAGTAGTTATTTTATTGTTATATCTTTAAGTAGGGCTCTTATGATTAATATTGGTTTTATTCTACCCTTGTGTGCCATCTTGGTATATTTGCATATTCCTCCATGTCCCCTTTAACTTTCTTTTAGGATTCCTTTATACTTCCAGTATGCACAGACTCTCTGCCAGGTTTAAAATGTTATCACTAAATGAGAGTGAGCAAATGTTTGCATGTGACTGTATGTTGTGTCAAGGGAACAACTTGTGTACCACCAAGGAGAGCTCCTTCTGTATACCCATTGTGACGGATGGCCAAGGCCATTACCCAGCCAGGACGCCTGCTGGGTGGAAGGACTGAGGTAGAGACCGTATTGGAGTCACTATAATCCCCACAAACAGTAGAATGTAGAGTCCCTGGGTTGCCAGAGCACTACGGATCCCTGCATCCTTCGTGGTTGCCTCCAGGGGGTGCTGCAGGTGCAGCTGAGTCCTTGGAGGAACCGCTTCCGCCACACCCAGAAGTGCAGAAGAAGAAGGTCGAGAAACACCTGGAGCACTTCTGAGTGTACTCTAAAAGGAGTTGCCTCACCACTAGTCAGGGAGTGAGAGTCAGGAGGTGGAGAACAAAGCTTACGAGGAGGAGTGGAGGTGACAGAGGAAGAGAGAGAAAGAAGAAAGGACTGTGTAGTATATATTTGGTGCTTTGTACTGTGCTGTGTAGTGGGGAGCAAAAGATTCCTCACTTAAATAAAGGGGTCTATTGAGAGTTAGGGGAGCAGTACGCCCCTTGGTGGTTCACACCATTGACATCAGGTTAGGTTTCGGCTCTCTGCAACCCTGAGCCTTGATCGTGGTGCAATCGCTGTCTTGCAGTGTGCCATCATTTGAAGGTCATTTATCAGTTAGTGCTTATAGTCTATGATATGAAAAGAATCAAGCATTGGACACGCAATTGTCACTTGTGAATAATCTGGAGGAATGCACATACTTACCTGCATTCAAGAGTATCTGCATGTGCTCTGTAACTGAGAGTGCGAGATCATGCACTGACTTGTGCATTATTGAAATGTCACTGCTTCATTCTCGCTAGGTGCCCTTATTGCAATATGAATGCAATAAAGTGCTACAAATATATTAGAAGACACTACTGCAAATTACTTTTTTTGTGTTTGCAAAAACATGTTTTTTTTGTTTTTGCATGTACACCCACACCATACAAAAACGGGATATAGTGTCTCGCCAGTCTGCTAATGGCTTCCAGTACAGCAGGCATGAATGACAGAGTGAAGCTTAGCTGAGATTCTGTTGACCTGTCGGCCACTTCACTGGGAAGTGACAACATGTAACCGATAGAAACTAACGAAAAGCCAAAATAGTTGTTCAGTGAAAAAACGGCCCTCTTAAAAGGAGACTAAAATACAATCTGTACATCACATTTATCGTTTTTAAGGTGTAATATATTTGTTGCATCATAATATGAATTATTACACATGTAAGTCCTTGTTTAGCTGGTTTTTCTGCTATCTCCCCGCTGCAAGACCCTTTAAGCAAAGGGATAGTCACCTATAGTGGTAGCTGAGCTGAGGCTGACCCCGAGTAGGGCACTGCCTGCCAAAACAATACAAAGTAGCTGTCATAACATTAACATCAAGGATTTAAATGGTTCACTACTGAAGTAGATTTTTCACAGAGGCCATCTAAAGCACATTAACAGGTTTGTGCTTGCTTGCTTGCTTTAAGAGGTGCTAAAATGACTGCAAATGAATGACACTTTGTTTTTTTGTGTTTGCTTTCAGGTTTAAGTAGTTTTTTGGTTTTTTTTGGGGTGATAACATATTTGTGAGGAAACTGCTAATGTGTGTTTCTGTATTTCAGGGCCGAGCATGGCTCAGAGTAGCACTAATGGAAAAACGTCTTTCTGAGTACATTTCGGCTTCACTGAGAGATTTCAGGACAACAAGGTTACGTTTTCTTTTATTTTCTTATTTAATGCCTATCAGGTTCTTCTAATTAAAAAAACAGTGAACAATGATGTCTGTCTCAATTTTTAGATTTCCTGGCTGGTTTTTAATCCCAATTATAATTTGTATTTAAAAGCTAATTTCTATTTGCATTAACTTTTTCTTGTTTCTGTTCTTGGGTTTGTGTATATTCTTGCTTCATATTTTTCAAAGAGTTGCTCCCTTTGAGTCATGAATCAGTTTCAGGTGGAACTTCCAAAATCTATTTTGTGACTGAATTTAGTTTGAAAAAAATAAATAAATATAACTCTCAAGCTTTATGAGTATTTTTGGGTGATTTTATCAGATGTGGTGGGCGATTCAGCAGTCCACCAAGAATACACTGTTATGCCTGCTGCTCAAGTGTCTTCTGTCTTATCTACAGCCTTAACAAGTTAGAGTTGCATCACACTATGTCACTTGACACTTCCTGGTGGCCAGAATGTCAGATTTAATGACTGAGGTCGATGGTTGTCATTGCCTCTGAAGGCATCAAATTTTATAGCTAGGAAACAAAGAGATGTTCCCTAACCACTTTTAATTATGGTTCCATGTCTCCTATTGCGCCACAAATGTGTGTTGAGATTACCTCATTTTGGCAGCCAATTAATGTTAACTTCTATAGTTAGCTTATTTACGAGGTCTGTTGAGTTCAGCCACAGTCTTGGCCCATCTTTTGCTGTTTCCAACATTAGTCAAGTGTTTACTCCATCTGCACAATCCAACACACATGCTTTCTTTTCTTGCAGTCACCAGTTGTTCTTCACCATTTGTGAGTATCTTATGTGTTGCACTTTAGGCAGAGTGCACATTAGCTATCACTTTTCACACAAATAAGAGACAACCCTTACGACTAGACACTTGCTAGAAGAAAATCATAGATTTTAGATTTTGTTTTAGCTATTTGACTGGTAAGAGTCACTGAGTGTGTGACATTACACACTGCAACTGTCCCTAACTTACTGCTATTTTGTAAAGATTATGGGTACAGTTGAAAATCATTTGAAAGTCACATTGTGGGATGCTGGCTTTACCTGGTTTTTCTGTCAGCAAATCTCATCTCCCAACACTAGAGTCATATTTATTCTGGCTTTGGTCCATTTTTCTAAAGTTATAAATGTGTATAAAATGTTGCATAACTCTGAGCAACACAGTATTTATCGCTAGACTTCAAATAGCTGGTTTATACAGGGCTTGACATTACAGTTTCCAGGTTGTCATTGGCCACCAGTTTTAGGCAATTGCTAACCACTTTTTGGCTCTTGGTTGTCAAGAATGTCAGCTGCTTTAGTGATGTACCGGTTTTTAATAATGTGTAATGCACAGTTCAGCGTATAACTTGCCAATCACTTAATAAAAGGTACACTGAGCTCATGAATGCTGGACTTCCTGGTATTTCTTTATGCAGATAAAGCAATTTAAAAAAAAAAAACTGTGTAACAACCATCCACCGTGCAAGTGTGCTGGTGAGCCAGTTGTGTATGGAAGAATATTTGTACCAAAATTAAATGCAATCCAATGTGTTAAAAGTGTTGAAATGCAATACATATGTCAATGGGCTGTTTTAATTTTTGCCTGGTTTTATCCTGTTGTAATTAAAAACACATCAACCAAATGATCGACCGCTTTAGACTACCGTACACAGTTTTCTTGTGAGTTTAAATTGCAATACAAAAGTACATTGTATTTTAATTTCTGTCCACAGAGCGCATGTCCTACCTAAAAGCAAAGTGTGCTTTGCGGAAGCTCCGTGAATATCACGTTTTGATTCAAGACTACGCTTTAATTGTGCCGGAACTTAATGTAATCATGTGACCAATCAGTGTCGAAATCTGGGGCAAAGGGCGTCAACAGGTGGGGTAAAAGGCATCCCAATCACGAGTGTGTTGTACTTGAAAAGAAGCTGAACAGGGAGTTGATAAGGCTTGCTGAATGGGTGGAAGTTGGAAATCTAAATGACTGTTTCCCTCTCTTGCGTGTCGAAAGAAGGGATAAACGATATAGTATCTACTGTATTTATCACAGAGGCTATGAATAAAAAGCTATGAAGAAATCAAGCTTGGTAACAGGTAGCCAATGTAACTATATTCAGTATTTAGCTAAAATCGCTAGCAATGTACACCTTGAAAATTTAGCAGCAGTGCTTAATTTCATGGGTATAAAAAGAAAACTTCTGGCGACATCAGAGTAAACTTTTTCAGTGAGACATAAACCTGCTTTTCACCATTTCAGTTAACCACACCACAGTTCATATTGACTAAACTTGCGCTTACCACCAGAATACAGAAACGTTTAGAAGTGCAATGCCTCTTCCCCAACTGTTGACACTCCTTGCCCCACCTTTTGATGCTTATTGGTTATTTGGTTACTTTTAGTTTTAGCACAATTAAATTGTGGTCTCGAATCGAAATTCAGTATACACAGAGCTACTACTTTTTTTGCATTTATTATTTAATTTTATTGATATTATTTAAAGAAAACATTCCATATGATCATGTCAAACTTAACAAACCAGAATTAAACCCTTGCCTGAGAGAAAGAGAGGAAAGACTACATGAGCAGGTCTTTTAAAACAACAAAGAAAGGAGAATGTCCTTTTCCCCGATATAAACGCTTATTCTAAGATTTGATCCTGCCACATTTTAAAAAAGCTTTGAACAGATCCTGCAAGTGAGAAGTTATTTTTTCCAGTTTCAAATAGTATAGAACATCAATTACCCCCTGACTTGTAACAGGTGGACTGGGATTCTTCCAGTTGAGAAAGATAAATCTCTGTGCTAGTAGTGTGGTATAAGTAATTACAATCAATTTGTCCTTCTTGACTTTAAGCCCATCCAGGAGTACACCAAACACAGCTGTTAATGGATAAGGAGGGATTGTAACACCAAGGCTGTCTGATGGGCATTCAAAGATTTTTGTCTACAATGATGTTATTTTGGTGCACACCCAGAGCAGTGACCCAGTGAGGCTGGAGCTAGATTACAACGTTCACAGGTTGAATCTTACCCTGGAAAATTTTGGATAATTTTATGTGCTCAATAAAAGTTTTTAAGTTGGATGATTGAATGCTTTGCGCATACGAAACTAAAGATCTTTTTCAACAAAATTTTGTTATCTGCATGGAAAAAATGAAAGAAGATGTGAAGAGATGGTCTACCCTCCATCTCACATTAGCAGGGAGAATCAATACTTTCAAGATGAACATCCTTCCCAAGCTTCTATTTCTATTTCAGGGCATCCCCATTATACATTAACAAATCGTTCTTTAAGAAATTAGACTCAATTATAACCTCATTTATTTGGAATTCGAAACATCCATGCATCCATAGGGTGAGTCTACAACAACCTCAAGCAGAAGGGTGTGGTATAGTGGGTCCACAGCTCACTGAGCAAAGGCCATTTTAAATAAATAATCACCGCACCCGAGGCGGCTTCGTGAGGGGGGCGTTGTTGTAGTAAGCCGCGGGGCAGTCGGCGGTGTGGGCGTTTCTCACCGAGTGCACAGGTGAGGAACTGCCCACATCCGTGATTGCTCCCGTGGCTAATGCTGCAGCTGTCATGGCCCCTCGTCATTTAAAAGAAGCGTGAGTCAGTTTTGGGGGGAGATGAGAGGAAAGGAAAAGACGGAGGTTGTAGGGAGCGAGTGAGGAAGCAGGCGGTGCAGGAGAGACAGACACGCGGAGCGTGTGGTGAGCGTGCGATCGAGCGCTCGTGGGCAGCTGCGAGGAAGCTGGGTGTTAGGCCGACACCCAGGCGTTTGAGTTGATGTTGCTCCTGCTGAGTGACCACGTAGCGGGAGTGACCAGGTGAAAGCGACGAGCCGCAGAAGGCAGCGGAAGTCGGGAGGCTTGGTGGTGGAGTCCCCAATGTGTGCGTCCTGGCCGTTGGTGGACTGGGATGAGTGCCAGACCGAAGCCAGGGATCGGGAGGTCTCCAGTCTCGTGTGCAAGTGTGTAGAGGAGGGCAGCTGCAGAGAGCGTCTCCCTTGTTGCGGGGCCCTGATGGGTGAAGCAGGAGAGACGCTAGTTGTAAACGAAGGCACCGGGTTTGTCAATTGTTTTTAAATACTGCTTCCTGAACGTTTTAACCTCGTTGGTTTTAAAGGATTGTTTTTTTCTATTTATTGTTTTAACCTCCACGTTTTCTTTTACGGATTATTTATTTAATGAAGAACTTTGAAGCACTGCACTTTATTTGAACACCTGTTTTTGTTTTGATTGCTGACTGTTTTAATAAAAGCACTATTGCACTTTTTTCAACCATCCCCTTGCTTAGATGTTATTGCCTTCACTGACTAGCTCATCGGTAACATTACCGACGGTGTTGGGTTCAAGTGCTTCCAACAGCAATGGGAGTGTGGAGCCAGAACCCACATCGTCACAAAGGGGACATGGCACTAATTAACTGTCAATTTTATTACTAGGCGGCAAATATACAGGCCATAATGACCTGGATATCGACACAAATTCATGAATATACACAAGCCGGTTCTGCAATAGAAATCAAATCATGCTGTACTTCTTTATATGCCCTGCTTTGTGTCCCAGTAGACACACATTATCATCAATATATTATAATTGAATTGACCATCAATCACTCAGAATATGGAACCAATGCAGGAAGCACTTTAAGACAGAGAAGCTCTTATCTGTTGCAATTTTACATGATAATCACCTTATTCTGGCCTCTCAAACCTACACAGTATGTAATGTTTGGAAAAACACTTAAAAACGTAATGTAATGTCTTTACATCTTTTGAACAATTGTACTTTAAGTTCCCATCAACACAATTTTTCCACTAGTTTCAAATCAGAAACTTTGCTAAAAGGAATCTGCCCAATTTTCCTCACCTCCAACCCATTTCAATTTCAGAGGCAATACTGATCAGTCTTGAAGACTCAGACAGCTTGTCAACAATATCTAAAAATATTTTAAAGTCACTTCATTTCAAAGATCCCAGGGTACGATGGGGAAAGGATCTTTCACTTAACATGTCTGAAAAAGTGGTGAAAGGCAGCCATGCACAGAGCTTCTACTAAGTTAAATGCAATACTGCTGCTTTGTTTTTAGTTATGACATGCAACGTAAGTACATGAATGAAAATACAATATGTTTTTGTACTGCATTTTAAACAAATAATAAAATTGCATGCCATAGTGAAAAGTAATCAATTGATAGGTTGATATGCTTTTAATTATGACACAGTAAAACCTAATCATGTGTTCCACTTGCACTTGTATTGCTTTTCAACGTAGTTAACATGTAAGATTGCATTTAATTTTGGCACAAGTAATCTTCCATAGGTGTGCACTTAACAGAAATGATTAAAGTCTCTTTCAGCTTAGAGAGACAAACATAAAGGGATGAAAATCCCACAGGACCTGCGCCCACTACAATGTCTGCTGTGTGGAAGTACGTTAACATGTGTGAGGATGAAAAATATACTAACTAGAACTTGTACTGGGAAAAAGTCATCTGTGATGGAGATAAAGAGAAGATGTTTGATACTATCTCTTATATATATTTCTCTTCTGGTTCGTCCTGCTTCCTCACCGCCGAAGTGAAAGGTCATGTGGTCAGGTTAGATATAGGGTGGTGACGTGACACCAATGGGGTCATGAGAGGGGAACGGGGAATGCAGTAGTCCGAAGGAGGAATAGGAATCGAGAAAAGTGACATGAGGGTGTATGGGAGGCCGCAGGCAGCGTGGGGAAGGGTGTGGAAGAGGAGGAATAGGAATCGAGAAATGCCATGTGGGCTGCATGTGGGGGGGAATGGGTTTGAAGAGGAAGCAGGACGAACCAGAAGAAAAATATATATAAGAGACTTTCTCACCGTTTTCTGTTCCTATTCTTACATTGCCGTATGCTACGGCAGGCATCGGCTAGTAAATTGGATAAAACATTTAAGATTACACCACACAGCACGATACACTGACTCTCAGCAGCTTTCATTACATATGAATGAAAACAGCATTCTTTTGCCACATTTGTTCACTTCTTTTTAATTGCTTCTTTAAAGCAGGGGTCCCCAACCCCCGGACCGCAGCCCGGCGAGACTCACTCAGTGAAGGGCTACAGCAAAAAGGCTGCCCCCTTCACTGAGGACACTTTTCAGAACGCTAGGCGGGTGGGGCTTTGCAGAGGCGCAGAGAGTGGAGAGAGTCCGAGGTGAGAGAGTATTACAACAAAGTAATTTTATGTTTCTGACAGTTTCCCCATATGACACGAGTCTATAGAAATCTCTTTAATACGAAGTACATTCAGCAGCAGATACTTTCATTACAACGAAGTGACCTTGAAATGCTTGAATGAATCATCCACAGAGCAGTTAGTTCTGTGGTCGCAGCTCAGTTGTGCACATTTGCACAACGATCCCCAAACAGAAACATTATAAAAAATGTTCTTTCTTCGAACTTTCCTTGTATTGTTTTTTTGCTGTTTTTGTTTTCTGTGGTTTTCAGTGATACCTTTTGCTTATTGCTCGTCAACGTTTGAAAAACATCCATCGGAATTTAACTCATTATCACCCTTCTATAGAAACGGCAGACACGAAAAAACGATAACAATGTTAATGTTTGTGATGTGCAATCTGTTGGAATGACAAATGCAATGCATACTGTATGTCTTTTTTGTATGCAAAAAAGAAGAAAAATCTCAGGTTGCAAACGTATGCGAACTGCTGCATTTGAAGACAGCGAAAAAGCCGTTTTTATGTGGTTCAGTGATGCTCCTTCAATAAATATTCCTATTAATGCGGCAATCATTCAAGAAAATATGTGGTTTTTAAACTCTGTTGGGACCTCAGTCAACCGGACAACACGCTGTGAGCCTGCTGTTTCCCTGCCCCGGCAATGGACAAACAATCTTACACAAATGCTGCAATCACGCTTCGGGATGCACTTCAGTGTGACATTCCTGTTGGGTGGGGATCCCAAAAGAGTTCAGAAACCTCACAATATGAAGAAGAAGAAGTAGAGGATTATTCGGATACAGATTGATAACTGTGCTGCCCACAGCATACTTCCATATTCAGATAATGTTCACGTTGAATTCCTCCCACCCAATTGCACAGCAGTGCTTTAGCCATTGGATTTGGGCATCATTCGCACCCTGAAAGTGTATTATCAAAAGGAAATACTGAGAAAAATTCTCGTCAGCATAACTTGTAGGCAGGAGAAGATTAAAATTAACACGAAAGAAACTATTGAAGCTGCTTCCATTTCCAACATCCTGTCTTTGTGAGGCAGCGTTTTCTGCAGTGACAGCAACCAAAACAAGATTACAGAGTAAACTGAACAAAAGCAACACACTTCGCGTGTCACTGTCTTCCGTTGTACCCAGATGGGATCTTCTGGTTGCAGGAAAACAAGTTCAGGGCTCCCACTGATTCTGCATTATGGTAAGCTGTATAATTTCTATTACGATATTATAACTTAATAATAATAGAAATATAATGTAAATTGTGTATAAAACTGCCCTACGAACCCGCCCCTAAAAAGGTCCCTGGAAAAATTGGCTTCTAGTAGAGTGATCCTTCGTGTCAAAAAGGTTTGGGACCACTGCTTTAAAGTACTGCAATGTTAATAAAATTCATTAAACAATAATATATTTTAGTAGTAATAATTATTTGTATTAATTTGAATACAAGATACAAGGATCAGTATTTTAGAAACTCAATAAAGGAACAAGTTAGAAAAATGCTGCTAGTATTTTAGAAAAAAAGGGTATAAAACAGAAGGTGAGCAGGCAGAGACACACACAAGTGTCTGCTGTTAGATTTAATTTATATTAAAATATACAGAGGATTGTTACATATTTTTATTCACATGATGCTTGCTATATAAAACTTGCATATACAGAATGTATAATTAATCTGTTAAAATGTATAACATTGTACTTTGTTAAAAATATTTAAATTACTAATTTATTGCAGCCTGTAAGGAGTCACTGTGCTCTCGCTTATACTGTTGTGATTGGAGATTTACACCAAAAGCAGGCAAATTTTTATATTTTTGAATTTTGGAGATGGCTTAATGAAGCCTACTCTGGTAGTTTAAGCTTGTTTAAGCTGTTCAAGTAAAGAATGTATTCCGCAGCATCTTTTGAAAGTAGCCATCTTGCACTTTACACTTCAAGTGCTAATTAAGAATTATTTTAGCTATCAAAACATTTATGAAAATTGCTCCGAAAAATTAATTATACCACCCCGACCTCATAGGCCAGGTTTGAACAAACCATGTGACCCAAGGAGTGGGTGTGACTCCTGAAGTGGTAACACTTCAGACTGAAATGCTATAAAGTGACAGCAAGCTGACATGTAATTGCAAAGAAGCCTAATTATTCCAAATATAGGCTGTTTAAAAAGGGCAACCATTTTTTTTCAGTTTTGGCTGCCAAAAGGCTTGGGATTCACTTTTAAAAGTTAGTGTTGAGCCCTGCTGTAGTCAGAATTTCTGCTGTTCACTGTATACCAAAGTAATCTTGAGTGTTAAAATTATAAGTATGATTTGATTGTGTCAGACTATGGCATTTATAAGAAGCAAATAATGGGTATTAGTTGATGGGGCAGCTTCACATCTGTGAGCTAGTTGCTGTTCTTGACTACTTAGGAAAGTATTTTACGATCATGCTGTCTAGGTCAATAAAACAGAATGACATAGTCATTACAAAAATACCAAAATCTCTTTACTCAGCTCTTTCAGACTGACTTGCCATTCATTAACTTTCTGTCTGAAAGCTGCTGTTTTCCTGTAAATGTTTTTTTTTAATTTACCCAGGATAGATTTTTGATCTCAATTTTTTTTAAACAAATGCATTGGATTATTCTGATTTGCATAAAAATATGTTATACTACCCATAAAAAAAGAGATTAAATACATTATTTTGAACAGGAAAAATGTTTCCTTTTCTGAAGGGATTTAATTTACTTTACAGTGGGGTTTCTTTTTCATAATCGGATCTTTTTAATATGCTTTCTCTACTTCTATAAAAGAACCATGTATAAAGTATACAGTATAATGCTCAATTTAATACATTTATAATATACTGTATTTTCAGAGGTCACTGTGCAGACCCATACACTTTTTCTATGCACGTGGTATCCCATTTTTCTGTATAAACAGCAAATCATTTTCAAAAACCTGTTAATGTGACACCTGTAGGGCAGTGTGGGCTGTTAAAAGCAATTCTAACAAAACAAATCAAAACATAAAAGTTTGCTCAAAGACACTAACAAAATGAACTCAACAGATTTCTTCCAGCTCAACAGGAAAACACACTTGAGAATACCCAAAGGTGCCATGAGGCAATTAATTTAAGGCAGAAAACAACAAAGAGATTTTTAAAAGGTGATGAAGGGAATCAGGCTATCCACTCATGGCACTGAAGCAGATACTGGAACTGTGTCATTATAACATAATTCTTTTTGATAATGTGTCTTTTCTAACATTGTATATTTTTCATCATGCGTAGTGCAACATTTGGGACCATATCACTTTGGATAAAAAAGCTTGACTGTATACTGACAACATGTGGTTATGGTGGATTAACTCTGTTTAATTGGTTTTCATTGTTTTGGTTGTCTTGGGCATTTGTGTCTTCAAGATGCATAATGACAGCCTGCGACAATATATGGGCTCTGAAGTTCAGGTGGCAACTTCAACACTCATCCTAGTCCTAGAAGTGGCTGCTCAAGTATAGGCAGATATGCCTAATAACTACTTGTATGGGCCTTTTCAATCAGGCTTCTTTACCATTTAGAGTACATAAAGTGTCCTTCTTATAGTTGTAAATGTCCTCCTCTGCTCTGCTGGCTCTGCCATTGTTTTACTCATCAATGATCTTAGTGCTGCTTTTGATATGATATACCATAACATTCTACTATCTTGTCTTGAGTCTCACATTGGATTTTATGATGGTACTGTCACTTGCTTCAGGTCCTACCTTACTGATAGGATACTGGAAAGCATAATCAATAAACTGCAATATAACCAAAACAAAGCAGCCAGGCTACTCACTCATACCAAGAAATCCGCACATATCACTCCTGTTTTTTTGAGTTACACTAGCTCCCTATGCTCACTCATCTTGAAATTAATTTCCTCATACTTACATTCAAAGAACTTAATGATCTTGGGCCTTCATATCTTTCTGCTGTTCTTCAACTCGATACACCAACCCATTCCCCCAGGTCTTCTTCACATCGGTCATATTTCAGTTTCCCACTCAAAATTGTCTTCTGCTGCCCAGTCATTTTGTACTGTATGGCTGGTTCTAAACTGGGTAACACTCTTCCTCATTTCTCCGCAACTGCACAAGCCTTTCCCCTTTAAAGTCCAATCTTAAAACATATCTATTCATCCATCCATCCATTATCCTAACTGCAGGGTCACGGTGGGTCTGCTGGAGCCAATCCTAGCCAACACAGGGCGCTAGGCAGGAAATAAACCCCGGGCAGGCTGCCAGCCCACCACAGGGCGCACACACACACACACACACACACACAGCATACACACTAGGGACAATTTAGAATCGCCAATGTACCTGACCTGCAATATTACCATTATGTTATTAAGACCTAATAGTACATATTCCATTTTTTGCCTGTAAATTTCTGATGTTATTTATAAGTTATTCACGCTGTGTTTGTATTGTGTTATTTGAAATATTTTGGCTTTCGGTATACATGTTTGTGAATTCAATTTTGTAAAGTGATCTTGGGTTTGAAATAAGAGAGAGAGAGAGAGGTTGGGAGCATCCCACCACACGCCAAACCACCTGGATTGGAACCCGAGTGCAGTGGGTGACACCACAGTACCACGCTGGAACAGAGTGAGGTTTTTACAGTGGCTGGAGTGCCAATCCTGCCACCAACCCCCAAGTTTTCCCTATAAGTTGGAGGACTTAAGGTGCTATATAAATAAAACTGTTATCATTGTTATTAGTTCTTTGTCTGACTAAATTAGATGATGAGGTAGCTTCTGAAAAAATACGCTGAGACACAGAGAAATCCAAGACTTTGTTGTGTTCAAAAGGTTCATTTATTTTAAAAAGAACCTTTATGCTTTGTGCACTCCCTCCCCCCACCATAACCTATTGTCTAAGAGGGAGGAGTGAAAGCTTTAGATTTGTCAAAAATTTTAAACTCTGGGTTTCGACGGATCTCACCGTTTTAGGGTCCCGTGATACCAAAAACATTGATATCTCAATGATGGGTGTGTGTCTGAGGATGGTCTAAAGCTAAAACAGCTGGAAGGAACAATACCAAACTTGAAATTTAAGGTTATTATGAGATGACGATGTAGTGATTAGTTTTTGAGCCAAATCGTTCAAGATAAAGGGACACTCTAGAGATACCCTCAAATACCGTAATTCTGCAATTAATCATGAAGTCTTCTTGTCTGTTTGCTATCGTAATGACCTATTTTATGGTCAGAAAGATCAGCATCAGAGCAGTAAATAATTGCTGAAATGTCATAGAATAGTTCAGGTAACTTGGTTCTTAGGGCTAATAGCCTACTGATGCTCAAGTCTGAATTTTGTATCCATGTCCATCCGGTTGCTATGTCTCCATTCCAACAGGTGGTACATCAAAAACGTTAACACTTCTTTTACAAATCCCATACCAAATGGTATATCACAGAGCGACATGCATTGCATTTGTCATTCCAACAGAAAGCGCCTCACAAACATTCAAGGTAATGCATTTTATTACTACAAATGTTTGTGATGCACCATCTGTTGGAATGACAAATGCAATGCATTTTGTTATTACACACATTACAATGGACATTCCAATAGATAATGTACTGTATACTTTCACACTGACATCTACATTGAGCACTTAGTCTCTAAATTCTTAAACTAATAGCACAGTTAATGTTTTTAAAGGAGTTAATATAGCTAGTGAGCAGGATGGCTAATGTTACCTAAAATGTTACAAATAGCCTGGTTGACAGTGGTGAAGATAATGATGAATTTGTACTTATGGAATGCCCTTAAGAGGCCCACTATGCTGCTGATGTAATAAACCTCCCCCTAATATTTTCGTTGTAGACTTAACACCAGACGTTGCCATATTGAAATGTGCATTTATTTTATCCAAATTTACATGAAATGTTTTCTTTTGATTGGATCAATATGCAGTTTATGGTCAAATAATTTCAATAAACTTCACTGCTTCTGTCTCCTTATAAAGTGTATTTGCATGTTTGTATAATTGTCTGTTTTTTTTTTTTTTATATATATATATATATATATATATATATATATATATATATATATATATATATATATATATATAAATGCCGCTATTGTCACTTGACCTGCCTGAGCTCCAAATGGAAAACTAAAAGAAATGTAACCAGTTCTATCATAAATGTTGTAAGATGACTTGGATAATGGCGTCAACCAAATAAGTAAATGTAAATATATTAGTTTTCACAAGTAGGTGCTTGTGCAGTGTGGATTGGTCAAAAAGGATTAATTTGCTTATAGAAGCCCTCATAAGAGCACGGGGGTTACATGAAGAGTCGACTGTAATAAGCATTTTTAAATACAAAACTAAAAATTGTTTAGACGAACTATTTATAACTTGTGACCAAGATAGTGTATACCCATGATGCCCTTGATAGCTTGTCCTACACCTGAGATCACAAAACTGGGCCCATAAGTGGAATATCCTGCTAAGATGAAGAAGATTCTTCGCTGTCTGCTTCAGTGTCATTGATGTGGCAGTGTAGCTCAGTGTCAAACTGAGAATCACAAATAAGCTGTGCAGCTGTCAGTGCGTCCTTCTTACAGTAAACGCACAAACTGAAGACATTTAAAGCACCGACATGTACAAGTATGTTTGAGAAAGGTCAGTAGTTTGAATTAGAAAAAGGGCTTGTAGGTAACAGTGGAATTTGGTAACTGACATTTATTTTAAAGAAATAATCAGTTTAATGTGGCATTCAAGTTAAGAATGTTATCATAACCCAATATAGCAGAATTTGATCATTTGATTAAACTGTAACAGAAATCTAATTATTACTTCATTCAGGTCAGGCAGGTTAACTTTTGGAGTGAAAACCAGGAGATATCAAGACTGTTACAGTAAATAATTAGCTTTAGAGTGTGGCTCTGTATTTTAATATACAGCTTGCTTATGACTTTAGAGAGAGGATTTTTACAGAAAAAAAAATCTCAGTCTTTCAATCTATATAATACATTTTGTGGGAGCAAACCTGCTTAGGGAGTCATTCTCACCATGTACTCCTGGAAAAAGTTCTGAGTAACTACCACCCGGAAGATGAATAAAGATTAGATATCTCTCCAGGTAAATAAGTAGTAATATAAGAAAGTCAATTTACAGACCTTTACGTGCATTTTGTGTATACCAGGAAATCCGTTTCTCACTGTGATTTGCATTTTGGCATAAAAATATGAATTATCTTAAATGTTTCTGTGTAAAGACCAACATAATATAAAACAATTTATAAATACTGATATTTTTAACATTACATACAAAATCCTTAAAGAACTTGTAGAAGGATGCCCAGAGGGGACTGGGCGGTCTCATGGTCTGGAATCCCTACAGATTTTTTTTTTTTTTTCTCCAGCTGTCTGGAGTTTTTATTTTGTTTTTTCTGTCCCCCCTGGCCATTGGACCTTACTCTTATTCGATGTTAATTAATGCTGATTTATTTTGTTTTCATATTGTGTTTTTTATTTTTCTATTCTTTATTATGTAAAGCACTTTGAGCTACTGTTTGTATGAATATGTGCTATATAAATAAATGTTGTGGTTGTTGTTGTTGTTGTTGATGGGGTAGTGACTGCTGTTGATCAGTGAAATTTGACAAAGCGTTTTTTATAGTGAATGTGCTCTGTTTGCCGGTGACCTTATCGTCAAATATTTTCCTGGAAATTTGCCATGTGGATAGGTGTTTCCTATCACCTCATTATGGTTTGTGTGGTCAGCATGACATCACAGAACTGTAGCAGTCAATGTTGGATGGTATAGCTCCCCTTGAGTATATAATGCAGCAGTGGACTAAAAATGAGTGGAAATCTTCTGAATACATTTAAACACAAAATGAAAACACAGAAGAAAACTGGAAATGTCTCAATGTATTTGCGTCTTAAAGGTAAAGTCTTTTTATATGACCTTGGATGTGACCTGTGTGTAATACTGAGCCTACCCCCTTAATAGTATTACCCAGAGTGCTGTGCAGTTGATGCAGACAGGAAGGAGTGAGCAATCACCATGAGTTAGTGTTGTGCTTATTTGGTAGCAGTGGCAGTGAATAAGCATAACTCAGAGGAAAAAAAAACAGCAAATTGTACGTTTCAGTTCGAGAGAGGTGAGTACGTGCCATTACAAAAGTGACGGGGCCAGCCTTAGTGAATTCAGGCTTCCTGTCTACCACTGTCTGCAAGAAATTTTACTGTTCTGATATTTAGTTCTAATAATTTTATCTCAGGGAGGAAGTGGTTAGCACTACTGTCTCACAGCCCAGGTCACTATAATCCACTCAAAACTAGCTCAGTTCCTCCTTCCTGATTGACCTCAATGCATTTCACTGAGTTCAACAAAGTTCTCAAACATTTCCGAGATTTCACTGAAATTCAGTGCGATTCACGCATCACTATTTATTAAAATATAGCTACTCTTTCAATAAACTGTGCTTTATGTAATTAGTAAAACAATTTGCCTATGGTTCCACTTTGTGTTATACCATAGTGAAATCATTTATTTAAATAAATAATGGAACTTTTATATTTGTTATTTTATATTATTAAATATAATGTTATACTAATACTAGGGGGCTTATCCCCTACTCACTTTGCTTGCCAACCCCCCAGGCCTGCACTACACACCAGCCACTTCATGTCTCTGCCGCTCGTGTTGTGAAGAGGGAGGCTGAACGCACCCCAAGGAGACGCGGTCACTCCTCCGAATCCCACTCTTAAATGATGATGCAATGGGAAACAAATACAGTTTTTGTTTTTTCTTCCTCTATGCTCACTCAGCTGCTGGCTTGCTGCTGCCATGCCACGTGATCTGCATCTCAAGTGGTGCTTCGAACATTTAAAAGCGTGTACAGCAGTTGTCTTTGCCATCTACTCTTTGTCTTTTATTTCCATCTCCGGGCATGGTTAAATCTCTTGGCACAAAGTCTCATCTCGCAGGTTGCGAGTTCTTCATATTTTGGTGTATAATTTAAAAATGGAACAAGAATCTGAAAATCTAACAACATCATATTAAATTTTGATAAATTTCTGAAAATAATGATACCAAACATATATATGTAGGTTTTAAAATAAGCCCGATTTAAAGCGTGACAAAAAATGTGACATAAAAAGGTGACATAAAATCGTTGCACAAAATCATTGCACTTTTAGGCTTAGAATTTTATATATATATATATATATATATATAGAGAGAGAGAGAGAGAGAGAGAGAGAGAGAGTAGATAATATTATTAATATAATAGTTAATAATTTGTTCAAAATTATTTTTTATTGCTTGACACCTACGAGGCTCTGTACAAATTTCTTTTTAAAGTTGACTTTTTGCATCAGGTCACACCAATGTCAATTCTATGGTAGCCACAAAATGCCAAAAATACACATACTCAAATCAAAACAAGTCAGAATAAAATAAAAAATACCAAAGAAAGCACAGAAAAAAGAGAAACAATATGAAAGATTATATCGTTGTCTACGGTCTCACCTCAACTTCCCTGATGCCCAAACCTGTGTTTTTGTCCATGCCACAGCTACTCTTCTGTGCCTACTGATACTTTTCAGTCAAAACTGGCTACATTGTAACATAACAGAATTCTTCACTAAATATGGTCACAAGTAGTTCAAAGGGTGGATTACACCAACCACCTTGCCTCCATTGCAAATGCACAACTTTCCACACTCCCAGAGTGTCATTGTCCATGTATAGTCCATATGGATCTTCTCCACATATACCTGGCCATGTTGCCCAAGAGGCACTGCACCTAACTCACCCCTCTTCATCTTCCAAAAAGTGGCCACCAGACATTCAGTAATGAACACTGCAACCAGAGCTGATTCCAACATTGGATCCTGCTTTCCAGGCAAGTTTCTATAAGCCATATGGATGTCATAGTCAGACTGTTGTTTGTATGCCCCACTGACTTGGACCAATTTGTCAAGAATAATCCTTGCAAAAGTAATATACTTTTCGTGGCACAGTTGTAAACGTCACTGTAGCTCACAGGTTCTTCAACCATGCCACAGTATGTGTTTTTTGGGCTTATTCCAGCACAAGGCAGGGACATGGCAGAATTGAGATAATACTTGATGGGAAAGATGATATGGTGGCACTACCTCACAGCTGCAGGCAACTTAGCTGCAATCCCAGCCAATTTCTTGTGTTTTTGGATTGGAGTTTGCACATTTCTTCTGTTTTGGTCTATTTTTTTCTCTTTACATACCCTGGTTTTCCTCCCCATCCCAAAACCATACATGTTAGATTAACTGAATATGGACATTCTCACGAGTGTATTCTGTAATGGACTTATTACTGCAGTATACCTGATTACACATTTGCTTCCTCTGGCAGTACAACTGAATTAAGCACGTTAAATTAATGGATTAATGAAATTGTTTTGTGCTGAGGATCAAATTGCAAGCCAGTGCAGAATGAAAACAAATAAAATCTGCACAGGTTTCCTGGCTAGCAAAAGGTTGTCAAGGTTAGGAGCACCAATAGGATGTCAAATAACAGATTAAAATTCCACAAAAGATCTCCAAGGTAGAGACAGTGTCAGTGAAAGTGCTGCCTGTGCCGGTATAGGTGGACAAAGAGGGCTGAAGGTAAGGGCACCAGCAGCAGTGAGATAGATCTGCTCCCTGAAACAGTACAAGCAATGCTTTCACAGGATGCTAGAAAAGCAAGAAGACCATGTAAGGTTGTCAGGACATCAGAAAACCTAATGACCAGTAGAGAGGAACATATGCTCCTGAGTAGTGAGGCATAGGAAGATGTTTCCTAAGTAAGGATGAGGACTGTTGGGTGGTCATGTAGAAAACTCAAGCCCATCAAGTCTAAGCCAATGGCCCTGGCAAAAAAAAAAAAAAATTGGCATTGTTGCCCTTTAAGGAAAACTGAAAGTTCAGGGGTGAAAGGACACCAAGAGCGGCAAGAAGGAGTTCTACATTGGAGCAAAATTATAGCAGTATCTTACTCAGAAGTTATACCAGGCCTTGAGCATAATTGAGCAAGTGGTGGGTTTAAAGCCACTTCATAGCCATTGACACCTTTGAGTCTATCGTTGGGAAAACAATTTGTTGCAAAGGTTGAGCTGGTGGGAGGAAGAGGTCAAGATCAGGAGAAGGGAAGGGAGATTGGAAATAATAAAAATAATTTCTTTCTATGATATTTAAGGTGAGCAAGTGGCTAAGCTACCCCACAAGGCAGGCAAAGGTCCCAGACGTAAAGGGGCCAATACATTTGGTTTTGTAGTTTGTGTTTTGTGCTGTCGTTCTTTTTAATATCTCTGACATTAGTGTTTTGCTTACATTTGACATTCTTGAATTTATTATGGCTGCATGCTGACGGCACAAGATTCCCTTTTCACCACAAATCACATTCTTTAGCTGGATTTGCTTGATTTCACTTTTTGTGAGGGAAGCATACCCTTTCATATACTGAAAGATAAATGCGGGTCATCCATCACTGTTAAATTATGAGAAATGTGTTTACCGTTGCCCTGTTTTTAGATTGCCTATTTCAGATGGCGTTTCCAAACCAGATGTATATTGGCTTAGCGTTTTTATTAGTTACTGTTCTTGACAGGAAATCATGTTCTGCCATATTTACATTTCACCTGTGAGTCATGTAAACCAAGAATGGACAAGAGACCACTGACTTTGAATAGGTCACTGAACCTGCCTGTTTTCTGGTTTAACATTTGATTAAGGCTCGTGCAGAAAAATGAAAAGTATTACTTAAAGCAAAAATGCTGTGCTGTAAAGTAAGAGTGTTTTGGTTAAAACAATAACTTTACTGTTATTATTATGCCCTTTTTGAAATGAATGCCAAACCTGTAAAAATCTTACCCTTCTTTTAATCCATGTATCATCCTTACTGCACTTGCTTTGTGCTCACTTTGGGTAAAGATTTCATGTGCTGGCTGATAATTTACAAAAATTCAAACAGAGAAGAGTTTCCTAAATGTTAATATACAGTACAGGATTAACCCTAAAACAATCTTAACTGTAATATTTGAGATTGGAAATGAGCAACAGAAGAGAGCACAAGAGGTACTTTGTCAGGATTCAGGTTGTACACCCCTGATGGAATGAGGATTTAAATCAATGCACACAGGAACTCAATCCTGCTTTTCTCCCCACAGGAGGTTTTATGAAGAAGGAGCAGTTATACTGGGAGAGGAAGCACACATGCTTGCAGATATGCTGATTGGGCTCAATGCAATTGATTTCAGGTATTCTTTATTATATTGGTGTGCTTTTTAAAGTTTGTCATGCATAAGCTTATGCAAAACAAGTTGAAGATGATGTTTAAAAGACTAAATAGGTGATTTCCACTTTTATTTTCTAAATGTCATTCTGCTTTTTTATTTGCTTCTTATTACATTGATTGTTTGTAAGTGTTGTTTTGCTGCCCTGTCTAGAATTAGTTCCTGTCTTGCATCCTGTGCTGCCACGATGGGCTTCAACAATCCTGTATTAGTGAGTTTAGAAGACAAATAACTAACCTTTTAAAGTAAAAAATATGATTCTCCTATGTTATGCTGCATTGGATTGTATAGTTTTGGTGAAATGTTTGCAACTTTCCATTCATTTACTTTAAAATTACTCTACTGGGAATCCCTTAGTTAAACTTTTCTCGTGTTTGTTTTTAAACCTTTTAAAACCAGTATGTCTCACAACATATATTAAAACATTTTATAAACCTGTTATTTCCACCAACAATGAGATGTTACTTTGCCTTGGTAAGTAGAGGACATTAAATATAAGATGGTAAAGACTAGAAATTTGGTTTGATCATAAGTATATCTGAATCAGATGTGTTTTCAATAAATGCACTACGTTGATAAAATTTAAATTACTTCTAATATGCCATAAATACACCCACAGTAACTGTAAGGTGGCACAGTGGCTAATGCTGCTGTCTCATGGAAGGAGAAGCGAGTTTAGGATAGGACAGGCCAGATTTATAACTTCACACTAAGGAAATTACAGTGGGGTTAATACACTTATAAAATGTAGAGGAGCGGAGATTGGGAGCATGCATTAATACAGCGCATTGCTACACCCAACATATGATGAACCACCTCAGGATCCCAAATTAGGACCGAGTGTAGTCGTGCAAATGGTGCCAACTCAGCACCACACTAGTTCGAATAAAAGAAAGCCTTGAAATTTCTAGCCTACAGTTAAAAAAGTTAAAGGAGGAGCATATTAAAATTTGCTTGCTTTAAGAGAGTTTCAAGAATAAAGCAAGTACCTTGGAATTATAGTTAGCTGCACAGAAAAAGTGAGTTAGAGTTACATGTAGCTGCACACGTCTGTCCAGCAGGGGGCACATGCTCCCTCTGAATGTCTTCTTTTTATAAAGGCAACTCATAGCTTGAGGGCGGCACGGTGGCTCAGTGGTAGCGCTGCTGCCTCGCAGTAAGGAGACCTGGGTTCACTGGGCTTGCATGTTCTCCCCATGTCTGCGTGGGTTTCCTCCGGGTGCTCCGGTTTCCTCCCACAGTCCAAAGACATGCAGGTTAGGTGCATTGGCGATCCTAAATTGTCCCTAGTGTGTGCTTGGTGTATGGGTGTGTGTGTGTGCGTGTACCCTGTGTTGGGCTGGCGCCCTTCCCGGGGATTTGTGCCCTGCGTTGGCTGGGATTGGCTCCAGCAGACCTCCGTGACCCTGTGTTAGAATATAGCGGGTTGGATAATGGATGGATGGATGGAACTTATAGCTTGAAACTATATATATATATAGTTGCTGACGAGAATTTTTCTCAGCATTTCCTTGCGATAATACACTTTCCCGAAGCGCAGTTGCAGCGTCTGTGGAAGATTGTTTGTCCGTTGCTGGGGCAGGGCAAAAACAGGCTCATAGTGCTGCAGTGAAGTGACACAGAAGCAAATCATAAAATAGATAGACAGATAGATAGATACTTTATTAATCCCAAGGGGAAATTCACATAATCCAGCAGCAGTATACTGATACAAAAAAACAATATTAAATTAAAGAGTAATAAAAATGCATGTAAAAACAGACAATAACTTTGAATAATGTTAACGTTTACCCCCCCGGGTGGAATTGAAGAGTCGCATAGTGTGGGGGAGGAACGATCTCCTCAATCTGTCAGTGGAGCAGGGCAGTGACAGCAGTCTTTCACTGAAGCTACTCCTCTTCCTGGAGATGACACTGTTCAGTGGATGCAGTGGATTCTCCATGATTGACAGGAGCTTGCTTAGCACCCGTCAGTCTGCCACAGATGTTAAACTGCCCAGCTTCATTCCTACAATAGAGCCTGACTTCCTCACCAGTTTGTCCAGGTGTGAGGCGTCCTTCATCTTTATGCTGCCTCCCTAGCACACCACCACGTAGAAGAGGGCACTCGCCACAACCGTCTGGTAGAACATCTGCAGCATCTTATTGCAGATGTTAAAGGACGCCAACCTTCTAAGGAAGTATAGTCGGCTCTTACCTTTCTTACACAGAGCATCAGTATTGGCAATCCAGTCCAATTTATCATCCAGCTGCACTCCCAAGTATTTATAGGTTTGCACCCTCTGCACACAGTCTCCTCTGATGATCACGGGGTCCATGAGGGATCTGGGCCTCCTAAAATCCACTACCAGTTCCTTGGCCTTGCTAGTATTCAGGTGTAAGTGGTTTGAGTCACACCATTTAACAAAGTCTTTGATTAGCTTCCTATACTCCTCCTCCTGCCCACTCCTAATGTAGCCCACAATAGCAGTGTCATCAGCGAACATTTTGCACGTGGCAGGACTCCGAGTCGTATTGGAAGTCTGATGTATATAGGCTGAAAAGGACCGGAGAAAGTACAGTCCCTTGCGGTGCTCCTGTGTTGCTGACCACAATGTCAGACCTGCAGTTCCCGAGACGCACATACTGAGGTCTGTCTGTAAGATAGTCCACGATCCATGCCACCAGGTGTGAATCTACTCCCGTCTCTGTCAGCTTGTCTCTAAGGAACCGAGGTTGGATGGTGTTGAAGGAGCTAGAGAAGTCCAAAAACATAATTCTTACAGCATCACTGCCTCTGTCCAAGTGGGAGAGGGATCAGTGTTGCGTATAGATGATGGCATCCTCCGCTCCCACCTTCTCCTGGTATGTGAACTGCAGAGGATCAAGGGCGTGGTGGACCTGTGGCCTCAGGTGGTGAAGCAGCAGCCGCTCCATGGTCTTCATCACATGTGACTTCAGAGCAACAGGCCTGAAGTCGTTCAGCTCACTAGGACGTGGTACCTTTGGGACTGGGTTGATACAAGATGTTTTCCAAAGCCTCGGGACTCTCCCCTGTTCCAGGCTCAGGTTGAAGATGCGCTGTAGAGGACTCCCCTGTTCCAGCACACAGGCCTTCAGCAGCCGTGGCGATACTCCATCTGGATCCGCTGCTTTGCTGGCACGAAGTCTCCTTAGCTCTCTGCTCACCTGTGCTGCTGTAATTGTGGGTGGGGATGTCTCTACTATGCTGGTATCAGCAGAAGGGTGGTTGGAGGATGCAGTACTCCGAGGTGAGAGTGGGTTAGGTCCTAACTTTTCCTTACCTTTCATCCTCCAGATGGACGCTTTGGACACAGGCCTGGGGGCCGTGCTGAGCCAAAATGTCAATGGTGCGGAATACCCCATTATGTTCCTGAGGCAGCTAAAGGGCTTGAGTAAGGGCAGTTCCGAGACATACCGGGATATGGCAGTGTGCACTGACTCTTTTTCTCCCTTGCCTGCAGACCATTCACGGGTGATTCCACCTGGTCCTCTTGACGTCCCTTCCGGGACTGAGCCAATAGAAGGAGACCTTGCCGGCTCCGGCCCCTGTGATGTCACGTCCGGGCTCGCACCAATGGCAGAAGACCTTCATGAGCCCGACCCTTTTGACTTCACTTCATGTCTTCCCCTTTAAAAGCCTCCACCTTTTTCCTATTCCCTCAGTTCTGTTTTGGACTCAGTTTTGTGCACATCAGTGCTGTATTCATTTGTTTGACTTTGCAGCCAGGAAA
>JANRMT010062842.1:7407404-7449881 GCA_026402145.1 Polypterus bichir lapradei | reverse complement strand
TACCCCTTCAGTAACCATAGTCTCACTAAGCCAGATGTATAATTCGTATATCTGGAGACAACCCTGAGTGAATTTTGCTTAAAACTGGGTGAGAACAATTAGAAGACTCATTGGGTGTCACATTTCTAAACCAATCCAACGCCTCATGAAGGTGGTGCTCAAAGTAGGGTCTGTGGTTTTGAACTACAAAATGCAGTGGTGCTCTTGTGGACCTCATTCTACAGACAGCAAGCTTCTAATTATAATAAACTATACAGCCGAAAGGCCTCCTAAAAAGCCCTGTGCAGTGTAGTCTGCAGTAAATTGAGAATAGACAAAACTCATAATCCCGGTGCTGATTCCTCCATTGCTTTTGCCCTCCAAAACACTGATTAATCCTGATGCCAAAAAAAAAGAAAATTAAGCTGGTTGGAGTGCATGACTTCAGCAGAATACTGCTTATTATGATGGGCTGTATCTAAACTGCTCAAAGTCACAGCGAGAATACAGGATGTGGCTTCATCTAGTTATCTTGTTAAGCAGATATTTAGTCATAGAGGTGTCATAATGCAGCCATATTGTTCACAAATAAGTAATAAAATCCAATGTCTTGTAAATAATGCCAGATTGTTAAAATATTTTCTTAATTTATAAATATGCAAAATTATGTGAAGTAGTTATTTTAAAATAATGGTGGATTGTGTTGCTGCATAACTGATGTAGCATAGCCTTTCAAAATCTATTTTCTTTAAGTGCAGTGTGTTTTAGACGCAGTGCACTTGTGAGGAAACTGGAAAATTGATAGTACAGATGGCAGTTACTTTAAAGTAAAGAAATTATTTATATCCCAATCACTGTTAATTCTTATTAAAAATATTTTTCTGAGAAAGGCTGTTCTTAGCTTATATGTTATTATACATCAGACATTTATCATAATTAGATTAAATGTATATAGTGGTGAAAAGTGTAAGCACTTCTTTATTCCAGTCTTCTCAGCTATGACCCGCCCTGACTTTTTGGATTAAATCCATCAACTTGACTTGCTTGAATGTAATCTTTATAATTTGACACTTGACTTGTGACATGCATATGTAGGACTCGTTCTACTCCTGCTGTTAAGTTTAATTGCAATAGGGCAGATGTGTCAAAGTCTGAAAATCTATACTGGGATAAGCATTAAGTGTGAAGTCAGTAGCTATGGTCATTCTAAACTGATCTTGTGTGGGTGTGTGTGAGTGTAGGCCCTGTGATGGACTGCCACACCATCAGGGGTTGACTCCTGACTTGTCCCCAATGATCCCGGAGTAAGGTCCAGTCTTACTAGTGTTGAGAATATTATCAGTTTTTTAGCAAGAGAAATTACTGTGGATGACTGAGTATGATGGACACAACAACCGTGAAATGGACTACTTGAGGTTTTAATAGTTTTACTTTTGCAAGCACTTTAAAATATTGCTCACAGTGAAATATGCTACTTTGCATATGAAAAAATTATAATTTGTCATGTACTCATTTATAGGCTTTCCAACAAAAGCTTTTATTTCTATAATGAACACTAGTACTTGTTTTATGTAATTGCTTTGCCGTTGTACGTGCCATTTCTTCAACCTGCTTAATGGAGGATGTAAAACAAATCCAAGGAAGCAGTAATTCTTAATCCAGATATAAAAATGAAAAAAGTACAAAATGCTAATCTCCAAAATGAATATTTCATTTTGAGAGACAGTTGCTTTTCCCTACTGAACTCCAAAGCAGATTTTGAGATCTCTGCTCTTTTTGTTGTCTCTGGAGCATGAATTTTGTTCATTTTAAATGTGACGTTACCATAACTATCAAGTTATTTTCACAAATGGATTAAGTTCTTTGTCTCACGCATAGCATTTCCATAATAAAATGAATGAAATCCTCTTGCAAACTGTATGCACTCAGTTACGCAGAGGGAGAGTTTATTTTTAGCAAGATTAACCAGTACAAACAAATGTCACATATCACCATTGGATTTAAAGTATAAAAAGGGCAGCTGCAGAACTCTGTTTTTAACCATGTTGACCTTCTGCTTCCTTGACAGAGACAGTTAGGGAGGGAAGTAATTAATTGCTTCTGCCCTGGAGTGACTCTCTAGGAAGTAGCTGGTTTCTCAAAACACGAATTTCAAAAAAGTCATGTCCTTTAGATGTTGCGTGTAGCTTTGTGCTCAAGTGTTGTGGGAGGTGGATGAATGAGTTTAAGATTTTATACACAAAAACATTACAAGTTAATAAGGATGGCACTTCATTTATTTCACCTAGCAGACAACAAATGTGCAGTTTAAAAGATGTACCTTTCCAGTGTTTTAACCACTGTTTTGGCTTAGTCTTTATCCAGATCTTTTAAGTTTACGTGGATATAGTATTATTTTTACATACTCTTTTTTTTTTATATACAGTAATTGGAGTATAAATCCGCTAAATGGTTTGCTTAAAGTCACATTGTAAGTTCAAATTGGGAATTGAACCGGCAACCTTATTTCCTACACACGGGGCATGCCGCCTATTTTTCCATAGACTGTAGATGCCACACGGGCTGGACGGACATCCTGGCCAGGAAAGGAAGCAGACCCGGGAGGAAGAAATGGGCGGACAGCCCCTATAGAAGCAGAGAGATTGCTAAGGAACTGTTATTCCCCCAGCACACAAGATGGCACCAGTCTCAGATATCCCCACCCATTGGGAAGCCAGCAGGGCATGCCGGGAAATGTAGTCTGGGAGGGCAGCCCTGCTGGGGCCACGGGGTGCCGCAAGAGGACATTTCGGGGAAACAAGCTTCCTACTCAAATAATGGACTTCCGTGTGACCTGGAAGTACTTTTATCGGGCAATCACCCTGGCACCAGAAGTACTCCTGGGTCTGTAATAAAAGGGGCCGCACTCCCTTACTCAGGCGAGTTGGAGCTGGGTGGTAGAGAGGCAACACTTGACTGGAGGAGAGCAGTGCAGTGGTGAGAGAACATATTACGGAGAGAAAAAGACCAGTGTTTTGTGTGTATAGGTAATACTTTTGGAGGTATTTAAATAAAACCTTAGTTTATTTTTGATAAAGGACTGTTTTTGTGATCTTGTTGGGGTTTGGGGCTCACTGACGCCCTGGGTTTATCAGTTTAACCGTTCTCCCCACACACATACTGTACATTTGAAAACCGTGGGCTGTCGAGCATTGCTGATTGTCGAGTCACAGTTTGATATAGAGTTAGTATTGGCAGTGTGGTTGTGTGGCCTGCTTACTGCCTTGCAGTCAGGGATAGACACCTGACTAGTGAAACAAACAATCATTGAGGTAAGCAAGCTTGCTAAATCGGTTAATAAGATTAATTGATTAATTACGAATTTCTTCACAAGAAAACCAGTGAGAAGGTATTTAATTAAAAAGGGGTGGATATCATTTGTTAAAGCTTAATTGCTGTTTAGTTTCAGTACTATTATTGGGTATTATCTTAAAATACAAAATTTGAACGTAGATTTTTTACATCAGAACCACAAAGCACATTTTTTGTGCTGAAATTAGATTTAAAAGCCTTTATGATAAACTAAAGCCGTACACCCAGCTAGAAAGTGGAAGGATATCATTTATTTCACAGGTAGGAGCAGATGTACAGTATTTTGTTATTTTGTAGTGAAAAATGATATTTTCCAGTATTCCGGCATGAAACAGGTTATCCTACGTCTTCATTGAAAAGACACATTGTATGTTTTTTTGTTAAAGTGTTTCTTAACGTTGTTATAGCTTCAGAATGTCAGAACTTAAATTTTCGTAACTTGAGACCATTGACAGGGCACTAGTCTTTTGCAGGCTTCACTCACATATTCTCACCTTCATTCATACTAGACATACTGAGACTCAAATAATCAACCTGACACATCATACACATCTTTGGGAGGAGAGGAAAATCGGAGTACCTGCCAAAAACTCCACAGAAAGACCAGGGATAAGTGTACACTGCACAGAGGCAGTGACCAGGGGTCTTATTTACAAACCTCTTTGCATTGACTTGACAATGAAAGTATGCATACGCCAAAAACAAAATCAGATTTATTAAACCTGGTGTATTCATGCTTGTACGCAGTTTACCTTTTATAAATCTCAATCAGCTTTTAAATGTGTGCATGTAACATCACCTCAAATGTTACCTGGTTGCCACCCTAAAACAACCATAGATGGACTACGCTAATCAACTTCATACATATGCAGACACGATGCTGCAGACTTTTATTTGCTGGTAGAGCTGCTTCCTACCTGACACATCCTGACACCGCCACCTGAATTTGAAAAGGCCCATAGTGCTCTTCACAACTCAGCTCACCAAGAACATACAGGGCATTGTACCAGCTCTCCTTTACACTGCTGTGAGCAGAAAGCCACTGTCTCCTGGTACATGCAATGACATGATTACTGTCACAATGACTAGTATACTGTAGGCCATATGATAAACTGAGGGTTCGGCCAGTAATATTATCAACAAGCGAGCCATCATTTACAACACCACCAACAAATTGTCTGCCAATGCTACTTTGTGTCAAAATAAAGAAATCATGGGTTGACCCAGGGCACTGAGCCACAATGTTTGCCAGTTTTATTTTGGCATCATGGATGATTTGTGTCAAGACAGCCATTGTTAAAACCCGCTTTTGGACAGGTTGAACCCAGTTTCTTTCTAATACCAGACCTATTTCAAGGCACATAGTTCCAAGAGAATGGCTCTTGGGAGCCTAAATCAACTCATAAGCCAACTCATCATGGCCCATAAAATCCTGCCAGTCTCTGACAACTTGTTCCCTTTGCATTTGACCATTTGCTTAGTCCTCAAGCAGCATCAAACATGCCATATCGTGTCAGACCACTAGTCTATGAGTAAGCTATAGGACATGATAGTTATAGCTTTCTGTACACATGGAGTGCATCATAGCTGGGTTTTTACTTAATGCAGTTATTGACAATGAGGGATTGCAGGGGTTTGTAATCCTAAGAAGGGACAACAGGAAGCCAATATAAACTGACAATAAACCAAAAAAGTTGTTCAGTGCAAATGCACCATTGACCCTCTTAAAAAGGCAATTAAATTAGTCTATATGTTGTGGTGATCACTTTTGAGGTTTATTATGTTTATCACATCAAGGCACATTATAATAATGGCTCAGTGATATCAATTATTATACGCATGAGTGTCACGTAGCTGGTTTGGCTGTATTCCCCAAGGAATCGTTTCCTACTTTCCACACGGATAGGACTGTTGTTAAAGAAGACAAATACTCCTGTCAATATTTCTTTTATAAATCCTAATATTTGAATGGAAAGTTGCATATGCATATTTCAGGTTTGATAAATCTGACCCTAGACCTGAACTGTAGTGTAGAACTCTAAAGCTCTGAGGTAAATATATTAACCAGTGCACTGTTTGGAGGAAATTAATCTCTAAAAAATTCTTGCTAAAATTAAAAAAAGTAATATTTTTTATGTGATTATATTTTCAGTTTCTGCCTGAAAGGAGAAATCTTAGATGGTAACTGCCCAGCTGTTATTGACTACACTCCCTATCTGAAGTTCACACAAAGGTATGTTTGTACAAAAAATGCTGAAGGCATAAGAAAAAACTTCTTTTTTTTTTTACACATAAGTTAAAACATCAAAAAATGATTCAGTTGATAATTTAAAATATCATAAGTCTCTTTATGCTGGTGAGATTGTGCTCAGCATCTCAACCATGCCATTCATGGTAAATCTGTCAGGTGAATTTTGTATGATCTCTGGGTTTGAAATCAATTTAAAATCAGTAAATTATGATATACGGCAGACTAAACTCGATCACTTCACATTGTTTGAGTCAGAACTGTTTTTAAGTTTTCAGGACTAACAGAGATGAGAAAACGTGATTTTTTTAGTTTAATATAAAGTATTAAAAAAAGGTATGTTTTTAGTAGATTTAGTAACCTTGCATGTTTTCCCATGTTGTTTGGTTACTGAGTGTGCGTTGATGGGCAGAAATGGCAAATGTATCCATTTAGAATTAAATCTACAATACAATAAAGTTTGAAAAAGAAAAGTGAAGGGGTAAGAATATGACAAGGGGGGTCGTGTTTTACTAACATGCTGGACGTCTATGAGGAAAAAACAAAAGGATTTGATCAAAGTGGTGCATATGATATTACTTATCTGGACTTTCAGAAAGCATTTGATAAGGTGCCACATGAGAGGCTGGCATCAAACTAAAAGAAGTGGAAGTTCAGGGTGTTGTGTGTAGATGGGTGAAGAATTGGCTCAGACAATGGAAGAAGAGGATTATGGTGTGAGGAACCTTATCAGAATTGGCTGATGGTAAGAGTGGTGTATCACAGGGGTCAGTGCTAGGGTCGCTGCTATTTTTAATATATATAAATATTTTAGATAGGAATATAAGTAACAAGGGCAGCACGGTGGCGCTGTGGGTAGCGCTGCTGCCTCACAGTTAGGAGACCCGGGTTTACTTCCCGGGTCCTCCCTGCATGGAGTTTGCATGTTCTCCCTGTGTCTGCGTGGGTTTCCTCCGGGTACTCTGGTTTCCTCCCACAGTGCAAAGACATTCAGGTTAGGTGCATTGGCCATCCTAAATTGTCCCTAGTGTGTGCTTGGTGTGTGGGTGTGTGTGTACCCTGCGGTTGGCTGGCGCCTTGCCCCGTGACCCTGTAGTTAGGATATAATGGGTTGGATAATGGATGGATGAATGGATATAAGTAACAAGCTGGTTAAGTTTGCTGATGATACCAAGATAGGATAGTCAGATAATATGATATCAGTTAAATCATTATAGAAAGAATAGGACAGCATATACAGGCTTGGGCAGATTTGTGGTAGATGAAATTTAATATCAATAATTGTAAAGTATTACACATAGGAAGTAAAAATGGTAGGTTTGAATACACAGTGGGAGGTCTGAAAACAGAAAGCACATTTTATGAGAAGAATTTTGGAGTCGTAGTTTACTGTACGCTATCAACTTCAGACAGTGTTCAGTAGTTATTAAGAAGGCTAACAGAAGTTACACTTAAACTTTGTAACTCACTGGCGAGGCCTCATCTGGAGTACTGTGTGCAGTTTTGATGCCCAGAATATAAAAAAGACATACTCTAGTAGCCTTGGAAAAAGTCCAGAGAAGAACAACTAGGCTCATTCCAGGACTACAGGGGATGAGGAAAGATTAAAAGAGCTGAGTTTTTTCAGTTTAAGCAAAAGAAGATTAAGTGGAGATATGATTGAAGTGTTTAAAATTACCAAGGGAATTAGTGCGGTGGATTGAGACTGTTACTTTTAAATGAGTTCAACAAGAACACGGGGACACAGTTGAATTTTTTTTTTGCACAAACATTAGAAAGTTTTTCTTTACATGGAGAAGCATAGACACTTGCAATAAGTTGCCAGGTAGTGTGGTAGACAGTAGGACTTTAGGGATCTTCAAAATTAAATTTGATTTTATTTTGGAAGATTTAAGTGTGAATGACTGGTGAGCTTTGTTGGGCTGAATGTCCTGTTCTTGTCCAGATTGTTCCAATATTGTAATACTTTATGAATCCACTGTACATTAAACAACAACAACATTTATTTATATAGCACATTTTCATACAAACAATTTAGCCCAAAGTGCTTTACATGATGAAGAAAGAGAAAAAAGACAAAATAAATAATTACAATTAGGGAACACTAATTAACATAGATTAAAAGTAAGATCCAGTGGCCAGGGAGGACAGAAAAAAACAAAAAAAAAAACTCCAGACAGCTGGAGAAAAATATAAAATCTGCAGGGGTTCCAGGCCACGAGACCGCCCAGCCCCCACTAGGCATTCTACCTAACACAAATGACCTCAGTCAGTCCTTATTGTATTCAGGGTTCTCATGGAAGAACTTGATGATGATGATGGTCATGTGGACCTCTAACCTTTAATCCATCAATGTAAGGACATCACAGTGCTTTGATTAGGTGGTGGTGACGCAGATCGCCACCACAGTAAATCGGAAAAAGAACAGAAGAGAAAGTAGGGGTTAGTACGGATTTTGGAGCCACCATGAATAATAGTGATAATTAATTGAATATATAGAGCATCAGGATTTAACTAAGATGAAGCTATGAGAAAGCCATGTTAAAGTAATCGAGGTTTTAGCAGTGTTTTAAAGTGCTCCACTGTATTAGCCTGACAAATTCCTACTGGCAAGCTATTCCATATTTTAGGTGCATAACAGCAGAAGGCTGCCTCACCACTTCTTTTAAGTTTAGCTCTTGGAATTCTAAGCAGACACTCATTTGAAGATCTAAGGTTACGATTTGGAGTGTAAGGTGTAAGACATTCCGAAATATAAGAAGGAGTGAGATTATTTAAGGCTTTGTAAACCATAAGCAGTATTTTAAAGTAATTTCTAAATGACACAGGTAACCAGTGTAGTGACATCAAAACTGGGGTGATGTGCTCGGATTTTCGTTTTTGAGTTAAGATTCTAGCAGCTGCATTCTGCACTACTTGCATTTGAATGATGTCTTTTTTTGGGTAGTCCTGAGAAGAGTGCATTACAGCTATCTAAATGACATAAAACAAAAGTGCAAACTAATTTTCCTTCCTGGTGTGGCGGAAGTGCCGGGCTCCCGGGATAATCAGGCACTGGGGCGCCGCCTGGCGGTGGCCACGGGTCCCTACAGGGCTGGGCTTCCAAGCCCTCTACCCGAGGCCCCCAACATAACCAGGACGGACGCCCCCTCGCGGTCTGGAGGAGGCACAAGCCCTCCTCTGGTCCTCCTGGGCGTCCCGGCCGGGACCACACACTGTTCACAATGCATCAACTGTCAATGTTCATGTCAGGGAAAATTTGCAAGTCACTAAGCCTTATGCTGTGGTGACCTACAATAACACAATGGCCAGCGTTGATCGTGCCACTTAGGCACTGATATTCTACTCTGTTTTGCGCAAGCAACAGAAAAAAAATATTGAATTGTATTAAATATTGTAAGAAAAGCACTCAAAGCAACACAAGAATAAGTGTATTAGTGAGGGAAATTTAATTTTACTAATATGCTGGAATTCTATGAAGAAATGCCATAACCATACTATCAGAGGGATGCATATGATATTAACCTGAATGTTTGGAAAGCTTAAAAATATGCTCCTGCATGATGGGCTAGTGAGCAAATTTGAGGAAGTCAAGGCACAGTGTATAGGTGGGCTTAGGCTTGGTTTAAACACTGAAAGGAAAACATTAGAGGTGAGGAAGCTTTTCAGAATTTGGTGATATTAAAAGTTAATTTCCCTCAGAGTTTAATGCTGGGTTTGAGCCCTTTTTAGTCCACCTTAATAAAATGGTAAGTGTCTGTGTGTCTGTCCAGCTGCTATGTTTCTGCCATTTCAAAAGATGGCGCATCACAAACCTTTTTAGCAACTGAATGCATTGCATTTGTCATTCCAACAGAGAGAGCACATCACAGAAATGAATACTTTTTTATGAATCACATGCCAAATGGCATATAACAGAGACATATGCATTGCATGGTGCGCTACAAGCATTAACATTGAGATCTATGTTGATTACTTCGATTTCAAGCAGTCTTAGACAGGTAGTACAGCTTGTAATAATATATGAATGGTTTGGATAAGAATACAAATAACAAGGCAGAATGGCAGATAATGGATAATGAGCTTAATCATTATAGAAATTTAATGTAAGTGAGCATAAATGATTAAATATAGACAATAAAAAAGTTAAATACATAATGGGAGGTCTGAAACTTGAAAGTGCACCTTATGAGAGGGCTGAGAAGTTGTAGTGGACAGGTCATTTTCTACAACCAGGAACTGTACAGATGTCATTAAGAAGGCTAATAGGATGCTGGGTTATACATCCTGGTGTGCAGCATACAAGGCAAGGCAATTTATACTTAAGCTATATAAGTCACTAATGAGACCTCACCTGGAATATTACTGTATATACAGTGCTGGTCTTCATATCACAAAAATACATACTGTAGATATTACAGAGAAGAACATCTAGACTGATTTCCAGGACTGAGAGGTATGAGCTATGAGGAAAGATAAAAGAAACAAACCTTTTCAGTTTAAGCAATGGAGATGAAGAGGTGATGATGTGATAATTGTTATAATTTAAAATTATGAAGAAAATTAGTACAATGGATACCCAGTGGTTACTTTATGAATTAATGAATTTATTGAAAAAAACACAGGGACACAGAGAACTAGAGACACATGGAATAAATTATCTGGTAGTACAGAAAAGGGAAAATACTTTAGGTACCTTCAAAAGTTGAGTTGATGTTAATTTGGAGAAATTAGGTAATTAGGGTGGGCAAGCTTGTTGGGTAAATGGCCTCATCATAATCATTCTAACGTTCTGTGTGGCATATGACTTGCTCTTGTTATGTAGCATTAAATAAGCATGTCACTGGGTCCAGCAGAGAGCGCTAGCTCCCTGGGATCGAGTTCTTTTGTAATTGAAGCGTGTTACATAACCTGAATCTATATAGATGTAATATAAAAAGGAGATACTCCTCCCTTAGTGATACAGCGGTTAGAAATCATATAGGAGAAATAGCTTCGCTTTGTTTAATGACCGCTTGCGCTGCATAACAGAAAAAAGCAAGCCAATGGCAAAACCCAGTTCGGGAGTGGGGGCCCAATGTGTAGAATCTGCCATTTTCGCCATTGCAATGGAAGGATTTTCAGGATCAGATGACATTATCTCCCATCTGTACATCAGCTTTAATGGTGTGCCAGGCAGTGTTTCAAGGCTTTATACTCTTTCTTCACATGCAGGCCCCCACTTAGCTGAATCATGCTATTCCAAACAAGGCAAAAGAGGATACAGTTTGATGCTGACTTTGATAGACAAAATCTGTCTGACTGCCATCTCGTAGTTGTCTGTATCTGTCTTGTCTTATGATGCTTGCCTAGCAGTTCTATTTGGTGAACCCCAGTGCTAAATCTGGCTCTGTGTCAACTGTGCATGTGAGTAGAAAAAGGCAGATTTATAAGATATATTTGCACAGAGTACAGTGACATATTAAACTTGTACTCTTATTACAGTCACTGACAATATCCACGCTTTAAGGGGGTATGTCAAATAAACATTTTGTTTTTCTCGTTGTACTGTGAAACCTTGATCTACGCTCAGTCTAGAGAATAATACTAGCCAAACCCATTATTCTGTTCACTTTAACAGCTCAGACAGCATCAGCAGCGATGAAGAAGAGCTGCGAACGTTAGGAAGCAGTGGGAGTGAGAGCAGCACACCAGAGAACATGGGACCATCCCACATCATGGATGAGAGCAGCTGGTATAGCAAGTGCAAAAGGATTGAACAAAAATATCGATTAGCCTTGGAGCAAAAGGTGAGGAGGTAAACTTGGTGGTGCTGTAATTAGAGAGGCTTTGTTTTCTGATTCAGTAATATAAAAATAAAATTAATCTAGATGCATGGCCATGATATTTCTGATTGATTTATTTTTCTGCCACAGTGTATTGTTATGAACATTTACTTTAATATAGCAGCTTTACAGCATTCCATCTAGCCTTATCTGCACGTGAACAGCTGCTTTAAGCAAAGAGACTTACTAGATCAGCCCAAAAAGTCCATATGGTTAAAATGCACCTGTACCAATCACCAAAGCAGGGGCCCACTCACCACGCTACTTTCTATTGGAAAGCTACTGACCTCTGTGGATAGAAACTCTTATCACTTTACATTGAGTATATTATCATGGAGATTCCTATGTTTGTTATTTTCGTTTACCTACACTATTGTTACTGTTAACTATGTAGTATGTATAAGTGTTAAGTATATCAACTTTTTAGCACCCCACATGTACAGCCATATCTGCACAAGAGACTTACTAGCTCAGCACAAGGAGAACAAACAGTAAAGATACATCTGTGCTGATCACTAAGGCAGGGGCCTGCTTACCTTGCTACTTTCTACTGGTGGTGTCCATCCTCAGCTGCTAACCCCTGTGAGATTATGGAAATCACCGACACCAGGTGCTCTTAACATTACACCTTGACCCAATCAAACAACAGTCAGTCATTGTCTAACCCGCTTACTTCTCAACAGGTTCGCGGGGGTCTGCTGGAGCCTTTCCCAGCTAGCATAGGATGCAAGGAAGGAACAAACCCTGGACAGGGCGCTAGTCCATCTCATACACACACACACACACACACACACACACACACACTAGTCATACACTAGAGACAATTTTAGGATTGCCAGTTCACCTAACCTGCATGTCTCTGGACTGTTGGAGGAAACCGGGGCAAACACAGGGAGAACATGCAAACTCCACACAGGAAGCACCTAGGACACGAGCCCTGGTCTCTTTACTGCGAGTTAGCAGCACTACCACTGTGCCACCATACCACCCCAATCAACACAACACAAAATCACTATTACAATAAAGTTAAATTATATAATACAACAGTAAAGCTGATATTAGCAAAAGCAGGAAATATACTAGAAAAGAGGCTTAAAAGTTAGGAAATCTATTTGAAAAAATTCTTGTTAAAAAATACTTTATAAAAAAAAAATACAGATGATGGAAGACTGGCTGCCTCAGACTTTCTGCTGTGTGCAGAGGTCTTGCCAATTTCTTTGGAAACTCGGATATCTTGTCTGGGTGATGATCTTCTCTCACTTTCCTTCTTCTTGTGGTTCGCTGTCCTGTTCTCCTTCTATGTTCAGCAAGCATTTCAAACTTAAAGGCTTCACTTCACATTTAGCAATGATTACATGAATAATCAGTAAGCTTGACATGTCTGTATTACACCTCTGTTTTTTTCCTAGGCTGATGTCACTTCTAATCCTAATTACCCCAAGGTATTACATTCCAAAATAGTATTTATAACACTGTCTTTTTTGGGTTTCTAAAATAATGATCTTAAAGATAAAATGTTCAAGTCAGTAGAGATACAGACTTTTAATCAATCTATAGCAGTCATTTCAAAGATATACATGTTTGAGGGTGGTCCTGATTGTTGACTTGTTTATTCAGTGTTAGCTCACACAATTCAGATTTTGACTTGAATTTACAGTCCAGGTTCCTGTTTTAATATATTTTCAGTCAGTCAGTCATTGTCCAACCCGCTATATCCTAACATAGGGTCACGGGGGGTCTGCTGGAGCCAATCCGAGCCAACACAGGGTGCAAAGCAAGAACAAATCCTGGGCAGGGTGCCAACCCACCACAAGGTACACACACAAACACCAAGCACACACTAGGGACAAATTAGGCTCGCCAATGCACCTAACCTGCATGTCTTTGGACTGTGGGAGGAAAGCCACACAAACACGGGGAGAACATGCAAACTCCACGCAGGGAGGACCCAGGAAACAAACCCAGGTCTCCTTACTGCGAGGCAGCAGCGCTACCCACTGCGCCACCGTGCAGCCCTTTTAATATATTGTTTAGTTTGTAATTCAGTATTGTGCATTTGAACATTTATTCTTCATAAGGCACATTTTTATACTGACACTCAAAGCTGAACTGTAAGCAGTATTATAAGTCTACAGGTAGAAGCTAAAATTTGCAGAAGGATAGAATTAGTCAAAATTAAGTCAAGTTAATGTTTTTAAAATGATGATGTTGAAAAACCAAGTAAACAACAGACTTCTTTAATTCTAAGCTACTTTACTTTGTAGTCAGGATTTTTCAAAGTGACTAACACATTTGTGTTTGTTTAAGTCAATGCAGTTCTTTTTAAAAGATAGCGATAGCAATCCAGAGCACACAAATTGACTGCCAAAATGATTATTCTAAATATGTAGACACAGTAAAAGAGGGAAGAGTTAAGCTATGAATAAAACATCCAAAAATGCTAATAAAGGTAAATGCACAGCAGACAAGAGAAAAAAATTTTTTATAAAAAAAATGAGTATGGTGGTGTATGTGAAATTCATTTTAATGAAAGGGAATCAAGGCAAACAAGAAATGTAAAGGTTATATCAGTCAATGCATAGCAGGTAGTCTTCTTGTTTCGGAGTCAGTAGTACAAGATCTGGCCTAGACTCACAACAAATTATATATATATATATATAATATATAGTATTACAGAACATATTTCAAAGGCAACTGTTTATTTTATTAGAATTCTTACAAAGCAAAATCACAACACATGTTGGTAGTGTAGTTCAATACCAAAATGGAGAGATCGGACTTCAGCTCTGCCTCACTGTAAGGTTCCAAACAGATCACTTTACCCTCGTGTACACCAATCCTAAAAAATACACAGAAATAATTATAACATAACTAACCTGATCTTGTAAGTCAGCTTGGGTAAGAATATCAGTAACATATGTGCTAGTTACAGCCTCTCCTAACGGAAAAAGCTACAATCGTCTCACTCACTTTGGTTGCAGTCGAATGTGGTTACTTATTCACTACTAAACTAAAATACTTTGGCCCAGAAGACTCTGTTTCTGTAAATAACATACATTTTGATGTATTCATTTTAGAACATGGAACAAGGCAGGTGTCCTTTGTCAACAGTTTTATTTCCCATGATACCTCTCTCCATCTCCTGGCGTAATCAGTTGTATATTCAAGGAGGTGTACTCATTATAAACGTATTACTGACGAGTACTCATCACTTGCTAAATATCTTCAAAATTTCCTGTTTCAAGATTAATTTAAATCAGATGATATATTGTTTCCAGTTAATGCATTTGTATATGAGCTTTAATGTAAAATGTTTTCTTTTATTGTCTCACAGCACATCGTATAATTAGGAATAATAACTAAGCAAAGAGTTAAATTGCCATTCCTATTTAAGTTTCAGCACCTTGATGTAGGGTGTTACACAAGATGTTACCAGCTAGCCATGCCTTCATCACACATTAGCTGTGAGAATTAGTATTGCTAAAATGAATATCCTTCCAATACCTTTGTACATTTGTATATTAAAAAATCCTTTAATAATTGGATGCAATTACAGTATAACTTTATCTATTTGAAATGTTTAGAGTCCTCAGATTTAAAAAAAAATGCATTTCAGAGACATAAAGCATGGCTCCACCTAACTGAATTCTATTACTGGGTTGTCGGAATGCTGAAACAATCAGAATAAAAACAAACTTGTACCCATTTGGTTAGCCGTGCTCCCTACATGCTTTGCTCTGTACATTAATTACCCCAAACAAAGTACAAATCCAGTGGTTACAAACCTAATGAAAATATGATAGCAGTGCCCAAATCATTTGAAAGTTGCTTCATTAATCCTATATCCCTCCCATCCTTCTAACATCGGGAATAGTCTCTGAGTTTGGAACTTCAGTGACCTGTACAGCCACAGCATATTGGCATCCTTCAAACAATTATGCTTCACATCTAACTTTTTACTATATGCAAGTCAGATATTTTACTAAAAGGCTCCAGCAGACCCCCGTGACCCTGTAGTTAGGATATAGTGGGTTGGATAATGGATGGATGGATGGAACCTCCCCCGACTATATTCTTTAGAAATTATACCTTCAAGCTATGATAAAAATCTAGAAAGTGTCTCCAGACTAGACTAGTTATTTCAAAAGAACAAATCGCTAGATAATAATCTGAGTGTAGGGAACAGGACCTTTCAAACAGATCAGCCTTCAATAGAATACATTCTAAATCTGTGTGAACATGGTCTCTGACAACTCAGACTATTCAAAGCGTATCCCGGTGAAGACCCTAATATACACAGACACAATTGCCAATCACACCTGAAGGCTACCTTATTGTCTGTGCCTTTGTCTACTCCTTTTAATTCAGTTATTTTGGGTGATCTTGTAACAAACTGTAATTAAAATGAACAACAATTTATTTCTTGCATAGCCCAAAATCACACAAAGAATGCTTTAATGGTGTTTAACAGGCCCTGTTTTTCAATGGTCCCCCAGGCTTAATTTTTCTAAATAGACAAGAAAAAAATCCCAAAAACATTTTGCTTGTAGGAAGCAAAAATGGAAGAAATCTTGGGTAGGGCAATTCAGAGAAGACCCCCTTTCAGGTAGGTTGAGCTTGCAAGGGCTGTCAAAACATGGGTTTAAATAGAACATACACAACAGAACACACATAATGCTCTTTACAGAGCTTGATGGCCAGTCTGTCATTGCCACCTCAGAAATACAATACAGTAGTACAAACAACTTTATTCTTGAGCAACACTCCTCACCAAGTACAGGCCCAGAGCTCCATGACAACTCTTAAGGCAAAATGCAAGAGAAGCTTATATTGCCCACTAAGCATAGAACTATCACATATGAGGACACAGATTTATTCAAATACATCAGAAACAAAGTAAGAAATAATTAACATAACTGAAAACTTATCATCAAAAGTCATCAGTTATTTGTAGGACTATTGCCAGATCACAGAAAAGGAGTCAGAGACAAGCAAGACACAGTCAGAGTTCTGGAGACCCCAGCCAAATAGCTGCCTCCCCCCTACTGGCCATTCTACAGCTGGGTCTGGGTCAGCCAATCTGATGAAGACCCTTCTCCCCAATGATTCCAGTGCTTCTTTATCTGAGACAATTTTTCCGTGGCAGCCAAACAACTTGGCAGTAGAGCAGTGGCACCAAGTGCCACATGAGGATACCAAGAAGAGAAACAGAATAGGGGAGGTTTAGTAACAGTTTATAAATATTGTATTACTTATATTTTAATGCTGATGACCAACAACAGAGAGCTGTTGAGAGAGAGACAGCACTGACAACATAAATTAAGATAAAGCAGATTGCTTTATTTCCCTGAGTACGAGCAAGGGCAATTTTCAGTCCATGCACTTCCAGAACCCCCTAATAAGAGAACAAACACAGACCAGTTGGGGAATTCACAAAAAACAGTTGTTTATTCCAAGGGCTGCTTCTTTTTTAGATGATGCCTTCAATATCATGTATTTAGGTGTTCATTTATTGAGTCCCATTTGTCCATAATATTTTGGAGTCCCCAGCCTGTTCTTCACCATAATTGTGACAGGCTACTGTGATCCTTTACATTTGTCAGGGTTACTTGGAAGAACTGGTGCGCCTTCGAGAAACCCAGCTGTCAGAATCTGTCTCTCAGAACAAAGTGCTTCTCAAGAGATTGGAGGACACACAAGTGACACACAAGCTCGAAAAGGAGCAACTTGAGTACATTGTCATTGAGCTACAGGATCAATTGTAAGTATAGCTTCAGATATATATTAATATCTTGTGTTTGAGGTTTTCACCAATGTGCAAGTTCTTACTTGAGTAAAAATGAGTTGTAATTTGTATAAACTCTGGAATATATTTTAGCAAATAATTAACTGAAATGTGTATGTTTCTATATGTTTCTTGAGGCTGATTTTTCTGTTTTGGTTTTGCAGTCAAAGACCACAAAAGCTAAATATTCTCCACGATTATTCATCTTTCAGGCTGAGACTGCACTGTTTACCACCATTTCTAAAGTTCTGTCCCTAACACTTCAAACTTTGACTAATAATATGCATTTCCTTAGTGCTGGCAAAGGTGAATCATTTTTTCAATTTGTTCTTTTGCAAAAATTTAGTAAAATGTCTACAAGTGCAATTAATTTTCTGTAAATGCTACAGAAAGATGGCACATACAAGCAACTAAGATACTCTGCCATTTACTGTAGAAAAGCAAGAATGAGTGCACTTAAGGAGAGTTGTAGCTGTCACTGATTCACATTGTATACAGGTTATCAAGGAATATGCATTTAGAATTACTTATACTTGCATTTTTTAGTGTGTCAAATGTTGGGCTTCATGCTTCAACTTTATAAATTGTCCTCACTTATCACCCAACACTCTTCATGTTTTGTTTACACCCGGTGCCAACAGATAATCACTGAATGCCACTGTATTCTTCCACAGCAGCCATCACATTACTCTTTTTTATTTAGTCTCAGTTTGTCTTAGGACTCTTTGGATTTTCTAGGGTTATGCTGGTGTCCAAATGCATCTCAAAGACATGGTTAGGTTGACTGCTGATGGTAGCTAAGAGTGCATGATTGTGTGCATGAGCATAATATCTGATGGAATGGCACCCTATTCGAAATTCCTTCCGCCATAGACATATGGCATAGCCTTCTGTGACCCTGTATGTGAATACAGGATTTCAGAACAGGAATAAATGAATGAATGAATAACCATATAGTAGAATGTTTGAAAAAGAATGAAAGTAATGGATGATCTAAAAATAGGAAATACAGGAAAATTCTAAGTTTCCGGGGTCTTAATATTTTTATAATTAGCTTTTCTAAGTCATCTAAATAGTATATACTGTCTAAATTAACCAACTTGTCTTTTACTCTTTCTTCTCATTCTTGCTAATCAATTGTTATGCAATGCTGCAAAAAAGAGAAAAATCCAGTAAGTTGGGATGGCCACGTCTCAATTTTAATTTGGTTGATTGGATTTTTTAGATCAGAGTTTCTCAAACTATGGGTCATAAGCTGTTACAGTTGGGCCGAGAGTAACTGTTCTACTGTATTTAATGGTAATGGGTCACAGATGAATTGTGAAGTGGGTTGAGCAAGCAATTGACATTATTTCAACAATCATCCTTGAGTACCCCCTCCCACTCTGGCGATCGACTACAATTCTCCAAGGGGGGACACCAACCCCACTCTGATGGTCATCCAGGCATGCAACAAAGAATCTGCCTTGAAGACACAAAAAAAGGGCAAGATTGGGTTGCAACAAAGAAACTTAAAAGAAACCCTGAATTTCATAATCAATACTGTTTTTTTTATATAATTACCATAAAAGTTCCCCAATTTACCCAAAATATCTACTTAAAATTGGCGAAACCTCCTATTTTATTGAGCTTGTCTTCCAAATAAAATCAGTTTTAATTAGGGATGCTCCAATCAGGTTTTTTTCCAAGGTCGATACTGATCACAAATTTCATGTTACTTGATTGGCCGATTCCAATTTTTTGTTTTTCCTTTATCCCTTTAAAGAGCTTTTTACACTAATCTTCTGCATAATCAGGTGCACAGAAGCCTTATGTCCTATATTAAAGTGTATATTTTAAATTAAACTATAGACCTCAGTTGTTAACACTTCATTGTTTATTAACAAAATTAAATTCTGTTGGATTATTGTTCAATGACCATAAAAATGCTAAAAAATCCTTAAAATACATACTTTAACTAATACATACTTGGAAAAATATGTATCCGTAATACAAATGGCATAAAAGAACATAAAATGTTTCTCATTAATTACAATCTGTCATATTGTTTAGTTTTTTCTGTAATGTACCTATCTGATACAAGGCTTAGTATACAACCGACAATTATATGTTACAGTTGTAATACAGTGCATATAAAGTTAGAAGTTTCTGAACCAGTGTACTTTTTCAGCTTTATGGACTTATTGTACCCGTACATTTTTCTTTTATATATAACCCTAAAAAGTAAATGCAATTGTGTCATAATTGCAGTGTGTTTGGCTTCTGGGGAAGAGAACAGCATTCTCCCTAACAGTTTAGAGAGGCTCTACTTCATGTTCTTCCATTTTCTTAAAATCTCTGCTATTGAATACAATTAGCTGACTGGATTTCGCTACTGGCTATTGAAGTCAGAAAAAAAAGAAACAGACAGGTCAAGTTGTATCTCTGCTTGAGTCACTTGAGTACCTGAATATACGAGGGGTGTCTGATGGGAAGTGAGCCTACCTATGAACGAGTAACATCAGATATATGAAGTTTTTTATTAAGTAGACCAGACCTTGTTTGTAATTCCTGCCAAATTTTAACCCACCAACTGTTTCTGCTGCCTGGCATTGCTGATAATTGTCCTGAAAAGCTGTTTTTCAGAAACCTCTTTCATCATAACAGTGCCCCACCACACAGAGTGCACGTGACAGTGGAAACATTGCAAGAATGCAACTTCAAACTGTTGTCCCGCCCTCTTCATTTGTCAGATTTGGTGCCTTTCTTTTTTTCTCTTTCCTAAGATGAAGAAACACCTGTGTAGTTGCAATGCTGCATGTCATTGATGAACCGGTGTAGTTGTGTGATTTGCAAGAAGTTTAATTTTTTTCCAAGCACACCCATAAGTTGAAACACCAGTGGGAGAAGTGTGTTCACCTTGAGGGAGACTACATTGAAAAATCCTAAAATGGCATTGTGCCATGCCACTTCTTTCCCAGGTAGGATCAGTTCCCATCAGATAATTTTAAATGGGAAAAATTAATTTTGTAAAATTTTTTGTGCCATCATAATGTTCATTTTTAGACCCTGAACACTTTGAAAGAATACAATATGTTTTTAAATATCTATTATTAAAGTAATACATGTTTAACTCTGAGGCAATACAGTGGCACAATATCTGAAGGAGTCTGGTCACTGTCTGTGCCTTCTGCTAATTTACACTCTTGTTCATATCTTTAGAAAATAGCAGAATGGCACTTTACATTCAGGGTGACGTGGTTGTGCAGTGATTAGTGCTTCTGCTTCACAACTGAGGTTAATTTCAATCCTTGTGATTGTGAATGTGGAATTTACACATCCTTCCCTTGTTTAAATGGATTTTCTTCCAGTAGTCTACTTTTTCATAGTAATTCAGTTTTTGCTACGTGAACAAGACCTACGGTACCTATTATTATTATTATTATTATTATTATTATTATTATTATTATATACTAGGGGGCTTTTCCCCCTGCTTGCTTCGCTTGCCAACCCCCAGGCCAGCGCTATGTGCTAGCCTCTTTGCGGTTCTGCTGCTCACATATGGGGATGTGAATATACAATTTAAACAGATTTTAATTTTCATGTGAAGTGTTACATTTGTATCCATGTGATGTATAACTGCCTGTGATTGAATTTCTTTTCTTTCTCTCCATTAAATAAAAAACTTTTTCGAATGTTTGGCACTGAGATTTGTAAATTGTCTTTGCAAAAGCTATTCTAACAGGAAACTGTTAACGTTTTAATACGAATGGCATATCAACATCTCCTTTGGTGTCTAATGTTATCTGTGGGAGATTTCTTGGATACATCCTTCTTTCTACAGTAACTGTTGTAGATATTCTTCATGATATTGTACGTTGATGTAAGTTCATCTTCCACACGATCACCACCAACTGTTACAGCATAGTCTATTGATACAGTACACGTTTAACCATTTTGCCGTGTTACCGATCGACTTTTTTGGCGAAAATTCGTTTGACTTCCTTGTTTCTAGGTGCTAGGAATTCCTGTGTTCTCATTTTTTCTGTTGATAACCCTTCGTGATGAAATTCTTCAATAAGATTTGGACATAATACATCTTCTTTAATTGGGAACTTAAAGTGAGGAAAACGTTAACATTTATAAGAGCTGAGAATGCATTCACAAGACTGAGAGGTGAGAGGACCGTGGCCTTGTTTGAAAAAAGTATGACGTGACTTGAAAGAATCTCATGTTAAAAGTCTGTGTGTCGCGGGACTTCAATCCAAAAAGTCTCTTCAAAAAGTCATGTCTCATCGCAGGATAAAAAGTCTCATCTCCAAAGATTTTTTTATTGTAATAGAAACACATTTGGCTGACATTTTTATCAAATGTAACTCACAACTACTGACTAATTTAGCACACAGTCTGGAAGGGTGACTTGCTCAGGGTCTCACAGAAGTCTCACCAGTGGGCACTGAGCCAGAATCCTTGGGGTTTAAGATCCTAAGGCTTAGCCTCATCACCATTCTGCCTCCTATGAAGATTCTAAATTGGCCTGTTGTGACTGAGTATAACTGTGTGTGGGAGTGTGATGGGGCTTTTTCCTGATTTACAAGTGCTGTCAGGTCAGGCTACACCCTCCTATAGGCTCTGGAATAGTAAATTCAGAAATTGGAGAGATCAGCTTTTTCATGAGCTATGTGTTTGGATTACTGCAGTACTTACAATAAGCTACGGGTAATTGATTTGGACAAGTCTGGGTGTATTTTTAATCAGCTGTGTTCCACCATAAGGTGTAATTTGGCAGGCCACTAAGGCAATAATAAGGATCAGGCAATGAAAGCAAAACCAAAAACGTAATAAGGGTCAAAACCAGGTAAGCACAAGACCAAACAACTAAACCCAATACATAAACCAAGCTTGTAGTCAAAAGAAACCTAGACATTAAATCGGAACCAAAATCTTAATTATGGAATAAAGCACTCACAAAGAGGTTTAAGGATTGTATTCACAGACCTGGACACAGACACAAATGTAGTGTCCATTTAAAAAAGCGTCATGCTGATGACATCACACAGCTCAGCTTCTGAGGCCACACCCCCAGAGACAGCTGAAGCATTGAGGATTAAATGGAAATGTATTTGGAAAATGAAAGTAAATTTGAATTTTCTGATATTGAACACCAAGATAAAATATTAACTGTCAAAGTCTCTGTCTTTGAATTTCTGGAAGTCTTTTTTCTATTGCAGCAGCAGTTCATGCAATTCCAATCTCAATCAATGGTTGTCTGCTGCTCAGATGGTTGTTGAAGTTGGTGGCCAAAAGCCTATCGTGGTTTTTTTTTTCTTTGTTGTTTTCAATAAAAATTGAATCATTAAAAAAATAATAATAATAATTTGTAAAGGTTGCTCTAGAGTGGAACTTTTAGAGCTTCCACCACTTTTTTGTTTTGTGTGTTTTTTCAGATAGGCTCTATGCAGTGGGCAGCACTATTATGGTATAACCATGGACTCTACACATGAGAAATTTGGGGCTTTCAATGAGTCAACATCAAATGTAAACACATCTCACTGGTTAAAGTACTTTAAATTTCACTTCAAGCAATGCTCGTCTTCATAAACGGTATCAGTAAATTCTAACATCAACAAACAACAAAAAATAATGCACAAGTGTTATCTGATCCCAAAAATTAATATATGCAATTTATACCCTCTAATTCCCATATTTTTGTATTCACCTGATGTTCACATGTGTTTTCTGTCAGTTTCCCCGAAGCCCCAAAACTGACAACTCTAAATTAACCTAATACAAGGGGGGGGGACTCAAAAAAACGCAACTTTTTCAAAAGCAATCATTTTATTTGAAATATTTCAAAAAATGTACTAGTCGCCTTCAAAGTACACCCCATTGGAAGACACACACTTGTCCAATCTCCTTTTCCACTGATCTAAACATTTTTGGAAGTTCTCAACCGGGATGCTATTTAGTGCTGTCGTTGAAGCAGCGATCACATCCTCAACATGTTAGTCCTGACGGTCTTCATTTATTTTTTCGTGGATTTTTGCAATGTTTTCGTCATTCTGGCTTCTTGATGGGCGTCCAGAACGGGGTTGATCCGCGATGCTTAAATTTCAATTTTTGAAGTGCGAAAACCATTTGAAAACTCTCACCCGACTCAGAGCTTCTTCCTTGAAAGCCATCTGAAGCATTTGGAACGATTCCATTGATGTTTTGCCAAGTAATAACAATAATAATAATACATTTTATTTATATAGCGCCTTCCCCATGCTCAAGGCGCTTCACAGAGTCTTAGAAAAAAACAGCAGGGTATATTTAACATTGGATACAAATATTTTCCTGAATAGAACAATGAAACAGATAACAAAGCATTATATAGAATAAAGAACAATAAACCAATAAAATACTAAATTCAATACTAAAAGAAAGACCTAATCAATAACCTAATTTGTGATATAACAGACACACAAATTATCCTGAGCACCTGGACAGAGAGGTAAACTGAAAGAAAGGGCAGAATGCTAAGTTAAGTTAAAAGCCTTCCTAAATAGATGAGTTTTAAGTTGTTTTTTAAAAGAATGAATGGAGTCAGCTGATCTAATTAATTTCGGGATGTTTTTCCAAAGTCTGGGTGCTATGGAGCTGAAGGCCCTGTCACCCACAGAGTGCAGGTTAGTGTGAGGCACAACAAGATTACCAGAATTAGAGGACTTTAGTAGGCGAACAAGAGCTGAGTGATTTAGAAGGTCACTGATGTAGTTCGGTGCAAGGCCATTTAAAGCTTTGTAGGTTATTAATAGAATTTTATATTCAATCCTGTAAGTCACAGAGATCCAGTGAAGGTGAAGCAGGATGGGTGTGATGTGCTCACTGTTGCTGATTCGATTCGAGTAAGGACTCTTGCAACAGAGTTTTGAATCAACTGGAGCTGTGATATAAGATTAGAAGGGGCACCTGCCAGCAGCGAGTTACATTAATCGATGCAGGATGTGATAAAAGCATGGACAAGTTTCTCAGCATTAGAAAAGGAGAGAAATTAGCAAACATGGGATATGTTATGGAGGTGAAAGTAAGAATGTTTCCTAATGTAGTTTATGTGGGTGGAATAAGAAAGGGAGGAATCAAAAATGACACCAAGATTCCTTGCATCAGAAGAAGGTCTAATGAGATCACCGTCAAGAGTGACTGAAAAGGAGCTAATTTTCTTAAGTAGCGCTTTAGTGCCAATTTGCAGGAGTTCAGTTTTATTGCAACTTAATTTTAAAGACTTATGCTCCATCCCGGTTTTAATTTCACTGAGGCCAGTTGTGAGCTGAGAAAACTCTGATGAAGTTCCACTTTTAACATTGAAGTAGAGTTGAGTATCATCTGCATAAAAATGATAACCCAGTCCGTAGCTACGAATAATATGGCCAAGGGGAAGCATATAAATACAGAAGAGAAGTGGGCCAAGGACAGAGCCCTGAGGAACTCCTTGTGTGACTGGTGCTGAGCTGGATCTGCTGTTGCCAAGACTAACAAACTCTTGCCTATCAGTCAGATAGGACTTGAACCACTGGGGGGTAGTGCCAGAGATACCCAGCATGTTCTCCATTCTGGACAGTAGAATGTCATGTCTGACAGTGTCAAATGCTGCACTGAGGTCTAACAGAATTAATATGCTGGTTTGTCCAGAGTCTGCTGCCATAAGCAAATCATTGGTTACCCGTAGCAGAGCAGTTTCACAGCTGTGCTGCGCCCTGAAACCAGACTGAAAGGGTTCCATCAAATTATTAGAGGTTAAGTAATTGGTGAGCTGGGAGGCTACAACACAATCGAGAATTTTTGACAGAAAAGGTAAGTGGGAAATAGGCCAAAAATTGTTAAGATCATCACCATTAAGACCAGACTTCTTTAACTTGGGTTACAGAAGCGATTTTAAAAGTGGCTGGCACAAACCCAGTGTCGAGGGATGTACTGATTATTGTCGTAACAGTCGGGATTATGGCATGAAGGCAGGATTTAAGAAGTGTGGTGGGGATGGGGTCCAGTACACAAGTAATTGGTCTCATCTTACAAAGCAGGTTATTAACAAATGCCGATGTGACTGGTGAAAATTTAGAAAAGGAGCTGGATGGAGTTGGAAGACAGGGAAGGATTTAAATGGATGATGGATTTATGTTAGTTGAATTATTTAGATCTTTAATTTTATTGCAGAAAAAGTGGAGTAATTTTTCACAGACTTCAGTAGAGGAGGTAATTGGGCCAGATGCAAGTTGAAGTAATTTATTAACTACAGAGAACAAAACCCTCAGGTTATCATGGCCACTTTCTATTATTCTGCCATAATGTGTGTTCTAGGCTGCAGTTAGTGCATCCCTGTAAGCCCTTTGATGGTCAGAGTGAACAGTGAGGCCAGTCTTACATTGCATTCTCTCAAGGCATCAGCCAGTTACTTTCATAGATAGTAGCTCTGAATTATACCATGGAGCTGAATGCTTAATGAAAACCTTTCTTATGTTTTAAAGGAGCTGTTTTATCGAGTGCTGAATGAAGGGCTGAGTTATAGTGGTCAACAAGACTATCTAGTGTTGATGGAATAGGTGAAGACAGAAAAAGATCAGAAATGAAGTGAATGTATCCGGGTGGAATCACCTCCGTGACATTTAGTTTTTGCCAAATTTCTGTTAAGCATAGTAAGTCAAGGTGTGAGTCTGTAATGAATTCTAATAGCACCAGTGCTTTGCCATTAAGAGATCTTGAGTCAAACAATGCAATATTAGCCGATATGGGTTTGTTGTGCACAGATCCATGACCAGAGTTTATTTTAACATATTGCAGATTTGGCACACTGACACTCCTATTTCCAGAGCCATGAGTAGGACGGCATATTTCTGAGAAAATGCTGCTGGTGAAGTTTTCACTCGCAGCCCGGCTGTGGAGGCAACCTGACCCGCGATGTAAATATTTCAAGCGCCGCACAATACCATTTTCTTTTAGGACATTCCAGTCTGACCATTTGCTCTGGACAAACTGTTTAATATGAAGGAGTTTGTCACGAGAGTATTTTAGCATAGTAGAGAGCAATACTTATCTGATAGTAGCAGAGAAGCAGCACAGCGGAGAAGGTGAGACGGGAGGATGGGGTGGCACAGATGAGCGGCAAGTAGCAGAAAAAACATAGTAAGAGATATTACAAAATGCACAAGAAGATACAAAAATTCAGAGGTTTCAACATACAGCCACATACATATAACGCTGGGTATTACAGGCGGAATCGCCCAGAGCTGCATCCAGCTGGGTGTAAACCTCAGATTATTTCTTAGTCATTAAGCACGTATGGAAGGAATCGAAAGATAGATAGATAGATACTCAATCCAGTGTATAACTTATAATCAAGAAGACAGACCACCCCTGGCTCATAGATCATCACGGTGCAAAGAAATGTCTATAGGGCTCGTCCAGTGTGCCACAGAAAGATTTGGTTGTCCCCAAGACTGCAAACCCAGTCAAGGAAAAGTCCATGAAAGTAAATCCAAATCAACACAGTTCGAGTCAATTGCATCCATGAACAATACAAACAATTAAAAATAAAGGTAGTAGAAAACAAAATTTCAAACAAGTGCTTTGTTCTGTGAAATTCGACATCACAATTTCACGAGAACAGTTTCTAAAACAATGACTGCGTGACACGTGAGATCGTTTCACAGGGGCGTCCGTCTGGCTACTGACTGGCGAGGGATGAGAGAACAAGCACTGACCTTGATCCAACCCCCTCCACTCGCCGTCCAGCCACAAGGAGGCCATTCTCATTTCTTTTTTGTCTCCCCTCGTATGAGGGAATATGCGTGTGTGCATGAGAGCATCCTGTGATGGAATGGCGTCCCATCCTTGACTGATTTGTTCCTTCTGAAGGGTGCTACTGAGGTTCTGGCTTCTTCATAATGAAGGAATTAGATTTTGAAAAAAAAAAAAAGACTAGATAGAGGAATTTGTATTTAGACATATTCAGAAAACTCATGTCAATATGAGGAACTCCGCCAACAATTTTATTTTGCCTGCCAGGGATATGAGCTTGATAGCTCTGTGACAGTTGTTGTATGTATTTAGTGGTCCTCACCTGTTTGTACTTTTCGACGTTCTGATAATAATAAGGAAGCAACCATTTAGGTAAGAGAAGCCATTACACTGCACTGAAAGGATCACCTGTCGTGCAGGGCCAAGGACAACTAAAATAGGGAAGAGTAGTAAAGGAATTCACAAGGCTAAATGTGCAGTGGAGCAGTCTTAAAGAGTTCAGTCCAATAACACAAACTGTATTGTTTAAGAATATAGGAAAATTAGATACACAAGCACAAGGAAAGGAAAAGGTCTGGCAATTTTCAAGTCAAATCTGTTTCTTCACAATCACTGCTTTAGGGCCACCTTACTAGCAGTTGGAGTAAAGTGGCTAATTCCATTCTTCCGTTTCTTGCATCTTCCCCAGTTATTACAATATTCTCTTTCTCTGAAGCACATGTGTGTGTTATCAATCCAGTGCAGCAAGGAACATATTCGCAAAATAAAGAAATAACTTTTTATATAGTGAAAGAATATAACCAATCTTAAGTGTGACTTTTTCAGTTATTATTGTCTAGTTTTCTACAGAATAGAGACAGCAATTGACATCTGAGCATTAATGTCTGTTAATGACTTTCCGAGGTGAATCCTCTCCCCAGCCCTAAAAGACGCAAACGAGAAAGGATGAGCGACGGAGTAAACTACACAGCCAGTCTTCTTTTAAAATGGCTGAATGTCACCACAATGTTTTGCTTTTTTTTCCTTAAAAAAAATGGATTCACTGTTTTGTAATTTGTATGTTATCTCAAGACACAGATCAGTTCCTGTGTTTGCTAAGTTTTAAGGCAATAAATGGGACGCCAGTACCCTCCATTATAAAAGGCACAAGTGGGCTAGTTATTTTTTAAATGTATAAAATATGCTTCACTTTAGAACATAGTTTAATATGTCAAATTCATTTCTAACATGATTTAGAAGAAGTAACCTCAACTTGAACAATACAGAACGTATCCTTTAATAAGATTATACAGTATGCACAGCTCCCTAATGGCAATGAGAAGGTACATTAGTGTGGACAACACTGTAAATACTAAGGTGTGCAGAATACATCTGTCTATAAAAAATAAATGTTTGTAATAAATGCTGTCTATTTACTTTATGATGGCATAGAGATTTTATTCTACTCCTATTCATGTGCTATGTTTTCAAATCTCATTCTAAAGAGAAAAAGCAGAGGCTTTCTGCAGCTCAAGAATACTCAAAATCCATCAACCCTTTATCCAAAAACCACTTCACTGAGAGATGAGCTACAGCGAGGCAAAAACTGAAATCACACAAAAGGGGAATCAATGTGTCCAATTTAACACATTTTTCAAAAATACAATGAAACTGAATTAACTAGAAGAAAAAAACAACAGCTTTTACAATTTTGAATTTGTGCTCCTTGAGTGGTGATGTGACTGTGCTAACTGTTGTCTGTCCTCACACAAAATGAGCAAAGTGAGAAAAAGAAAGAATTGATTTTATGTGATCTCAAAGTTAAATGTCACAGTGATTATTTACAAAGCTACAGATTGGCAAGTCGGTACTTTTTGTTTCAACAAAATCATTTTCGAATTCCTTATATCATTTAGCCTGCTCTTCACAGCAGGGCAAAGAAAAGCAATTTCCTGGGAAAGTCAAGTCAAGCAACCACAGATAGTTTTTAACACGTTCTGTCTATTCATAATTGCAGCACACTTACAACAGTGTGAAGTACAGTCTATTTTCTTTTCTGTTTTTTCACAAATGGATCTTTTCAACAAGAACTTGTCTACCATGTCTAAATATGAAAAGGGTAAGGAAACAATTCACTTATTAAACACTTAAGCTAGTTAAGTGATATTAATAAATTCATCATAAGTATGTAAAATTACTTTTATAATGATCAATATGAGAGACTTTACAAAGGGATTTAATTATAAATGCAATCAAATCCTTTTTTGAGTATGATGTATTTAGAAGTGGACTAAACACAAATAGCTCATTTAAGCTAAATGGTTAATATGCTGTATTTATTCAATCAAAAGATGCATTTTTGTAGTTTATTTTCTTTAAGGTCAAGATGAGTCTTAAAGTGGACAGTGTTTTATAATCAATGTAAACAAAATGTTAGCAAGTGAAGCAGGAAGATTTGAAATTGTGTTCATCCTCTGTGCAGCCACGATCTGGGTTGAAGTTTTTACTTTAGTCAGTACCAATATGTGGATTAGGGTTTAGTTTATTAATCCAAACAAATATTCATCCCTCTATGTGTCATTTAAAATATCATCAAGAAGCCTTTACTGTGGCACAGCATTAAGAAGACGAGTTAGTTAGCATTCAGAGAAGAATGAAAAGAGTGTGATGAAGCAGCAGTGTTGTTCAAAGCTGATAGATCTGACCGACCAGATGTCCTGTGATTATGAGCCTCACACCAATACACACACATTTGCTGGAAGCATAGCTTGTGTTAGTCATGTGCACACCCTGCAAAGAGCAAAGACCAGCCCAACATCACCAGTTAAAAAAAAAAATAAACTGTTTTTGTAAATTATGTTTCATCATTGTGATGCTATCAGAAATGTTTTTCACTGGTTTTGAATTTTAGAGTTTTGTCTATTGATATATGTCCTATCTCGTGTGTTTTTTCATTGCTGGTTCGGTGTAGGTAATGATTTGGCCACAGTGCCACTCATTTACTCAAAAGGGGAGGGAAGCCATCAAAAACACTGGCGCCAAAGAGTCTAATAATTATTTACAACTAAAAAAAATACAAATCTGTAATTCAAAATAAAAAGCAAAATTCAAAAGAGCCTAATTCTAAGAAAAAGAAAAGAATTACATAACTAGACAAAATTAATACTGAAATAAATTAACAAGTGAATTCCTGAATGCTAAAATTAAAATCAAAAAACAGAAATGCCAAAATTAAAATGATCTAAAGACCACAAAACTAACAAAGGAGCAAAGAAAAGGGAGCTGAAGAATTGCCATAGTTGCATTTTGTTTTTAATTACTCTAAATGATTTTTTGGTCACTAAAAATATTTGAAAAATGGTTTTGTGCGATCTGGTGGCCAAAGAGTCCAATAGTTAAATTATTTTTGGTTTCATCAGGACTTTGACAATATTAAAAATAAATTTGCAGCATCTTGTTTTTCTTATGAGTACCGCCATTTTGAGATCTTCGTGCTGACGGTTGTTTATGACATTGCTTGTGTACATAGTGCATCACATCACCGGGTCGAATGTATAAAGGTCAGTATCATGCACTTCCTGGTTGTCCAAGTTTGTGGATCCAACTTAAAAAAAACTTGCTTCATTTTTTTAGTTTAGTATTGATTTCTAGATGCAGACTTTTTTTGTATTCTCACTATGCCGTTTGGTTTACTTCTTGGCTCTGTTAAAAAACACTTTATTGTTTTTTTATTCACTTTCTGTGTTCCTTAACCTCAATTGTGGTTTTTCTTTCAGAGCTTCTTTCTTCAACACTCAGTCTGCCAATTTTGAACTTCGCTAGTTTATTTTACCAACTCCCATCTCCTGATTCCAATTATATTTCAGACTGCTGCCATTTAGTGCAGTTAGTACAGGAATAAAATATGGAAACTAATGCCACTGCACTGATGGCAGTGGTTGCCACAGATATTTATAGCTCTCTGGTGCAGTAGCAAAATTAATGTACCACATGATGCCTGTTACCTAATTAGGGGTCTTTCCCATCAAAAGACATAAGGATATAATTAACATAACACAGTAATGAATAAACTAACATAAGGAACTGAAAAAAAATAATAAAAATTTAAATTTATTAACAGAACTGAACGTAAACAAGACTGTCTTGAAAAGTGGGGAAGAAACAAGTTCTGTGAAGTTGCCATTTTTTTGGAGCAATGTTGATGTTGGGAAATGATGTGTGTCTGTGTGTGTGTATTCTAATATCGCTATTTTAAAGATTGTACCAGAAAATTGAAACATCTGTAAAAAGTTCTCTTATATTAGTGCTGAGAGAATCTTCTCACAACAACTTGGATTATATAGCAGTCAGAGTTTACCACTGTTGTTCTTCAGCACTTCCGTCATGTGCTGTAACACACTACACCATGCTCTTCATGAAAAAAAAAAAAAAAACAGCCACCATCCTGTTCAGTGTGTCCCAAAACATTGAGCTTGGTACTCAAAGTGATATTCTTGACAGAAAGAATTTACACACACTGACTTCCCATGTGCACAAAATAAGTAAACTAACAATGGCATAGACATGTATAGCAGCCTTTGTTGATAGACTCCTTTGCAGCGGGTTCAGGATACAGCCGGCACTGCACAACGTGGAGTTAGTGTTTTTTTCATTTTTGTGCAAATAATTATCTTTAACTCTACAGTAAATATTACAAATAATATAATCTCAAATTTGAATAAATACAATATTATAAAGATCAGGTCACTCTTAGATGGAAATGATGTAAAGAAAAACAAAGCACACAGATTAATAATGTAAGATAATATTGCAATAGAAGGAAAGGTATTCGCCAAATAGACACGCTCCACTACTTAACCATTAAATGTGTTAGAAGAATTTACTATCTATAATCGTGAGCAGCAGTTCTTTCAGTGTTGTTTTGCCCTTCACGAAAAACACAAAGCGGTCTGAAACCCCACTACGCTGAGAGCCACAACACTTCTTCTTTTCCAAACCAGCCTCCTATCTTATTTCACAAACCAGCCATCCAAAGTTTTTCTCTGGCACAATTTTTTATTAATCTGATTGATAGATGTACCTTTAGTTCAGAAACTAAAGATGTATTTCTCTCAAAGAGTGAGAAATAAACTTCAAAACAAATGATAATCTTTTCACATTACAAAAACTAATTTTTCTAGTTGTTTTTCTAAACTGTGATCATAATTACAACAACAACATTTATTTATATAGCACATTTTCATACAAATAATGTAGCTCAAAGTGCTTTACATGATGAAGAAAGAGAAAAAAGACAAGGTAAGAATTAAAATCAGAGAACACTAATTAACATAGAATAAAAGTAAGGTCTGGTGGCCAGGGAGGACAGAAAAAACAAAAATAAACTCCAGACGGCTGGAGAAAAAATAAAATCTGCAGGGGTTCCAGGCCACGAGACCGCCCAGCCCCCTCTAGGCATTCTACTTAACGTAAATGATCAGTCCTCATTGTATTCAGGGTTCACATGGAAGGACTTGATGATGACGGTCACGTGGACTTCTGGCCTGTAACCCATCAATGTAGGGACATCATGGTGCTTTGATTAGGTGGTGGTGGCGCAGGTCGCCACTACAGAAAACCAAAAAAGAACAGAAGAGAAAGTAGGGGTTAGTATGGATTTTGGAGCCACCATGAATAGTAATAATAATTAATTGAATATGCAGAGCATCAGGATTAAATTAAAATGAAGTTATGAGAAAGCCATGTTAAAGTAATGTGTTTTTAGCAGCTTTTTTAAAGTGCTCCACCATATCAGCTTGGCGAATTCCTATTGGCAGGCTATTCCAGATTGTAGGTGCATAACAGCAGAAGGCCGCCTCACCACTTCTTTTAAGTTTAGCTCTTGGAATTCTAAGCAGACACTCATTTGAAGATCTAAGGTTACGATTTGGAATATAGGGTGTCAGTCACTCCGATATATAAGATGGAGTGAGATTATTTAAGGCATTGTAAACCATAAGCAGTATTTTAAAGTCAATTCTGAATGACACTGGTAACCAGTGTAGTGACATCAAAACTGGAGAAATGTGCTAATTAGAGCAGAATTAATACATTTTGTTCACTATGAAAATTCTATTTAATAACCAGAGCCAAAACACTAAGACAAAACCTTAGTTGAGACAAAAGAGCAAGAGTCAAAACCAGAATATCAAGTACTAATACTAATGCCTTCTACAAGCACTGGTTCACTGCTTGATTCTGTATCTCAGATAAAGCCACCAACGCCTCTGCATCTCAGTTCATTAAAGTCGTATCAGCAACCAGGCCATGCCACATAGCATCTCATTGCCTCATTGCAGTGGCTTTCAACATGAGGATATGTCATTTCAAAAAAGTGAAATAAAGTGAAAAAGAAATCTCCTTCAAAATAATGAAATTTAATTCAAACTAATACATGGGATTAAAGTGTGAAAGTTAAACTTTTGACATGTACAACTCTCGAAAATGTATAAGAAAATTCAGAGCTTTTGCTCAGGTGCTTCGCTTCATCAGCTATAGCTTTATGGAGACTGGCACAGAGAATGCACTTTAAAATAAAATGCACAGAGAATAGCCCCAAAGCAAATGGGATGTCATCAAATGGGATGAAGTTTCTGTGTTCTGGTAAGACCAAAATTGAGCTTTTTGGCCATCAGATGCTATGTTTGGCCTAAGCCAGATTACTTTGCAAAAATCTGTTTTTACTTTGACATTAAAGAGTCTTTTTCTGCTCATCAGTGTCAAAAGTCCTAATTAAATATACTGTATTTAAACACTGTATACAGTAAAATTTGAAAACTTTATATAGGCACTGTAAGAAACACGGATCAGATACACTCATGCAGTTGTCAGTATAAGCGACTGTTGAGTAGCCCTTTGACCAAAAGATGAAAGCAGTCCCTGAATCTAGTGGTGTAAGTGCTAATGGGCCTGTACTAAGTCAGGAACCTTGTACTGGTAATATTCTGAGCTGACTTTCCTACTCCCTGCAAATTCCTTGTTTTCAAGAGGTGCTGTACCAAGACTTTAAGCTGTCAGTGAGGACAGGAATCCACAGCGCATCTAGAGAAGTTAGTGAGCATAGATGGAAAGATTCAGGTTGTCCTCAGGAATTTGACATTAAGACTTTGGTGAGCCTTCTTAGCAATAGCCAAAATGTGTTGTCACAAATTTTCATAAATGATAATGACTCCTAAAAATGTAAAGCTTATGACTCTCTCCACAGCATTTATGTCAGTGCACATTGGAGGATGCTTCTTTAAGTCCATGACCACTTACAAAGTTTTTTGTGACATTAACTGAATTATGTTAGAAATGAACGCTATGATTTTATTTTTATTGATAAAACTTTAGTTGGCCACACTATGCAGCAGAAAGCTCAGTTCACCGCCCTGTAAGGTACTTGTGGTGAGTTTTTCAGTTAGGTATTCCAATATCCAGTTTTAGATGGTCGCACCAAGACCAGTTGAAAGAGCTTGGTGATCAGTTTTAGTAGGATAACAAGATTATGGTCTTGAGGAGGAGGAGAAGGTTAGGAGCACGCACTGATACAGCGCATTGCCGAACCGACCACATGACAAACCAACTCAGGATCCCAGATTAGGACCTGAGTGCAGCCATGCAACGGGTGACACCTCAGCACCACATTATTTCAGATGGATTGGAACAGTGTGAGGTTTTTTATAGTGGCTAAAGTGCCAATTCAGCCACCAACCCCCAGGTTTTTCCCTAAAGGTTGGAGAGCCAACATGCAGGGCTGGATGCAGATTAAAGTCATATCCAGAATGGAGCAATTGCTGGTTAAGGCCTTGCTCAAGGGCCCAATGAAGTAGAGTCACTTTTGGCATTTATGGGATTCGAACCAGCAACCTTCCGATTGCCAGTGCAGATCCCTACCTCAGAGCCACCACTATGCCCAATGGTCTTATGGTCTTGGTTAGTCTATAAATGGTACTCTAGTTCAAAGGTTTTCAGTTTCTTGGATGCCACAGAATAAGTAAGTGCACATCACGGTGTCTCACTCTTTCATGTGTGTCTTAAAATGCAAAGTGCTAGAGCATGGTAGCAGTATTAGTATTGATTGGTAACTGATGGTTATAAAAATGTAATTAAAAATTATAAGATTATAAAACCTTAAACTTTATTCAATTAATACTGTATGTGCAACCCTAAATTCTACAGCCATCTTACAAGCTTGATAACTGAACAAATAAACTTACTGAATTGATGATACATCACTGGTGCATGTGTACGGGTTAATGCAAAAATAAAGTAGGCAGGACACCCAACCCAACCCAAACCCACCCCCTCCCTCACCCCCCCATCCCGAATAAAAAACACATTTAGTCATTTCATGGAGTCATCATTCATTCATCCATTCATTCATTTTCTATTTATGCTTATCCCAGTGCATAGTTAAGTGCCAGGAACTGTAAAAGCAGCAGTGGGTGCAAGGCATGGTCCATCATTAAACTGAACACTCTTGAGACCTTTGAAAAATACTTGAAGAAAATGTTTAAATGACTTGTTTTGCTGTAGAGGATAGCTTTGCTGCCACTTTTCTTGCTGGGGAGCCATATGTGGAGTTTTTGTGATCACACAGATTTGTTGCATTGGCAGTCATTTCCAAAAATATGCTGTTAAGTGAAGGGGCCATGTTAAACTGGCCTTTTATGAGTAAATGTTGGATTGTGCAAGAGTGTGCCCTGTGACAGTAAGGGTCTACCTCAAAATCATCTCCTCTGGTATGCTAAAAAGGCAGAAAATGGATGGTTGTTTATTTCTGTAACATTTATTTTGTTTTCCTCATCTTCATTATAGATATATAGCAAAGCAACCATGGGCACTAAAATCAACCAACATATTGTACACGCTAATAAAATGTGCCCAGCTGGCTGTCATGAACTTGGGAGTTTCTTTAAGCAAAGTCCCAAAAACGTCCCAAGTGTCTGTTAGCTGTTGGCTTGTATGACAAAAGGGCAAATGAAGAATCTTTATAAAAGAAAATATTTATTTTCACAAAAATAATGCTCTGTAGCACAAAGAAGCTAAGAGCAGCTGAAAGGGCCCAGAAGGAGATGCCTTTTCAAATAAGCAAACCAATAGCAAACAAGTCCCAATACACAAACCCAGAGAATAGTCATAAACAGAGCAAAAGAGGTCGAAACCCAGTTAATCAAAGAAAGCACAGCAAAACAGAGACCTCACCAATGCTCAGCACATACCATGTACTGCAAGGGACAGCGCGTTCCTCTGGCTTTATAGGATTGAGGGCAGTCCATCAATGGAGATGTGCAGGTGGCCCCACCTCCTGGAGAACCACCCACAAAATACATGGAACATGGTAGAACCAGCATAGACACATAGAAATTAAATAATATAATACACAAAGCCTACAAAAAACAGAATAATGCAAATAAGTAATATAAATAACTATAGTGGTGACTGCCTGTTAAGTTCCACTTTGAGCAGGACTGAAGATTCTGACACGTTAATCTACCGGTAACTTCTTCTATATGATTTAATGAACTTTATTACAAAATATAAGCAAAGTAAAGAGCATAATACATTTATTAAACTTGGCCTAACATATTTCCAAAAATGCTGTTTCCTTTATTGTAAACCTATGTAATAATATCCAACTAAAGCAGTCAAAAAACTGTTGCTCCATGTCCTCCTCAACAACAATCATCTGACTCAACCCGTTTTACAGAGGTAAAGCTAGAAGCAGGTCAGATTAATGGAGCACAATTGTACACAAAGGCATGGCTAATCAATTTATACGGTACTTATACTTTAATACAGACATTTAGAAATTATTATTTAAATGGCTCTTACAATAACAGCATTAACACAAGCAAATGAATCAAACATGAGCAGAAAAAACATTAATAAAAGGAATTTGAACACCAGCCAGGGGAGGAACCATGGCTGACAGATAAAGCCTAGTTTATACTTGACACATCCACCCTGGGTACAAGGGCCACTCAGTGATATCAATGATATCAAATTTGGGATTTTACCACACTTTGCGCATGGGAATTTTTCTAGCTATGCAGCACGGAAGACGTGGCAGCCAGTTATCCAAAATGGTGGATTTAATGGAGAGGCCAGTTACATGGCTGCCACAAGGATGAACAAAGTGCTGATTATGACACAACAAGTCATCAAAATGCAAAGCAGACATGCATCTACTCATTGTGTTGGTCCTCCCAGTCGCAAGAATATTACACTTGCCTTTCTTTTCTTCACTTTATAGGTCTAACACTTCACCTCCTCCTTTTCTTCCTCTTAAAGTCAGTAAGAGCAGGCACAACTGTTCTTCCTTCAGCAGAGTCTCACATCCTCTGCTGTGACATTGTTGGCTATGTAACACTGACCACACACTGTCACTTACAGACTAGGAGAATATCAATGCTCCAATTGAACGGGCCGCAAGAAGTGTAAATGTGTTTTGGTCACTCACCACCTGAGTCCTTTGTGTTGCGGTCTGAACGCTGGCTTCACATGGTACGTTTATGTACAAACCAGGGTTGACACTGGTACTGGTTATTGTTTTCACAGTACAATGTGGAGAGTGCAGGTATTCTAACCAAGCATCTGAAATACATTTATTTGCTGAAGAGAAGCTTTAATTTGAGAATTATATTGAAGCCTATAAAACTGTGAAATAGAATTTTGAAGAATAGATGATGTGCTGTAAGTGGTACACAACCATCACAGGGCTTGGGAACTTTAAAGTCCATCATTAGAAAATGGAAAGAATGCGTAACCCATTCAATTTTAGCTGAATATCTGGACAAAAAAAGAACCATGGTGAGAGAAATGGTCTTTAATGTTCTATACTATCTCAAATGAGAAAAAGATTACATTCTAACAGATATGTCCAAAACTTTTTTAAAAGATGGCCAGAATTCACTAATAGAATTTTAGAATAGGCATGCAGAGCCTGTGTTTGACTTTCTTACGCAATTAACAAAGCTAGATGGGGTCTTTCTGCTCTGTTAACTTGGAGTTTAAACTTCTTTTTTTGTCTTTGTATTTCTGATTTTTCATTTGTTTTTCTCTGGATTGATTTTGAAGTAAATTGTTGCATCTGTTACGTTATTATTTTTTTGACTGAGTAGCATGCCATTGCAAATTCTTTGCTTTGAAAATAAAAATTAAAAATAAAAGAGAGAGAAGTGACCTGTAACCTGATAAAACCACAGAAACCCATGAGGTAAGATTACAATTTTTAGTGGACAACTGTATTTTAAAAAATTCATACACAACAGTTTCTTCACTGATTGGATGCAAATCCTAAGAAAATTTCTTATTATACAGTATACGTACTGTATGTAGTGGTCTGAGAGGCCTGGTTTTAGTGGCAGCAAGCAGAGCACTTATCAGGGTACAGAAGAAACACAATGGGTGAACCAGTCCCATACAGGCAGCCAGTTGACCAGATGATACATTTAGACATCCACACCAGGTCAGTTTAGAGTCACCAGTCTAACCGGCATGGCTTTGAGAGGTGAGAAGATAACTGGAGTTCTCAGAGGAAAGCTCACGCCTACACAGGGGGGACATTCAACCTATTATGATCAATATAAGCTCTCCTAATAGTATGACATAATTAATCAATAGCACTTGTATAGTTACCTGAAGAAATGATAAATAATACCTCTTGGCTTTGTTGACGTGTGTGCACACAAAGGGGGTTGGGGGTATTTGGTATACTTACATTACTTTTTTACTTGCATATGCCAGGGCGCATATCCTGGTCTCCCTGATGGTAGATCATCACCCACCCATGAGTTATAGAGACAGTTACACTCCACATGAGTCTACAGTAATAACATTTACCATTGTCATTACTTTCTATATACATTGCATAGATTTCATGGCCTTTTCAGATATGTACAATAAACAACAGGGAGACTCATTTCGATCTGATGTAATTATTTGTATTAAGTTTACATGAGGACATACTGTTTTACTTTGCTCTGTCCCTTTAAATCGAGAGGAATGTGCCGCTGCAAGTCGTTAACTGAGAGAAGGTGAGATGTTAATTACCGTCTCGCCGCTGTTAATGGACAATCAGATGGCCAGCTGAGCAAACCGAGGAGAAACATGAAACAACACGAAGACTAACTGTAGATTAGCTAACTTGGTATTGATCTTGCTCTGCTATTCACTGCAACTGGTCTTAGACCCGAGGATCATCTCCTCTTAGGACCGCACTACATAGTCTGCTCTAAATCCACAGCTAGTATGGCACAATCTCAGGCACAGTGCAAACAACCAAGAGAGTTCAAAGTGAGAGTTGAATCCAGTTACATGAGAAACAAAATTCCTGTTTACCCCAACAAAAGAAACAAAGATTGACTGCCATGACTGTGCATTAATTGTATTCAGTGTGACAGTAGGGGGCAGTATTGCTCCCTTGAACCCTCAGGTACCACGCCAGACACCAGGTAAAAGTGCAATAATTCTTTGTTTTATTATAATAATTATGTGCACCAAGCACCCTCCACTCCACACTATTCATTAACCAAATACAATACTAAGTAATCAATAAACCAATCCTCCACTCCCAGACGCGTTGCCCACCTACCACCCAGCTCAGCTCGCCGTCTGGGAGCTCCCACAGTCCTTTTATACTCCCTGACCCGGAAGTGTTCCTAGCCAACAGTCCACAAGTCCTTATTCCTTTCTGGGTCAGGGTAAATAGTACTTTTTCTTCACCCCGGAAGCCTGTCGCTCTTCATGTGACTAACTTCCGGGTCATAGTGCATAAATGAGTCTACTGGCCTCCCAACAGCGACTCCCAGTGGTCTCCAAGGTATCCAGCAGGGCTGAGCATAAAAACTACATAGTCCATGAGGCCCTGCTGGAATTCGGGATCCGTCCATGCTCTCGGGAGAGCTCCTCCTGGCAGCCTGGGGGTGAGGGCCGGAATATGAAGCCGGCCATCCCTCACATCAGATACTGTGTCTAATTTAATATTCTAAAGTAGACAAGCTTCCTCAAAGAAAGAATGCAACATATAAAAATAGATTTTCTATTATTCATAATATAAATGATTTATACAGCCTTTGATATGGAAACAGTGTTTATTTGACTGTCAGTTCTTATGCGTAGCATAAAGAAAACCTGTATATAAGAAAAACTAAAATGAGCTTTGTTTAAACTGATTATAGTTGCTATTAGACAGAACACTTACATGTGGACATGCAGCTCTAATCCCAAACAAAAATTATAGATCATACTTCAAATTACAAAATCTAGGAAATACAATCTGCTTAACGGTTAAAAATTTTGGAGTATTTTTATGGTGGGAGACTAAAAATATATTTTGTTTTGATTATCGAGTTGCACTTTATTATAATAAAAAAAGTGAAAAAAGGTGTAGGGTGAAATTAGGCCATATTATTTATTTCAAGAATAGTTTTCACCTGCTATTACATTGAATGCATTCAAAAAATAATGTAACAATATGTAGCCCCCAGCCTCATGAAGATAGTTCTGCTGCATTGAAGTAAAACTCAAATGAAGTTGAACAGAGCCTTGACATTTTCATAAACTACTGATTTCCACACAGATCCACGTCATCTTTCTAGTGTGTTGTACCAGTAATATTCTTTATGCCATTAAATAACAAGAAATCGCCTATAAAGATAAGACTGTGTGACACACCCCACTCATGTTAGCACATAAAACAATGAAGAAATTATTTTAAATGTTGAATCTACATAAACTAACTTTGTCAAAGATTTTAACTTTTCTTTTTTGTGCCTGCTCTTTGCAGCTCTTCTTAATTATTCAGTTTCTACTGTCAAATGTTTTTTATGATTTTTTCCCCTGGTCGGTAATGTCTTTGTGGACATCTCTGTCCTAAAACACCTGGGCTCCACTCTGAGCTTTTCAATACTGCTGATGTCCGTGGAAGCAGTATAGCATTGGTGGATCGTGCATTTCACACCTAGGCCTTCAGTAATGCTCCGTCTGAATCAACCCACCCCTCAAAAACTAATTTATGGTTATAAATATGCAGAAATACAGTATAAAGAGCTGTTGCATCGCAGATAGATAACTCCTGTAGCCACAATAAATGCCTTTATTGAAAAGACAAACCAGGGGTGAACAAGTTCCTTTCTACTGCAGCCACAGCCGCGACACACATAAAAAACATTAATAATAACTCATAAACTTACAATATTATTTAGGAAAATCGCAACATTTTACTCACCAAAAATTCGGATTATTTGTAAACAAAATCCATCCTTCTCTCTTTCTGAAAAACAGTTCAATTACTCTGTCATACAGATTATCCGTGCGCTTCAGTTCAATCACGAGTCCCTTTCTATCGCCATCGAAGCTAATGCTTGAAGTCGAATATGCCCTGTCGTATTTCTGGCATAAGTTTTAATTCGCTTTAGGGCTGAAAATGTCCACTCGACAGAAGCAGTGGACACGGGAATGGTCACCGCCAAACATACCAATGTGAACAGCTGCCCCATGCTCTCATTCAGATTTTCCTGATGAAGGAAGTCAAGGAGATCAGTGGGAGATTCTCCTGCAAAATCATCCATGGCATACATTACAGTCAGTTCTGTTTTTAGCCTAGACAGATCAAAAAGCGCTCCGTGGCTCTGTGTTAAACTGGAGAAGGCTGCATGTGGGAAATTTTTCTTGTATTCCCGAAACTTCTGGGGGTCAAGGAGCGTGACAAACATCAGTTTTTCGTGGTCTTGAAATCTGGTCTTTGTCTGGCATATAATATTGTCCAGAATCCTGCCATGTAGTTGCGAGGATCTTGCGCTTGACCTCTTTGTGCGCTCGGAGCGCCTGCAGTGCGTTCAGTGGCCTCGTAGAATTCCTCATATCGGCTTCTATCTCATTCAACGGTGTCACAGAACTCCTTTACCCTAGCCAGACAAAACTGCACATCCAGTTTTTTGTCCTGTAGTATTAAAAAGAGCACGTCTGAAAAATGCCATTGAATGTGTGAAGCAAAAAACAAAACTCAAAATCATCCAGACGTGCTTTAAATTCATCAGCACAGCGCACTGTGTCCTCATCATACTCATCATGATGCTCCAGAATGTGATGAAACAGTTCCCTTAGAGCAACTCTCTTCTCAAAGACTGTATTGACCACTCTGAATGTGTACTGCCACCATGTTGGTGCCACACGAGGGAGACGCCGCTGGCAGATTTCGTCCAGTAGTTGCATGCGCCGAGGCGATCTAGAAAAAAATGCAGCAAGGCCATTGAGGTGGCCGAAAAAGATCTTGCATTCTTTAAGCTTTGAGGCCCCTTGAGTCAGTACTAAATTGAGCCGATGTGCATAGCAGTGTATGAATAAAGCCAAAGGTGCTCTCTCTTTAACTTTAGCCTGCACCCCATTTAATCCAGAAGACATGACCGCTGCGCCGTCAAAACACTGTGCCACAACTTTACCCAGACATTCATTTTCCAACAAAAATCTGATGATAAGACCTGTAATGTCATCAGCTCGCTTCCCACTGGTAACATCTTCAAATCTGACAA
>JANRMT010062842.1:7342423-7407394 GCA_026402145.1 Polypterus bichir lapradei | reverse complement strand
AATGTCATCAGCTCGCTTCCCACTGGTAACATCTTCAAATCTGACAAATCGCTCCTTGACACTTGTGCCCGTTACGTAACGCAGGATCAGTGCTAGCTGCGCTGCATTACTTGCGTCTGTCATCTCATCCACCATAATAGAGACAAACGGTGCTTTTTTAACGTCACTTCTTATCTCTTCTCCCATCACTTCAGCAATAGCAGTGATCAGGTCGTTTTGTATTTTACCCGACGTCCCACTAAACACTTTATTGGTGGACAGGTGGTAATGTAAATCCGTGTTGCTCTCAGCAGTGAGAGAAAGAAGCTCCACATAGTTCCCTCTGTTATTGGATCCCGCGCTTTCATCGTGTCCCCGAAATGAAAGTTCCTGTTTGCTCAAAAAAATGACACAGTCTATCAGTCTTTTTAAGATTTCTCTGTTTTTCTTCACCTTTTCGTTGTGGAGCTCCGTTTCCCTGCGCACTTGCTCGTTCAGCTGTACATCCACTCTGGTTTCCCCAAAAGTTTTGGAAAGCACCGTTGCTTTTAAGTGTCCAGCAGTGCTTTGCTGTCTCGTTGCTGCCTTGGTTAGGCAAGTCAAATTTACAAACCCAGTGTGGCTCCAAACACCATGTCGATCAGTGGTAAATAACAAGCACTCCCTGCAATACAATTTGCAGTGTTCCTCGGACCCTGTGAGCCAGGGGTACCGCTCGTAGTTGGTAACCTAAAAGTGGCGGACAAATCCTCCTCCTGGTTGTGACAGGCTAGCTAGCTTCGGAGTTGTCTGACCTTTCTTAACAATGTCCAGCTTTTCTTGAAAAGTCCATCTTGAAAATGGCCTTGAAAGTAAATCTGCCACCAAATCTATTTCTTCTCCTCCTTCAGCCATTGTGGGGTGACAAAATAGCTATTAACCATCCTATCCAAATGGGTCTGAATACGGTGACGTTGCTGTACGCCTGCTAGAGGGCCCTAGTGACACCAATTCAAAATCTGATTGGTTGAAGCAACAGTTTAATCGACATTTATTTTGTGTTAGAGGGCCTGCAGAACGGATTGTGAAGGCCTCCGGGCAGACTTCTTTGACTTTGACCCTGCCTGGCAACAAATGATGGCTGAAATGTGATTGGTTAAATGCTCTAATACGAAGCACCACAACCATCGGAAAAGCTATGAAAGGAAGCGGACAGACTATTTGGAATTATTTAATAAGTATTCATGGACAAAATATAATTAACATCAGTTTGTGATTCAGATATTTTTTTAGGCCAGCAGAGAAGGCCTTGCAGGCCCTGACAGCCCACCACTGCAGTATAGAAATAGGAGGACTTACTTCATTTTAATTTTCTAATATAGTACTGCAAAACAGAAAAATGGTTCATTTACTGTTTTCAAGTCTGGACAGAAAAACAGATTATGGTCAAACAGCTTCACTTTTTTCTTTTAATGTGCAATATTGAAAACAAGAAGTTAATGTTAAAAAACACCATTTTCAGCCAGTCCATTGTAACACACACAATATGTCTTTTGCAACTTTCTGCTACCTCCAGTTTGCCTGTATGATAGAAGTTATGGATCATTAATTTCTTTTAGAAAACTATAAAGCAACTAACCAAATAATCTGCACAGTGATACTTCATATCTAACGAACCGCAGCATTTTTTTAATCCAGCTAATATTGCTTAAATTCTTACAACATGCAAATGCTGAGAGCAGAATGCATTTTCAACCACAGTTGCAGTGTCTGTGTTTATTTGAAATAAAAAATGCTGCAATGTGTTTCCTTCCGAGGGACATATCAAGCTGCTGTGCTTCCTGGGACAGATCAAGAAACCAGTTTTGTAATGTGCAAGGGTGGGTGCTTTTGAATTTTCAACCAGACTTTGAAGCTAAAATTAAAGTCACAAGTAGTTGCCAAATCGTACCCTAATTGTCACTAAAGTTCTTATGAATTCTCCAGAACAAGGCAGTTCAGGTCACTCCCTTGTATTCAGGACAATCAGAGGATTTGTTGCATCCGCACAGGCAGTTTTCTTGGCTAACGACATCTATGAATGGTAACAACATTTATTTCTATAGCAAGTTTTCATTCTAAGAATGTAGCTCAAACAAGATATCAAATTAAAAAGTTTCAAGAAAAGAAAAGCAAATTGTAAATCGATAAGAATAGGAATGCATAAATGGCATACCAAAATGAGTAAATAAGAATAAGTCAATACACAGTTACATAACACAGATATACAAGTCTTAGATAAATAGACACCTTATTTATACATTCATTTCAAGTTTTTAATGAGAAGTCTGATACTAGGGTCTAGTGGCTGGGGAGGACAGAAAAAAAAATCTAGAGGCAAGAAACTGTAAAAGCAAATTTTTGAGGAATTCCTTGGCCTTAAGACCACCCAGCTCCCACTGGGTATTCTACCTAACATAAATTAGATTAAATTGTTCCTTATTGCTTTATAAGCTTTTTCCTAGAAGATTCGATGCAGTGAGTCTCACCGAGAGTTGAAGTATCTGCTTCACCTCCCTAGCATTAGAGTGAGCATCACTTGGGCTATAAAAATGGTGCACAAAGTGTTAGTGCTGAGTGTCACTCGAGCAAGTGTAAAGACCCAACTTGTGTAAGCCTTAGGCCTGGGAATTACTCGGGCTGTAAAAATGCTAACAGTGTTAGTCCAAAGTGTTAATCGTACAACAATAAAGGAGTGTCTTACATACTTGTCAGGTCCAAGCATTACCCAGGCAATGGCAATGACGTGTCTTCTCCTAGCCTCATAATGTCTCATAAGAAACATTTTTCAGCAGCCCCGGTGTTACACGCTCTTGACAGTGATGCGAGCAGTGATGTTAAGCAGCCTCTCATCAGCAGTGATGGCGAAGAGAATCTGTCTTCAGGCACTGAAATTGAAATGGTCAGTGAAACCAAAGGTGATTCTAATGAATCTGCAAGTACACTCACATTTGAGTTTTTGTTGACCCCGCTTCAAATAAAATAAACAACTCGGTACATCCACATAAAAAACGACAAGGGGTGAGCGAGCTATCTTGAAGGCTTTTACTGGACGTACTTCGTTGTAAACTGAAATATATACAAAAGAAACATACAGGTATTTACATGTGTACAAAGACAATAAAGAATAATTTACAAAGCAATACATAGCAGACAGTGTACATTAAACAATAGAGCTTTAAAAGACACTTACAAGGCGAGTGATTTCCACAGTTGGATCAAGACGAAGAGAAGCGCGTAGGCAGAGGTTCAAATTGCTGCGTACTACAACTAACCAGACACGGGTTTATATACCCTAAGGATACGTTTTGGACGTGACCGAAACAAGAGATAAAGGGGTGCCTACGTGAGACACATGGGGTGTATTGTATTGAAATGTTTATTATGGGACCTACGTGCTTTATGTGAGTTTCATATACTTTTATAGTACCACTGTGAGTGTGGGACGTGACTGACAGGTGTGTTAATAAATGACAAGATGAAGGGGGAGCACAGTTCAACAAATAACAGTCTCAGCTAACAAGATGTGGGGCAGAACATAGAGGTTAAGTTCCAACATTGCAGGCAGTACTGCACAGTACTTCAAACAAAATGCCACCAATGGCAACTGGAAAAGAAAGCAGAGAAAAGTAGCGATTAACATTGATTGCAAGTTAATTGAGGAATTTGTTATTTCTATGCATATATAATCTATTAGAAGAAGAATGATAAGCAATTATTACTATGAAAAGGAGAACAGTAACAATTCCAGACATGAAACAGAATTAACCAGGACATTCCCAAAATATGTGAAAGTTCACAAAGAAATGCATTAAATGAAAGCTTGACACAAATGTGAATCATATGCAGGGGAGAAAAATCAAATAAAGAAGGCAGCTGGTCCTGATCGAGACCACAAAACATACTGGTGAGACCAAAGGTCAAGACCAAGATAATTCTGAGTACAAATCAAATAACCCTGCGCTCATGACAAGTCCAAAGTCCAGAATCCAGCACTACAGCCCAATTCACAAAGAATGTAGATACCTGCTGAAATCATTTTGACTGTTATGATAAACAACTTACTGGTGCAGGCTGAAGTTCAAAAAAGATACGGGAGCATTTCTGTCTGTGCATGTTGCAGTTAGGATGAGAATCAGTGCCTCCAAATAGGAGGTCAAGGATCTCTTCCGTAACATTGCGGTTGCTCTCTTCAGGTATAGTAGGGCTGAACAGCTGCACCATGTCAAGTTCAGGTACCTTGGAGTATTTTAACTTCTTATTTTTGTTTTCTTACTAACGTTTGTATCCATTTTTGAATATAGCAACCTATTCCACGTTGTATTTTTTTTCTCCTAATTTCTGACTATGCTTTTATTTGTTCCTCTGTGCTATTCCCTTTTTATGTACAGTAAATCTAGTTACTGACCCCTTTTTGTATTTTTCACCCTCAACGTCTCATTTACCATAGGCTAATATCCCAACCTTAAACTTTGCCATCATCTGTACTCGCTCCTCTAGGTCCACCATGTCCTCTGCCTACTTAGCTGACTTATTTTCAGAGTGGGATGCAAGTGGTGAAGATGGGGTAGAGGGGCGTGAGACAGCAATGGCTTTGAAGGGCAGAACAAATGAAACATAACACGGACACAGAAGTAGTAATAAGGCGCTTATCCCTGTTAAGAGAATTGGTAGAAGCCTTGAAATTCAAACTTGTCTCCTTCAAATCTAGATTCCACTTTCAAAATTGATGTCATATGTCAGTTTTTTTTAATTCCAAAGCCTCACAACTGTTTCAAAGGCAAACCTTCCTGATTCCATGTATTCCCTTTTAGGACTGTATTAAAGAACCATGATCTGAGGTCAAGACAAGAGTTAAAAGCCCATCTAACAAACCAGTGGCCTTCCCCGGGGGCTCTGGACTCCAGTGCTGTTGCCTTGGATACACTGTTCTACAGAAAGCGTGCAGGGCAGTGGGAAGAGTACGTATACCACTCTGCTTCTTGTATGTTGTCTTCTTTAACTCCTTTAAAGTCACATGTCTTGCTCCTGATACACATATTTAGAAGTTTCTCAAAAGGAGAAAATCTGAGTTAAGAAAAGGTTTCCTTCAAACTTATATACCTCTATACATTCGCTTTTCATCATTGTATGTGATGATGTCTACTCCGAGATATGATTAAGCCTTCCTGGTACACCACAACATAATTTTCTTCATTTTATTTCTGTTGTGGTGCAGAAAGATTGCTCAAGAGTAGAGTTCTTTTGAGAAGAAGTCTTGCAATTGCTTTACATAACCCAACTAAGAATACTCATGTTGTCTGTAACACTAACATGGAAGGACTGAAGCCTGCCTCATGAATGTTTTGTGGAGTAAAGCACACATACAGAGAGTTCAGTGCCACACTGCTTCTTACTGGCAATGTGCACTGGGCGTCTCGTGCACCTCATATTACCACAAAGCTTTGTAATGCCTTATTATCCTGAACAGACTATGCTGATCTTCAGAGTCTCAACACTCTAAAAAACAAACCTCTGATGGGACTCATTGGAGCAGATCATTGTGACCCATTTCTTTTATACAGTTGCTCTGTTTATTACATGCATAAACCAAATATTCCAGTTTTTACTAAGTCATTATACATAGTCATTTTGATTAATAAAACACAAAGATGTCATTTTTCAGTTCCATAACTTACTTAAGATTTCTTAATATTCCAACCCAATGCTGTTCCTTATGGGTCCTTTTCAACAAAATTCTGACACCTCCTTTTAGGTGTCCTGGACATTAAATATTTCACCCAAACCTAATTTATATCGATTGAGTACCTTGGTGTCAGTGATCCTAACATTTAGAACAAATTTCATTAAGAATGTTTTATGTGATGTCAACAGACAAAGCACCTTAAATGCAGCAGGAAATCCATTAACGTCAATGGTGGGTCAAAACTGACCCAAAGGACATGGCAGTGTTCAAAATGTGTAGCAACTGTGCCTTAATATAACATTTGGAAAACTGCTTTGCTTTTTGCACAGTTAGTTCACATTGCTAAAAACCTTCACATTCTGAGCTAAAAAGATGACATTTAGGATGTTTTTATGGGTTATGAATAAACTACCCAAAATTCAGTGGACAATCCATTACTATTCAAAGGTGAGTCAAAACTGACCTGAGGGACATGGCAAAATCAAAATATTTTAGATGCTGTACAAATTTGGGAGTTTTAAATTTATTCTACTGTTCGTTAATTAGGGATAATATAGGAAAAGTCACATTTCATCCTAAGCAGATACATTTATGGCGGGTTTACTGATCTCAAACACAAAAGATTTGACCCAATATATTTAACTGGCACTGATTCTGACATCTGATTCTTCTGAACTCAGTAGGAGTATCAATGTACTGCCACTTAGTTTAAATCAGGAGGTATTAAAAGATTTATTATGAGTACCCAGACGTTTTTTATGTATTTAATATAATATTTTGTACCTGAAGCACATATAAACAGTATTGTACTGAACGTTTTTAGAAGTAATGAATTGAACAATTTCTGATTGCTGTTTTCACTTCTACATTTCTGTTATTTATTTATTTAAATTGTCAACACCAATCAAATACAAATTATAAATTTACTCATGAATTCCAGTACAGAGGACTGAACAATATCCCAGCAAGCACATTAACTGGACTGTATCCCAGCAGTTGGCCAAGGGCAGGAACTAGAACTGGATGGGATGCTAATCCACCTGAGCACATTCACCTCCACACAGCCAAGTGAAAAACACCAGTTAATCAAACACGCATGAGAGAAGAAAACCAGAGAGCCCAATGAAAAGTCAATGCAGGCACAAGGAGAATATGCAAAGTGCAAAGTTGGTTTGGGATTTAAATCCAGGACTGCGGAGATTTAAGGAAGCATTACTTACTATTGTATCACCAAAAACGTACATATTTGCATATTTAGATACAAACATTAGTGTGATTGCTTATGACTGGACCAGGTGAGAACATCATGAATACCCAGGAACAAAATCACATGAGAACAGCTGTCTCCTTACAGAAGGTACCTCATCCAAGGATCAAGAGCTTCTGAGCAGAGTCAGTACAACTGAACCCGCTGCTTCACTCTCTCATCTTCTCCTATGGAGACCTAGGTTTGCTTCCCAGGTCCTCCCTGCGTGGAGTTTGCATGTTCTCCCCATGTCTGCATGGGTTTCCTCCGGGTGCTCCGGGTTCCTCCCATAGTCAAAAGACATGCAGGTTAGGTGCATTGGCGATCCTAAATTGTCCCTAGTGTGTGCTTGGTGCGTGTGTGTGTGTGTGTGCCTTGCAGTGGACTGGCGCCCTGCCCAGGGTTTGTTCTTGCCTTGCGCCCTGTGTTGGCTGGGATTGGCTCCAGCAGACCCCCATGACCCTGTGTTAGGATATAGTGGGTTGGAATATGACTGACTGACCATTCATAGTCATACCGCCACATATCATTTCATAAGACGATCTATAAGTGTAAGCAAATTAAATACAGGAAGTATAGTAATCAAGTTATGATGAAAGCATAAACACCCTTTGAGAAAATAAGGTGAAGCTAGAAAGTTACACTTGACAAAAGAGTCCGTGACCATCACTTAATAAATATAACATTCACGATAGGAGACAGTGGGACTTGAAATGGTGAAACAGAGGTTCAAATGTCAGTTTTCACATGATTAAGGAGTTCTTTCCTAGTAGTACTTCAATTTATGTCTGTAAGCCCCCCACCCCACTATGGTACACATAGGCTAAGCATATTAACTTTCTGTACCGCATGTGTTTGTGTACATTTTTTGTAATGCATTCATAATCAGTCAAATCAAGAAAATGAAAGACAATATTAGCAATCCATTAGAATGATTTCCAAAACAGTTGATATGAATATCACATGTGAGGCTGTCTGCTTCTATTAATGCATGAAATAACTTTCTTGGGTTTTTTGAAAGTCATCACGAGTAGGGAATCCCGCATTTCATTCCCGGGAATCCCGGGCTCCCGGGTATGGCACAGTGCACGAGCATCTTGCATGTGAACGGTTTTAGAATGACCAACACTTATTTTTAATAAAACTACTGCAATATGTTGACACAAATAAAAGACTAACCTTATCTACAAGCAGTTCATGCTGTCATATAAGTACATGTATCTTTAGTTGTGGTAATAAGAGCGTAGAAAGAACAAAGTCCTCAAAGGTGGCGCACTGGTAGTGCTGCTTCCTTACAGTAAGGAGACTGTGGAAGATTGTGGGTTCTCTTCCCGGTTCCTCCCAGTGTGGATAGCGCTTTGAATACTGAGAAAAGCGCTATATAAATTACATTATTATTATTATTATTATTAACGTGTCCAGCGTGCGGTCATCCAGGCAAGAGTGCATCTTCGTGCAGAAGTACGCTAGCCGCTGAGAAAGCACGCTCTGCCTCCATTGAAGTAGGCGGCACAATCATCAGATACTGATACACTTGTTCTAAACAACGCCCGTGCTTGCCATTGCTCTGAAACACCGCCATTTCAGCTTTTACTGATGCATCCAGTTTCTTATCATCATTCTGTGATGGCAAGTTTCTTGGCACAGATAATGCGGATGCAACAGACTGACGTATTGCAATTTCAAGTTGCTGTTCAAAGCTGCTATCTGATGAAGTGCAAGCTGCAGCAATGGCGCCACCTTAATTATTTTCAGCTATAACTCTGTTATTTCTTGATCGATTTTTACACTTTTACACGCTATATATGCAAGCTTGGATGTTCCCGTAGGGAATCCACATTCCCGGACATTTTTCATTCCCGGGAATTACAGCAGTTTCATTCCATTAAATTGCTGTAATTCCCGGGAATGAAAAATGTCCGGGAATCTGGATTCCCTAATCACGAGTGTCAAACCTGTTGGCATTTTTTTTTTTACTGTATATCCATTAAACACTGCCTCACATAAATACTTGGTTTTGAACAAGATCAAGATTTATGAATTACAAATGCACCCTGAGTTACAGTGTGTCTCAATCTAGCAGACTAGAAAAATAATAAATATAAATTGAAACACCTTGTACTGTATGTATCAGTACACTATCAGCAGAATACTTCCTGTGGGATTTTATAGAAACCATATCATGAATTGCCATCACTTGAAATGTCAATACGTTTGTTCGAACAGGGAATTGTCTGGAGGATTTGTCTCAGTGTTTCAGCAAATCAGTTTGCAATTCAAAAATAAAGGAAAGATGGTGCATAGCAATAACCTATTATGAAAGATCTTACATAGTGACAATTTTATATGAACTGCTGTTTATAATATTTATTATTGTAGGTGGAAAAATCTTTTTCTTTAAAAGAAAACTTGGTTTGAGAGGCTTACATTAATATTACGTTTCTGAAGCACCATCCATAAGGGCAAAATGAAATGGGAGGTGAGGAATTTATTAAAAATAATAAAGTAATCAGTTATTTGAGTTCTTCCTCAAAGCTCTCTGTGTGGTTCTTGCCAGTGCATATAAACTGTGTAAAACAACAACAGCATTTATTTACTGTATATAGCACATTTTCATACAAACAATGTAGCTCAAAGTGCTTTACATGATAAAGAAAGAGAAAAAAGACAAAATAAATAATTAAAATTAAAAACAACATGCAACACTTAAATACTTAATATAAAAAAATACTACCGGTAATTTAGACATATACAGTATATTGGTTAGTACTTTCAGCCACCGAATTATTCAGCAGAAGTGTGTCAAGAAACGCTACTGGGGCTCCTTTATACCAACAGCAGTACGTCTGCCTGATGTGTCACTGAGACTGGGGCTGCTAAGTCTGAAGTTTTCTTTCTTTTTAATTTTCTTGATTTCTGTCTGTCTATCTATCTATCAATATCCTAATTCTAGATATATTAGATACAGACAAATAAGTTGTAAACTCTAAATGTTTAGGAAAACAACTGCTGCATGTGTGTGAAGTCACTGACTGATGTGGTTTAAAGAGAAGTTTGTTGTGTCGTCCATTTTTCTTATTTGTCAAATCAAAGGATTTCACTAAAAAATGGTGGCTATAAAATTTCCACCTTGGGCTCTTTCATGTTCGAAGAGTAATCAGAATTTACATCTTGTATAATTTTATTTAGAGTGATTTTGGATTAATTGTAGCAAAACAATTTGATGTATTACTCAGGAATCATGTCTGATCAACCTTCATCACTATGTACAAACAACATCACTTTTCCCTAAATCAGAATAAACATTTGATCATTGTAACAGAGACAGCCATCTGACCACAGTCTACATGGACATAGAGTAGTGTTTAAATGACACTTTTCTTCAGAGAGCAGAAATCCAATTATTAAATATTCAAATAAAATGCAATGGAAGTAAAAGCATGTCATGTGACAATAGCTGAAATAATTCAATTGAATTTGATAACATTTGATTAAAAAAATTCAGGAGAAGAATTAAATTAACACTTTCTTTGGGAAAAGGTGCACACATATAGAATATGTCATTCTTTGAAAATTTCGCTGATCTAGTTTATTTAAGGGAAAAGATGGGTATTTCTCAAGTCAAACGTATTTCTTCACAAACATGGTATATACAGTGATCCCTCGCTATATCGCACTTCGACTTTCGCGGCTTCACTCCATCGCGGATTTTAAATGTAAGCATATCTAAATATATATCACGGATTTTTCGCTGGTTCGCGGATTTCTGCGGACAATGGGTCTTTTAATTTATGGTACATGCTTCCTTAGTTTGTTTGCCCATTTGATTTCATACAAGGGACGCTATTGGGGATGGCTGAGAAGCTACCCAAGCAGAGCACGTATTACATATTAAATAAAACTCCTCAATGACATATGATATGCTTCCCGCGCGGTGCTTGATTGTTTGCTTTTCTCGGTCTCTCTCACTCTCTCTGACATTCTCTGCTCCTGACGGAGGGGGTGTGAGCAGAGGGGCTGTTTGCACAGAGGCTGTTTGCTTAGAAGATATGGACGCTCCTCTAAAAAATGCTGAAAGGCTACCTTCACATTGATCCCTTCATTGCGGCCGCTTTATCGTGGTGCCAAAACCCAACAGCCCTATTGATTTTTGATTGTTTGCTTTTCTCTCTCTATCTCTCTCTCTCTCTGACATTCTCTGCTCCTGACGCGCAGCTTGAAGAGGAAGATATGTTTGCATTCTTTTAATTGTGAGAAAGAACTGTCATCTCTGTCTTGTCATGGAGCACAGTTTAAACTTTTGACTAAAGGGTGTTATTTCATGTGTAGAGGGCTCTAATAATGTTAAAAAACATATTTAGAAGGTCGTAAACAGGTTTTCAATGCTCTAACTGCGAAAATATTAGATTTATAAATAAAGAATCCTACTTTGTGGAAATTCATTTATCTGTCTGGAGGGTTTACTGTATAACTGTGCGGAGAATATTTATAAACAGTGTGGGAGAGTTTCTAAGGGCTTAAAGTATATAAAAATAACCATACAAACATATGGTTTCTACTTCGCGGATTTTCACCTATCGCGGGGGGTTCTGGAACGCAACCCCCGCGATCGAGGAGGGATTACTGTATATGCACTTGCCATGTGTAATTGTGTTAAACACTTTCTTTAATTTATAAAAAAAATTTATAAAAAAAAATACATAGACAGTTCTGCAAATTTATAGTGGGGCCTTATGGGGCATGGGAGACTGTGAAATGATTAACTAAAAACACAAATCACTGACCTCTGACCTAAGGTACTCTGGTACCAAATACAGTTAAGAGGCCATCTTCCTAGTGGTTCTGGAGGTAGTGGTGTGTGTGTATTGTAGGGGAGTCTGAGCATGTTTAGGTATATCTAACACATGCCTATTGCTCAACTGGTACCTGACACCAAGCATTTGCCTCATGTGTGATGTGTCAACATGGTGGCTCCATGTAGCTATTTTAGCTGACCACAACTGAGATATTTTAGTCAGCCTTTTCACCAGGCTTAAGCAAGTGAACACATCTCCCAGGCCCTTTGATCCATGTCAGGTTTCCTTAATTTTTATTGTAACCTTCATGATGATAAACTATGCTTTGTCTGCCCCCTCTCTATAGCCCAGTTTGCCAAGAGTCACTTAGAAGGAACACAATAGTCACAACAGCATAACTCAGCAGATCACTGGGATGCATAAGCTTGTAAAACCTGTCACTCCAATATCTAAATGAGATGTCACACTACTTAGGTCCAAGAGGAGTCTGAGCAAACTTTGTTCTATCTTAGTCAAATTGCTTCAACGCATTAAAGAAAGAAAAATGCTAAAAAAAAGAATGAAGAACAAAAAGAATCAAAGTGAAAACTAATTAGTGAATACATATGAATTGAGAAAAGACTAGTTGTACATCAGTGAGAACTGAACAGTAGTTAGAGATGGAAAGTAAAGAGCGAATCCTGAAATTGTTCTAATGATTACGCCATTTTAACTGATGCTTATTGTATTTTTCTACTATATGTTATATTTCCTGTAGCAGTGCTAGCGTTTGCAGTGCTTCAGAGTGTTGGAATGCATTTTGTTGCAAATGTAATCTGTCTCCTGAATTAGATGAGAGGAGTTTGACAACATAATGTTTTGTTATGCAATGCGTCTAATTGTAGCTTTAAACCATTAGGTACAGCATGTTCATCGCTAAAGAAGTGCTGAAGTCTGCAAGGCACCATCTGTGAGCCTTCTGTTAGGTTGCATTTTGTTATGTTATATATTAATAAAATACATTACACCTTTCATTCTAACAGATGGTGCCTCATACATTTCAGTGTAAGTGTGGTAAGGGTTTTGTGCTCTGACCAGCAGAAGGCAATATTTCCCCATTATCTTTCTCTAGTCTGTTTCATAAGCAAGTCAAAAGGGAGGAATATGAAATTTTGTTTGGCAGCAAATAAACAAGTAAGAAAAGAAATAAGTAAATAAATAAAGAAACAAAAGTATTTTCATTTATAAATGAAAGTTATATTGTAGTTATATTTGCAGCCAATGAAATGTTAACATTTTTCTTAAAGTTCTACTTTAAAGGTCAGAACCGTGATGCTTCTTTCTCCTGTGAGGATGTAACTTGGTCTTTCCTTTTGCAAAGAGAAACTTCTGTCTGCCACCAGGTGGGCAGGAAGTCTAGCAACATTTTGATGTCAGGTTCTACAGTAAATTGACAGTATATTTTGAATCAATTGTTTTGATTGTTGACAATCCCCCATTGTTCCCATGGACCCAGAATGGCCACCACGTTATACCTTTCCAGAGCATGGTCACATGGTGTGTTGACTGTAGTCACTTGATAGATGGACATTATGGTGCAAGGTTCTGGCTTATAGTCAAGAGTCAGGCATCTCAGGTACCTTTTGGATCCCCTGCTCTCTACCATTCTGGAGGAACATTAAATATATCCACCCAGGACTCACTAATTTGTTATTTTCCTCAACATATTGTATTTCTTTGGGCATATCACTCATGACCCCAGTTTTCCCACAATAGTATGCTGATTTGCGGTCTCTCTCTTTTTTCAAGCTTTTGTATGATGGTAGCTTTCCCCTAGTAATCTTTGCTAATCAGACATCCATTGACAAGGTTCTTAGGTAACTGGTGCATAATCTACCAGATGTATTAACGCAACCAACCCTAGTGGAGCCCAAAGTCATATCTGGCCCAAAAAGTGCACCAATGTCATATAAACATATACTGTACTTCTTTCCCCTAGATTTGACCAACAAATTAAACCTCCCGATCTTCTTACTGTTACTTGGATTAGCATATAAAATAGATAGAACTTTCTAGAAGATCATTTTGTAAGTTTTGTGTCTGCTGTTCCCACACCTTTAAATCTGTTATGGTTTATTGACCACCAACCTGGCACGATATGTATAACAAAACGTTTCTGAGAAGGAGCATCTAATGCATATGCCCAGGGAGGTCTGCTGCCTGAACATCAGCAAGGTAACAAACCATCCAAGATGTCCTATCACTGCTGTAAATGTATATTTTATCCCCATAAGAGAGTCCTCTTTTGTTATTGACTTTGTTTTTGAGGTGGGGTATAGATTTCGTCACTGAGGCTTCTCATTCCAGCAAATCAGACTAAAGGTATCAGTCTCTTTTCAGCACTGCAGCAGTATGAAAACAGGTAGACATCTCTAACTCTGGAGTTGATGTCCCTGGGCAGTGGGAATCTCATGTTCTATATTTACACTCATCCACTTGTGTCTGCTTTTGTTTAATTGAGACTTGTGCTTCCTTAAGAACAGCTGGGTATGTTCCTTGAACTCTGTATTCCACTTTAGGTCAGTTACTTTCTCCTTAGGTTCAGTGACCTTGATGTCAAGTTGGAAGAATATCCACAAATATTGCAGTCCAAGAAAAACCATCTCTGTGAATCCGGGTTAAGCAGGGCTATCATGTAGTTTTTGTTTAGTTTAGTTTCTAAGAGGGACATTTTTGGAACTACTGCGCATTTTCTTCTTGTCTTTTGAGTGCGGCAACAGCTCTTCGTAGGATATTATGTAGCTGATATTTTTTTTGCTGATATCTTAGATCCAGACAAAGAGTGAGATATTAGTGATTTAACTACCTTTTTACATCGACAGGCTAAGATGTTTATGCATCCTATTTATGGAAAGGCTTCAAGAGGTAGCACAAAGAAAAAGGAAAATACCGACAAGGGTAGGTCTCCTCTTAAGTACAGTCAGAAATCAAGAAGTATTTTCACTACAAGTATTTCTGATGCTGCTGAAAAGGACTCTTGAGAAACCTTGGTCAAAAAGATTGTTACTGTTGTCTGTGCATTTAAAAGCCTTGTGTATTCTGCAATCGCCAGCATACTCTTGCCGAATGTAGTAAAATCAAAGAACTGCCACATAAAGAAAGAATTGACTTTTTAAAATCTAAAGGTTTATGTTTTCGAGGCTAGCATTTAATTGATTTTATGTTTACGTTCTTGCTGAAATGGACTTAGCCTCCTATTTTGAAAATGTTACATTTAATATGTAATTAACCCTGACGTTCTAATAACCCGTAGGTTGCACTGCTGATTGTCCCAGCATGACTACAGGAAGGTACACACTGAAAAACATTAGGGAAAATAAGCCAACATTAAAACTTACTACATTCAAGACAAAAATCAACTAACCAGTCATAGTTGTGGCAAACTAAAGCGCAAGAAGATGACAACCGCAAAGTAATACACCACAAAAGGCCAAAGCCACTCCCCAATACAAATGACAAGACTGTTTACAGCATACAGTTGCTGCATTTGTGTACAGGGTTTGACTCCTGCCTGCTAGATTAGGATTTGACTCCCCACAAACTTGAAATTTGATTTAAACAGTAAAATAAAATGATTATTCTGGTTTGTCTGACAAATTAGGATTTCAGCTCTTACTTTGATGTGTTTAATTTAAGTAGATGCTCTTAATAACTCTAATTATCCTAATGAATAGATGGATGAATTCATTTGGACACATTTCACACTTTCTTGTCATTTTAAAATTAATATGCACTGGATAAAAGGTTCATTACCTGTAAAATATGTAGAGCCCTCCAGATGCTTCAGTTTGATTGAATATTTTTTAAAATGAAGTAACAGAACTGGTTCGGAATAAAATTACTAAGACAGTACTGCTCTTGACAGCCATTAGTTATTAAATGTGTGCCATCAGGCTTTGCAGCTGTTACTGATGTTGGTAGTTTCTTAATAAAAAAAAGGCTTTGAAGAGAGGTGAAAATATAATTTTTCTTTTCCAGGAACCATAAACAAACGCTAAGCCCTTAAACTACGTTTGACGCTTGTTTACATTAAAATTCAGTATTGAACATATTCTGATCAAGCTTGCTATTGCACATTTCAAGACTGTTTTGGTGCCTTTGTTTTTTAAGGGTAGATTTACTTGTCTGGATGTCGGGCATAGATGCTTGGGGCAACCTCTTCCCTACATCACAGTTTTTATTTGTGATCTCATTTTTTGCTTATCTCACATTTTTATTTTTTAGTAAGGTACTGAGTGTGCAGGGCCCCCTAAACAAATGCCAAAAGATCATCCTAAACTAAAGTGGGGTGTGGTTTCATCTGACCAATCACAGATGGAGGTGGATTCTGGGGAATTGGACACAAGTCCTAATGTAAGTCTAGGTAAGCCCATGACTACAATTGCAGAAGAGACCTGAACACAGTGTACAACAAACAACTCAAACTGACCTACCTGACCAGTTGACAGCAGAGTCTCATAACCACACACAACCTTAACAGTGACCATCATCGTCAATACCAACTAATGCACCTCCAGAAAATAATATGAAACATAGTACAGAATATGAGATGCAACTGAAAGACCTGACAGTTGATCTGAGAGAAGAGATTTTGCACCTTAGCAATTACATGGAGTATATGAAGCATAAAATGGACTGTAAAATGAATTCAGTGGAGCATAAAATAGAGTGTGAAATGAAAATGATTAGAGCCCACTTGAAAAGATGTTGGCAGCATTTTAACATCCAGCACTGAAGAACTGAAACTGGCAACAACCGAGATAAGTGATAGCTCCACAGTCTTTAAAAATCGAAAATAAAACTATACAAGATAAGTTATCAAATTTCAAAAATAAATGAAGTCGCAGTATATTGGCTTGGAGAGTCATAAAGTATAATTGCAGCCATAATTCCTCCCATATGCATTTTTCCCAGCACTATTTGCCACTCTTACTGTCAAATAATTAGAAATCTGGTTGTTCAACATTCACTTAGAATATGATCTAGTGCTGGAGACACTCTAAGTGTGGATGGAAAGAGTAAAAGAAGATTTGAAGGAAAACAGTCTGATGGGGGATGAGGTGCAGGACTGAGTTGTATGAAGAAGGTTGATCAAGCACATCGGCCTCACGTAGAAGTGGGAAAAGATGAGGAGGAAGAAGTCGAAGAAGCTGGAGGCACTCTAAGGAAGAGATGATAATTGCACTCTTACAAGACAATCATATACAGCATTTCTATCATTCTGAAGATTTATGATATTTAATGGAATACAATTGGCTTTTGAATTTTCAGAGGGCTGTATATTGCCAGCTGTATACTGTAGGGGGTAATTTCATGCAATTTCCCTGGCCTAAAATAAATCCAAGAAAACAGAAGTGGAATAAAACAAAGTAGTTAAATTAATAAACACAAGAAAGAAGGTTAATGAAGATCTTAGTAACAAAAATAGGTGGAAGACAATAAGCTTATCAGCCTTCTAGGTTCCTATTAATGGATTTATAAAGTTTTTCATTTTAAAAGGATGCCTAATGCACCTACAGTTGTGCTTGAAAGTTTGTGAGCCCTTTAGAAGTTTCTATATTTCTGCATAAATATGACCTAAAACATCAACAGATTTTCACTCAAGTCCTAAAAGAAGATAAATAGAAACCAGTTAAACAAATGAGACAAAAATATTATACTTGGTCATTTATTTATTAAGAAAAATGATCAAATATTACATATTTGTGAGTGGCAAAAGTATGTGAACCTTTGCTTTCAGTATCTGGTGTGACCCCCTTTGGAGCAATAACTGCAACTAAACGTTTCCGGTAACTTTTGATCGTTCCTGCACACCGACTTGGAGGAATTTTAGCCCATTCTTCCGTACAGAACAGTTTCAACTCTGGGATGTTGGTGGGTTTCCTCACATTAACTGCTCGCTTCATGTCCTTCCACAACATTTCGATTGGATTAAGGTCAGGACTTTGACTAGGCCATTCCAAAACATTAACTTTATTCTTCTTTAGCCATTCTTTGGTAGAACGACTTGTGTGCTTAGGGTCGTTGTCTTGCTGCATGACCCACCTTCTCTTGAGATTCAGTTCATGGACATATGTCCTGACATTTTCCTTTAGAATTCTCTGATATAATTCAGAATTCATTGTTCCATCAATGAAGGCAAGCCGTCCTGGCCCAGATGCAGCAAAACAGGCCCAAACCATGATACTACCATCACCATGTTTCACAGATGGGATAAGGTTCTTATGCTGGAATGCAGTGTTTTCCTTTCTCCAAACATAACACTTTTCATTTAAACCAAAAAGTTCTATTTTGGTCTCATCTGTCTACAAAACATTCTTCCAATAGCCTTCTGGTTTGTCCACGTGATCTAGCAAACTGCAGACAAGCAGCAATGTTTTTTTGGAGAGCAGTGGCTTTCTCCTTGCAACCCTGCCATGCACACCATTGTTGTTCAGTGTTCTACTGATGGTGGACTCATGAATGTGAACATTAGCCAATGTGAGAGAGGCTTTCAGTTGCTTAGAAGTTACCCTGGGGTCCTTTGTGACCTCGCCGACTATTACACGCCTTGCTCTTGGAGTGATCTTTGTTGGTCGACCACTCCTGGGGAGGGTAACAATGGTCTTGAATTTCCTCCATTTGTACACACACAATCTGTCTGACTGTGGATTGGTGGAGTCCAAACTCTTTAGAGATGGTTTTGTAACCTTTTCCAGCCTGATGAGCATCAACAACTCTTTTTCTGAGGTCCTCGGAAATCTCATTTGTTCGTGCCATGATACACTTTCACAAACATGTGTTGTGAAGAGCAGACTTTGATAGATCCCTGTCTGACAGACGTCAATGAAGTCTGCCCCGTCCCAGCATTCATTAGCTGCAGAGTGCGGACTCCTCCCAGTCCACTGAGCCGGGAGACTGACTGCTGCTGGTCTGTTGTTGACTGAATTAATGAACAACACACTACACCATGGGCCAAAAAACCTTGCTACTTTATTATTTTCAACTATAACTATGTTATTTCTTGATCGATTTTTACACGATATATATGCAAGCTTGGCCGTTCCCGGTTTCCCGGGAATTACAGCAGTTTCATTCCTGGGAATGTGGGAATGAAAAATGTCCGGGAGCCCGGGAATGGATTCCTTAACTGTACCTACCACAAAAATCTGCCCCAGTGCACTCCCTTCTTACTCCCAGTGCCTTCTTTCTGCTATTCCTGGTACCTCTTTCTCCCACCAGAGAACCTTTGTCCAACTCTCCTCCTAGCTCCGAGTTAAAATCCAGACTTGTTGGACTTTTAAGCCATTTTGAGGGTCAGGACTAGTATATTAGATTCTCAGCACCTCCACACTAGAACTCCCTCTAGCAGAGTCAGATGATTAAGCAATCCAGAGCCCCTACTGTTGGTTATTTTAAAAATCCCAGAATAGTTCTGCGGTCTTTACTAAGAAAAACAATGTCTCCTTGAGGCAACCACCTGCTACTCCTGCTCTTAACGGGCTCTCTTACACAATATAGTTGCCATCTGTAAATAATTGTGCCACAAATGTTTATTAAAACATTTATTTTACTATATGCCTGTTAAATACTTTGCTAAAAGTAACCTAACTGATTTTCCTAACCATCCCTCATTATCCACAATAGAAATTATGCTCTCTAGCTGCAATAATCATATAAGCATAGGTGGGGAACTTATATTTCAAAGCAGCCACAGATGTGGTGAGTAAAAGTGGGATTTGCTATATCATACAAAATTGAGAAATTAGGTTGCTGCATCAAAAATTAAAACACTCAACAAGTAATTGAAAACATTATGATACCTTTACACACAAATGAGAATGAGAAAATTTAAGTTGCATTTTATCTCAGTATTTGAATCCCACCCCAAAACTTACACCAGCAATTTAAGGTCTGAAAATATCTCACCCTAGAGAATGTCAGTTCACCCACCCAGGGTGATCCAAACATTGGCAATTATTTTCAGATGCCCAGTTTCAAAAATAATCCACTTCCTCACTGCTAGGAGAGAGGCCGCGTAAAACCACACCCTTGAATCAGAAGCAAATGCAGTCCTTAAATAATGTCAAATTATGGATTTGCAGATCATGAGTGTTAAGCTACACTTAGTACAATATGTTCTTCATCAATCTGTATCAAATATGGTCAGATCCAAACAAAAATTATGCACTGCTAACAACTTCGAAGCCTACGCCCACAGCACTGCATTGTCATTTAAAAATGCCCTTTTTAAATTAAAATAGTCTCTGTGCACACTAGCATTTTCACATACAGAAATATCTCCATCCTCACTAAAATGATCACAAATACAAACGACACAGACATTTGCTTACACTTGGCATGCATTAGTGGAGAAATTCTTAAAGAGATGGTTACTCTGCTGGCCTGTACCCAGTCACTGTCTGCATGAGAATTTCACTGGGCCTATCTTCCCCCATTAAGTGTATCTCACTGGTAACTATAAATTGGCCTCATTGATACCTACAAAAGGAACCCTGCAGTGGACTTATGCCTTATCTAAGGTTGGTTTCTTCTTTGCAACAAATGCCGCCAGGATTGGCTGCAGTCCCTCTGGACCCTGAATGAAATAAAGCTATCTCAGAATGTCATGTTATGTTATTCTAACTCCATATCACAAACTACTTTGGTGCTGTTTTTTCACATTTTTGATTAAAATACATAGCTGTTTTAAACAGAACACATTGTTTGGAACCCAGACATTAATATTCTATTACAGAAATGCAATTAGGGTTTTACTGTGGGCCAACATGCAGTTTTGTGGTTTCATGTCTAAGAGTTCCATTAGTTGTAGAAACTATTAACAAGTTTTAAATGTAATGCCTGGTAGAAAAATGATTCACCACTGCCCAAAGTCAGACAAAGACACTTCCCCACAACCTGGCATTCTGACCCCTTCCAAGTCTGTTTTGTAACCAGATTTAAATCTTTCTCTCCAAGGTGGGGTTTCAGTCATAACTTTTTGCCTAAGTGGTATATTGATGTTTCTATTGTCCAAACTCCATTCTGACTCTTTTTTTTGTATTCACTCTTCTCCTCCATTTCACAGGAAGAGCTTCCACAGCCTGGAGCAGCTGTCAGCAGAAATTAGTTTATCTCAGACCTCACTTGACCCAACTCACTTACAAGACATAGATGGAAAACTTGAAGGTTCAAGTTCACGAAGTGAAGGTATGTATGCACTGAGAGATGACTATTGGTCACAATAATGAGCAAGCTCAAGTGGATCCTTTTTGGAGAAGGTGTTTATAATATTATTTCACTCTGGATAATACTATGTCATTTGAGATAATATAGTCATAATCATTGTTAACCCAGCAAATACCGGTATGTAGAAAAGAAATTCATCAAAAAGAAAACTGAAATACACATATTAGATCAGTGGTCCTCAAACTTGGAATCACAACTTAGTCAAAGTGGGGTCATCAAAAGACATCAGTAATATCAGGTGGTACACAAATGCTGTATGTGGCACACATACTAAGTCACAACCTGAGATCAATTTAATATGCAGTTTAAGTTAAGAGGAAAATGACACCAGAATGTAGTAAAATAACAAGATCTCAACAGTCCAACCGCACAGACCTGTTTAACAAGCAAGTGTTACAGAAACTAGAGTACGTTTTGTCAGACAGGACTCACTCACTATTGTTGCCATTAAGGTCAGTCATTGTCCAACCCGCTATGTCCTAACACAGGGTCACGGGGGTCTGCTGGAGCCAATCCCAGCCAGCATAGGTTCAAAGTTCAAAGGATAAAAAAGCAACAGTTCAAATGTTCTTTCTTAATGGACCATTACACAAAATGGAAAAATGGTGAGAGGTTGTGAAAAACACTTATATAACACGCCAGGGCTCTCCTCAGCCTGTCCAGAAAAAAGCTTCATCAAAGGCAGGGTGACTTTTGAATGTCCCAAAACCTATCAAAATGCCCATCAAAGGAAAGAAAAACCATAAAAAAACATTGGCATGAGAATCAAGTCCACAAAGAATCTTTATAAAATATAAATGTATTTATATAAACATGAGAAAAACAAAAATGACCAAAAAAAAAGAATAAAGCATTTGCCTAAAAGGTACTCCAAATCCATAAAACAAGAAGAAAATCCAAAAGCAGTTAATCGGGAAGCCAGAAAATCAATACTCACAGTAAATGAAATATGCTCCAAATGACAATAAAGCACAGAAGGATCGTCTTCTTCTTTTTCTTCTTCTTGTTTTACTGACACTTGGCAAACAAGAGTTTGGTGCATTACTGTCACCAGCTGGTATGGAATATGGATAAGAATGTTCTCATTACTATATCCTCTCACTCCCCACACTCGGTGGCCTTCAGAAATTGTAATATATACCAATAGAATGCATCCCGTTTGCTTCTGCAAAATACCTTCCAAAATAAGATTCACTTTAAGTTCCCTGAGGCTTTCTACTTAAATCTTCCTATCCTTGTCATACATTGTAATATCACATGTTCTGTTGTTTCTGCCTTTCCACAATATCTACATACCGTATATGCTCATGTATAAATCGATCATAAAATCAGACCCCGACTTATACGCCCATTCAAAAATGCGACACTTCAATTTTTATTTTTTTTTTACATCTTCTTTCCTCCTCCAATCTCGCATCAGTTTCTCAGACACATCGAATTTTGGTGCAGCAGCGCAGTTACCAATTTCTTTCACTACTTCAAAGATGTTTAATTTAAAACCAGCTTCATATTTTCTTCTGATTGAACACTCCATTGTAGATAAGGGATACTCTTACGATAAAGGTGTGTGAGGGTGTGAGATACAAAAAACACAAATCATTGCAAACGTTGCTTCGGAATAGTTCAGTTATTACCATGTGGTCACATAGGCAGAATAGAGAGAGAGAGAGAGAGGTTAGGAGCACGCTCTGATACAGCGTATTGCCACACCCACATAGAAAAAAAAGGCTGTGTGCTCCGTGGTTACTCTCTCAGGTGGGCATTAGCATATCCTAATCCCTTGGACCAATAGCATGAGTTTTCCATATTTGACTTATACGACCAACATTATAAAATACCAGAAAATATACGGTAATATCAAGTACCGACTTATACGAGGGAGAACTTATCCACGAGTATATATGGTAAGTCGGTAAGTTATTTCCCTATCCTATAAAGTGAACTGTTTAGATCAGTGTGTCCAAATCTAAATCTTGTTATCAATCGTTGATCATTTCTATTCCTTACTGTCTCATTTTTCCCACTTTCCTCTGAACTCTGTAATACCATCGTCCCTTCCTTTCTTCCTCCCATTGTTTTTGCCACCTTTCCTTCATCATTTGTTTAACAATACTTCTTATTTCAGCTTTACTTGGACCTATTACTAATTGTATTTGTTCGTATTTTGTGCATTTTATTGCAATTTGATCTGCTGTTTCATCTCTGTGGTGACATCAGGGTCACCCTGCCTCTTCGGGGTTCCACCCACAAAACACAAAGAAGATAAGAGAACACAGCACAATACATAAATAATAAATAAACAGAACAATATTAATAAGCGAGTTGATTGTCTGCTACCCGCCTGTGTTGTTAACTCATTGAGTGTCTTGTGGCGAGTGAAGTGAGCAGCGGGTAAAGCCCCCTAGTATTACTGAAAATAAAGAGTAGTGGAAAAAAGCAATGATAACTCAGTAAAGACAGAAAATGAAAACAGTATTAGTGTATCAGAAATTAAATGACAGTGAGAGAAGTCCTAAATCCAGTGTAAAGGAAACTTAAGAAGAATATTTCATAAATACATTTGTACCAGCATCACATATATCAAAATTTGATATGATTAGAAACATGGATCCATGGGTGATTCTGAGAGGTTTTACACTGATAAAAAGACAGAATCACATTGCTGTTCTTATAAAAAGTGTGTACGTAGCAACACATGCCAAACATACAGCCACCTTTTATTTGGCTAACAGCGGTAGAACAATACGCAGATATACAATACACTGCATACCTCGATTTTGAGTTTACAATGCCATTATTTAAGGTTTATTTTAAATATAAACATATTTATAGAAAGGACCCTCATAAGGTTCTTCACAAAGAAAACAAGGATGCATTTTAAAGAAAGTGCTGTTTTGAAACAGCTTTGGTAATTAAAAGAAATTAACAAATTCACAAGTATATTCATGGCAGGCAGCTGTGTGCTTTACAGGCTTGGATTCATTTGCAAAATTTCCATCCTGTTAACTGAGACGTCCTACAAGACCACTGAAAAATGAATATTCAGCTGTCCCAATGCACAAAATATTCTCTTAATTTCAAAATCAAAATTGCTCCTGCTTGGAAGAGAAGTGTAAATTAGTCACCTGATAGCTCCTTGCTGTTCCCGACAAGCGCATGACTCCTCAAACAGTTGCAGGCTTTGAGTTCATCTGGCACTTTGGATCTCTTGGAGGACTCAGTTCTCTTGATTCATTTCGGTTTGCATCTGTTGCCAGTCGAAGTGTTTCTCTTGAGTCATGGGTCTGCCACGTGTCTTACAGACTGCCTGGATGTGATGCCAAGAACCAGCATGAAGTCTGGGTTCAACTTTTAATTTACAGCCTACCACACATGAAGGAAAAAGCAGCAATGGATAGAAAATATAATATTTCGCTCCCAAGAGAAAACAATAACTCTGTAAAAATCTGTTGATCTGCACCACATATGTACTTATATTTCACATTATATTTTTCTAGGCAAGGAAGACACTCCTTCTTTATTGGGTTTGTGTGGCTCTTTGACATCGGTGGCTAGCTACAAGTCGCTAGCCAGTCTTAAGTCAAGCGAATGTCTGGCAAGCCCCACTACAGAGATGACGAGCCCCGGCCTCACGCCCTCATGATAACTTCAGCACCTCGGGAAGAAGATGAATGTACACGCTACTCCTACATTCCGCCAAGCCATTTGCCAAAATATATGAGAAATAATGTTACAAGGTTTCCTAGAGGCGTCACTTGCGATATTACACCTGGTGTGCATTGGACTTAGTGAGACATTTAAAATATTATGAAGAAGGCTTATGAACTTTGTACAGCGTACTGGTGTTGGGAATAAAAGGCAGTGTCCACATGAGGGGTTTTCTCTGTGTCTTCTTATGCATCATTGAGGGAATCCGTGTGTGGCTACTTCCCGTTTGGTATAGTTTTATCATAAATGCAATAAATGAAATGCTATTTTTGTACCTTCAGGCAAATTGTAGTCACAAGCCACCAGTTGCTCCGCTGCCATTGAATGCAACTGTTGATTTACAATATACAGTATAATGTATTTTCACTTTTGGTTCAAAGTAAAATCTATCCTTGATCATAAATACAAGTCAGTTAACTGATAAGACATGACAAATGTTCAGTTATGTGCAAGTCTGTCATTGGTTAAAGTCAATTCAAGTGACATCACACTTTGCCACAAGTGTTTGCGTTCCCCTTTGTTTATTTTAGAAGCATTTGTCTTTGCTCTTATCAGCCAGATAACTCCTAACAGTCAGTCATCTTTGAATGCAGAAAGTCTAAACTAATTCATTCAACAATAGACAGCTTTTTATGTTTTCATCAGTTCAACACGCTTTTTAATCCCGTCGGCCGTGTTTTTGACCCATCATGCATTGAGTGAGCTGTCTTGAATGTACTCAGAGAACGTATGAGAGTGGAAACAGTTTGCTTTTGCTCCCAAGTTTATTTTGTGGAGAAGCTTAAGACATTTTTTTTTTGTTGTTGTTGTTTTAACTAGCATCATACAGAAACATTTTTAATAAGGTTTTAAAATGTATGAATCAATCCGTGGCACACAGCCAAAGCAAGTAGTAGAGTTACGGGCACCATTTTAATTTATATGGCACTATTGCGTTAGATCCTACATTTTTGGGAAGATGATTGATAAAGATCCAATTATTTTCTAATTAATTTTCTTTTATTGTCCAGTCTTGTCAATAATTTATACATTATATCTATTCTGGCTTTTGTGTTTTAACATTTTATTTTTTTTTTTACATCAAAGTTAGCCATTTTCAGTAATTAATAATAATAATAAAAGTGAGAAGGTATGTTGCTATGAAGAAAAGTGCTGGCTTACTCACTGCCCCAAATAGCATATGGCAGGTATTATATGGAATGGAAGATCCATTCATTGTATAAAACGGGGCAATCCAAATATAGGACCATTGGGGGCTGAGACCTACTCCAGGAATATTGAATATAAGGAGGAGACACCAATCCACACTGAACAACAATGGGGACAATCCACAGGTGCCCAATAACTTCACCATCTTTGGAATGTGTGAGGAAACGTTGAGAATCGCTAGAAGAGCACACACAGACACTTGGAGAACATGAAAGCTTTCCACTGACAGTGGCTGGGTTGGCATTTGAGCTCAGACTCCTGTAGCTGTCAGGCAGCATCACTAACCACTGTGCCACCATACTGTTCCTAAGCACCGTTGTCCAAGTCAAAATATCCTGTAAAGGTTTGTTTCTTGTTTTTATCATATGCCATTCTCAAAAGATGTAATTGTTTGCTTTATTTTATGTATTTTTAGTTCATTTATAGTAAATGTGAACCACGACTTGGTTGAACTATATTGGGTTGGTCTTTTGGTCCATTAAAGAAACCTTCTCCTATCTGTTTGTATTGTGTCACATCCGAATCATGCTAGTGTGAGTCTGCAGAGGAAAACATACAATTGCAATTGTAACTCAAATAAAATAAAGAAAGAACAAAAAAGCACTGAAATGTTTAGTTTTCTTTGTATGGAATCATAACCTAATGAATTATAACGTACCTTTTAAATCTGGCATTGGGGATCGCTGAGGTTGTTCCAGTGAACTTGGTGAGTTCGACTTCAGCGAGAAGTTCATTTTTTTCTCCAGGCTGAAGTTATTTTTTGGTGTACATTAATTTGCTATGAGATGGTGTCCTAAAGTGTGGCATACATTTTAAAATATGCAGTGCCTGTGTTTACAGTTTAAAATGGAGCGTCAAGTGCAAGAAGACAAAGACAGAGAAGTGCATGTCGACAGTTGAGAAGATCAAGTTATGACCTAGATAGATTGATTGATTGATTATTTGCCACCACGGGGAAATTTGTTTTTTCACAGAAGATATTTAAATAAATAAATATACACACACACTTTGGTCTGAACACACACCAGAATGGCTATAAAGCAGGACAACTCAAAAGGAAGGAAAGTTCTGACTTGGCAGTCCCAGTCCCAGTGAGGCCTTATGCAGACATATTGTTGTTTGGCATAAAGGAGCCCCAGTAGTGTTTCCTGACACACTTCTGCTGTATAAATTCATTAGCTGAAAGTACTTAGCATTAGTGTGTCAGAGAGAGGTTGTGCAGCATTGTTCATAATGGCACTCGGTTTTAATTCTCTCCTTTGCTATGACCTACTGAGCGTCCACAGTGCATCCTATAACTGAGCTTGCCCTGTGAATTAGCTTGTTAATTCGGTGGGCCTCCCTTGAATTGATGTTACCAGCCCAACACACCACCGTGTAGAAGATCACACTGGCCATCACAGAGTTATAGAAGATGTGAAGGATGTCACTTCCCACGTTAAAGGAACACAGTCCTCTAAGGAAAAAGAGTCAGTTCTGCCCTTTCTTATACACTGTAGATCCTCTGTGTTCCAAGACCAGTCCAACCTGTCATTAATGTGGGACTTATAGGAGTGGACCACCTCTACATCCACTCCATGAATAGTGACTGGGCACAGGAGCTCTTTGGTGCAGTAAAAGTCAGTAAGCAGTTCTTTGATTTTGCTGATGTTAAGATGCAGACAATTCTCTTTGAACCAATAAGCAAACTTCTCCACCCGACTCCTCTCTTCTTTCTCATCCCCCCTTATCGATACACCCCATAAGTGCAGAGTCATCTGAGAATTTCTGCAAGTGACATGACCTGGTGTTATATTTATAGTGTGAGGTGTAAAGAGAAAAGGAGACAGGACTGTTCCTTGTGGTGCTCCAGTGTTGCTCATCCATATCAGAAACACAGTCCTCGAGTCTCTCAGACTGCAGTTTACCTGACAGATAGTTGATTATCCAGGGCACCGTAGGCTCATCCACCCGCATATCTCTGAGTTTACCCCTTAACAGGGATGGCTTGATGGTACTGAAGACACTGGAGAAATCAAAAAAACATAATCCTGACAGTGCTGCCAGCTTTGTCCAGGTGAGTATAAGCCTTGTGGAGCAGAGAAATAATTGCACCCTCCACCCAATCCTTGTCCGATGGGCAAACTGCAGTGGGTCCAGGTGGTCTACCGCAAGAGGACCCATATTGTCCAGGACCAGTCTCTCATGATATGAGACGTAAGTGCCACTGGTCTGCAGTCATTGGGTTAAGAGGCGCCTGCCTTCTTTGGAACAGGAACAACACAAAAATTTTATGTAATGGCCACCTTGGTCGTGTGTTTATTGTGGTAAAGGATCACAAAACCAAGTGTTATGACAGAAAGAAGAAGAAGAGCAGCAACATTTTCTGAACGTCAAGCAAATCACAGAAGCCACTTCTATGATGAAGAGCACCATCATAGGAAGAAGAAGAGCAACGATATCTACTGAGTGACCGGTGTGGAATACAAAAGGTAAAAACAACAAAGATGGAGACATGCATGCCAGCAATCAAGAAGATCATCCAATGTGTGTTCAGAATTCATAATCAAATGTAAGTCGTTATTTGTGTAAACAACTAGCCTTTTGTTGTGTCACACAGCTCCCCCTCTAAAGGCTCTTTACCATCTAAAAGCAGCATTTTATTTTTGAATTTATTGATCATTGAACTTTATTAAATGTGCATAAATTACAGCAAATAGACCTGTGGTTATGCGTGTAAGAGCCTAATGTAAACTAATGTTAATGGTAACTAAACAGACGTTTTTTTTACTTATTTTACATAGAATGTCAGTTTCACTTTAGCTACATTCATAATGGAAGATTCTGTTTTACCCCGCAAGGCTAACATGTTCATGGAACGCGGTTAAATGTTCTGCTGATTCTCTGGTCTGACAACAGAATGATCTCCGGTTGTTAGATAGACAGCTAGATAAGGATATGAACTGTCAGGCAGAAAGGTTTTAAAGGCATAGTTTTCTGTCCATTAAGGACTTACAGTATGTTAAACCTGCGTCTTAGTGTATGTGATAACACAGAAACTTTAAGAAATAGAAGCAAGAGACTTAAGCCTTAAACAAAACATCACAGACGAGAAGTGATTTCTTTTTGAGTGCATTATCCATCTCTGTCCTTTATTTTTTCTGTTTACTGTTTGCTTTGAATTCCACTAAAACTATTAAAATGAGGAAAATCGGACTATTTTTTTTGTACAAGTCATACTAATTGTTTGACACCTTCTGGTAGCTCTGTTTGAAAATTATTTTAAAACACTTGATAAATGTTACTAGAGTGTGTTTACGGCAAACTAATCAAATAACAGTGATAACTACAATAATGGGAGGAAAAAGATGAGGAGGGTGGCACGGTGGCGCAGTGGTAGCGCTGCTGCATAACAGTTAGGAGATCCGGGTTCGCTTCCTGGGTCCTCCCTGCGTGGAGTTTGCGTGTTCTCCCCGTGTCTGCATGGGTTTCCTCCGGGTGCCCCAGTTTCCTCCCACAGTCCAAAGACATGCAGGTTGGATGCATTGGGGATTCTAAATTGTCCCTAGTGTGTGCTTGGTGTGTGTGTGTGTGTGTGTGCCCTGTGGTGGGCTGGCACCCTTCCCGAGGTTTGTTTCCTGCCTTGCACCCTGTGTTGGCTGGGATTGGCTCCAGCAGACCCCTGTGACCCTGTAGTTAGGATATAGCGGGTTGGATAATGGATGGATGGAAAAAGATGAGGAGCAGCAACATCTGCTGAGCGTTAAGCAACTCACACTTCAATGACAAAGAACAAGACAAGACACTGAAGCGCATCAAGACTGGATTAAAACCTAGCGTGTAAACTCAGACTGTACCACAAAACACGTTCGCCGATTGACCAAGACACAGTATTGTTCTAGTCAATAAGTGATGTTGTTTGGTCAATGTCGCATAGCTAAGAATATCACAGCAGAGGATGTGAGACTCTCCTGATGGAATCAGAGTTGTGCCTGCAATTATTGATTTTTAAGAAGCAGAAAAGGAGAAGGTAGAGTGTCTACCTTAGGTAGGTTTGGTGTATTGACCAAAAGTGGTGAAGGAATGGCGAGTGTAATGTTCTCGTGTGTGAGAGATCTACACGATGCATTTCACATGTTTTTGCACGTCTTCCTTGCATTTTGATGACCTGTTACATCGTATTCAGCCCTTCCTTCATCACTCTGGAATCTGCATACCCAGCCTCTCCTTGAAGTTCACCCTTTTGGATACACAGCAGCAGCGCATGTGGGTTACCAGAACTGATGTAATTTTCATTGCAGGGCCTTCATGCCCAGTGTGGACTCATCAAGTGTAAGCTAGGCTTGAGGCCTCTGGGGGAATTTCTACTATATTTGTAAACTTGGAGAGGCGTCAGTTAACTCTTAAGAATTATCCAGAATGTGGACCCACCTGCGCTTGCTGCCCCACTGGCTTTCCTAAGAAGACACTATTAATCTTTGTCTCAAGGAAATACCTCCAGATAGACAATGTTTTAGTGAAAACGTCAAGCCGTGCCCTCCATTGCTGAGGTTTTTCACTTGCATGTTGTTGAGCCATGGCGTTTGCTTCCTTTTGAAGTTGTGTGTTTGCTGCTTACAGGTCTCTCACAGTGAGAAGTGAGGTGCATACAAGCGCCAAAAAAATGTAAAGGGGCATGCATGTGCCATCTCACCAAATGCAACTCACACTTATATAAGCTTCTACATCTTCCGTAGAATTCACACCAACTCCTGTGGCTGTGGTTGAGCGTGAGGAGAGCGGACTGCTCCATACACACACACACACACAGGTCTTTCATTTATATCTAATCTAATCTAATTACATCTAATGTTAAACAGCATTCGTAGAATTTATGTTGGCATTGTCTGTTGAGACATGACAGTAAGAAATCCATTGTGCTATAAATATGAACTTGAAGTAGAACCGTGTCCTAACCAATGGAAACACTCCAAAGTAACAATGGTAGTATTCATAGATAGATACTTTATTAATCCCAAGGCGACATTCACATACTCCAGCAGCAGCATACTGATGCAAAACAATATTAAATTAAAGAGTAATAAAATGCAGGTAAAACAGTCAATAACTTTGTATAATGTTAACTTTTAACATTTACTAATCTCCCCCCCCCACCCCCGGGTGGAATTGAAGAGTCGCATAGTGTGGGGGAGGAACGATCTCCTCAGTCTGTCAGTGGAGCAGGACAGTGACAAAAGTCTGTCACTAAAGCTACTCCTCTTTCTGGAGATGATCCTGTTCAGTGAATGCAGTGGATTCTTAATGATTGACAGGAGCCTGCTCAGTGCCCGTCCCTCTGACACAGATGTCAAACCGTCCAGCCCCGTGCCTACAATAGAGCCTGCCTTCCTCAACCGGTTTGTCCAGGCGTGAGGCGTCCCTCTTCTTTATGCTGCCTCCCCAGCACACCACCACGTAGAAGAGGGCGCTCGCCACAACCATCTGATAGAACATCTGCAGCATCGTATTGCAGATATTGAAGGACGCCAGCCTTCTAAGGTAGTATAGTCGGCTCTGATCTTTCTTACACAGAGCATCAGTATTGGCAGTCCAGTCCAATTTATCATCCACCTGCACTCCCAGGTATATATATAGGTCTGTACCCTCTGCATACAGTCTCATCTCTGATGATCATGGGGTCCAGGAGGGGCCTGGGCCTCCTAAAATCCACCACCAGTTCCTTGGTTTTGCTGGTGTTCAGGTGTAGGTGGTTTGAGTCGCACCATTTAACCAGGTTCCTATACTTCTCCTCCTGCCCACTCCTGTTGCAGCCCACGATAGCAGTGTCGTTGGCGAACGTTTGCACGTGGCAGGACTCTGAGTTGTATTGGAAGTCCGATGTATATAGGCTGAACAGGGCCGGAGAAAGTACAGTCCCCTGCAGCACTCCTGTGCTGCTGACCACAATGTCAGACCTGCAGTTCCCAAGATGCAAATACTGAGGTCTGTCTGTAAGATAGTCCACGATCCATGCCACCAGGTGTGAATCTACTCCCATCTCTGTCAGCTTGTCCCAAGGAGCAGAGGTTGGATGGTGTTAAAGGCACTAGAGAAGTCCAGAAACATAATTCTTACAGCACCACTGCCTCTGTCCAAGTGGGAGAGGGATCGGTGTAGCATATAGATGATGGCATCCTCTGCTCCCACCTTCTCCTGGTATGCGAACTGCAGAGGGTCGAGGGCGTGGCGGACCTATGGCCTCAGGTGGTGAAGCAGCAGCCGCTCCATGGTCTTCATCACATGTGACGTCAGAGCGACAGGCCGGAAGTCATTCAGCTCACTAGGACGTGATACCTTTGGGACTGGTGTGATACAAGAGCATAAGCAACACAAAGCCACACACCCAGGGACGAAAGGTTGATGTGAAGGGAGACGGGCAATGATGTGAAGCGCACTGCCGAACTTCTTTAAAAATGGTAGCATTTCACTAAAACTTTTTTTTTTTTTTTTTTTTTACAGTATTTCTGCAATCTCAAAACACAAATCAATCCTCGAAAACATCCTTGGCTTGAAAAACTGGCACATTTATTTTGCTTTATACTTGGATGGGTGCCTTTTAAAAACTGCAAGCATGGACAACATATTGTTATCATTTAAAAAATGTCCAATTTAGAACATAATTTCCCGTGGGAAAACAATGTACATCATGATTATGAAAAAAAAAAAATAATTTTGACTTGGAAAATGGCAAACTTATCCTTTAAGATATTTGGTTATAATTTGAGATATAATGCTAGTCTGTTCTGAGTGAGCTCTTCTCACTTGAGGCCGCTCTCATCATAAAAAAATGATGCTTCTGGTCAATAAAAATGAAGTTTTCTTCTTCCCGATTACCACTGTAATTACAAATTTTTGACTTTGAATATTTTAAGACATTCAATCAAACAGAATATTAGATAAAGAACACATATGTAAACAAATACTGTAAGTTACAAGGAAACTGCATTTTATTTATCTATTGAACAAAGTCATGGGGGGGCATGGTGTGGTGCTGAGGCGTCACCCATTCAATGGCTGTCCTAATTCCATATCCGGAGGTGGTTCTTCGTGTGGTGGATGAGGCAACATGCTGTATCAGTGCATGTTCTCAACCTCTCCATCTCATCAAGACCATCTTAACGTATGGGCACTGGCTGGGAGCCCCAGAAACATAGGGGCTCATGATGTTTCTGATACCTACATAAGGTTCTGTTTTGCTATCAACACAGGGGTCCCAGCGCACAACTTTTCCCGGGGGCCTATGATGCTGTTAAGATGGCCCTGCCTCTCATAACGTAAAAGAAGTGTGGGCATCGTGCCACTTTCCACCAAGTCAGACAGTTTCTTGTCGCAGTGCTGTTTCACATCATCTAGTCCAAGAATTATGAAATGTTTTAATCGGAGGACCCAAATTAGAAAATCAGTAGAGGATTATCACCGTAATCACAGCAGAGCCATATACAGACAAGTAATAATTTTCATATAATAATGATTTAAAAAAGTAAAAATAATTATCATTCAAAACATGGTAAAGGTTTCTGAGGCACACTCATAAAAACAGAGGTACCAAAGCGGTCCATCAGAATGATAACTTAGGGCAGGGATCTCAAACTCCTGGGGCCTCATGTATAACGCCGTGCGTAGAATTCGCACTATAACATGACGAAAGCACAAAAGCCGAAATGTGCTTACGCACAGAAAAATCCAGATGCAGGAATCCGTGCGTACTCCAACTTCCGCGTTCTTCCGCTCCATAAATCTCGGTCAGCATGAAAAGTAACGCTCGTGCACGCGCCTTCTGTCCCCGCCCCCAACTCCTCCCAGAATTACGCCTCTTTGAATATGCAAATCAATATAAATAGCCCTTAAGCTCAGCCTTCTGTGAAAAGACAATGGGAAAAGCACGGGGGAAAATATAAGAATTTCAGCGAACACCAAGTGGAGGCAAAGGAAGAACTTACTATTTGTTGATTTAAACCGTGGTATAAACAACAAAAGGAAGTTGATCGAGTGACATAGCGTGTTGGAGAAACTTGAAAGCTCACGTTCACAAAGTCGCACAGTGCCGGAAATAAAAAAGAAGTAGTCAGATATCAAAGTCGCCGTGAAAAGGGAGTCGTAGCCCACCTTCTGAGTGTCATATGAAAGCTTATTAGGGTATAGTGGGAAAAAAGCAGGAAATGTCAACTTTAATCTCGAAATTTCCACTTTAATCACGTAGTTTATTTTGTCATTAAAGTAGAAAATCATAAACTTCATCTTAGAATCGATTAATTTACTAGTTTCTCAAATCCCATCATAACTAAAGTAACACGTTAAATGCTTTGTTTTGTATTTGATCTTCTTTGTGCTCTGTGTGTGAGTCACTACGTGCTTTTTAAATGGGCTTTTTCTTCCTCCGACAGGACACAGAATCCATTACATCCGTAATATTACAGCTCTCTGAATAATTAAAATACTGAGATGTTTACGTAATATCTTTTTCATGATGACAGGAATGAAAGCATGTTATTAAACATGGGAACACGGTGGCGGCACTGTCTTTTTCAAACTTAGTAACCCCCAATTCCTGTCCTTGCTTTTCTTTCTCCAAATACCCAATCGCCACACAGTCAGCTCTGTAATAGACGTTAAGCCATCTGTAAGCTTACAACGACGATTTTTCAGAACTTTAAGGAACATTGAAATACATTCATAGTATGTGTCTAATTATTCTATCTGTCTATCCTTCCAGTGTCGCGCCAACCTCAGTAAATATACAGCGCGAGGCAGGAACAATACGTGAACTTGCTAGCGCTGCGGCACCGTGTCCTCACATGTTTAATTATTAACAATGCAGATTATTTAAATGAAGTTAGTTTTATCTGTATAATATAATCAACTTATTTTGCTGCATTTCATCTTAAAAATATCGTCATCATATGTAAATATGCGCTTTATAAAGTGGCGCAGGTTGTGTAATATTATATAACTATCACAAGTTTACAGTGAGGTAATTGTACTTCTCAGTACAAACAGTTCTACAAGGAGCACTTGATTAAGTGCGTTTATAGTTCTTGGGATGAAACTGTTTCTGAACCGCAAGGTCCGTACAGGAAGGACTCTGAAACGTTTTGCCGTGGCTGAGGCAGCATGTGCTTGATGCTGTATACTGATAATTCTTTTTCCGATTAGCTGCTGCTGTGATTCACACTCAGATACAGTGATATAAATACTCCGATTGGTGCAGTGAGAGTAATATGGAAAAAGATGATTCGCTGTGGCAACCCTTAAAGGGAGCAGCTGAAAGAAGAAAAAGGAGAAGGTGCAGTGAGAGTAACAACGCTAAAGTAGTTATGGTATTTGGAATACCATGGCTATTCCCTGGACCATTATATTGTTACAGGTTAATTACAATCAGATGCATTACACTAATAAAAAATATGCAATTAATTTCAGTGTATTTATAAAGCCGCGTCAGGAAAGGAAAGGATAACCACACAGGAACAGTAGCACTGCTTTGACGCTGGGTGCCGCCAGTCTGCAAAACCGAGCGGAGAACTTGCGTACGACAGGGTATGAGGTACAGTACCGTGGAGAAGTGCATGGCTTTACACCAAGTTTAGGTTTTATACATCGCGACTTGAACGTGGAAAAGTTCTTACGCAACATTTCTGTGCGTACGCACCATTTATACGTGATGCCCCAGGCCTGGAGGGCGGCAGTGGCTGCAGGTTTTCATTCGAACCCTTTTCTTAATTAGTAACCTGTTTTTGCTGCCGTTTTGGTGAAGCTCTGACCCGGTCATCCAGCCGTCATAATTTAGCCTTCATCAGATCTTTACAGTTGTCCATTTCGCCCGCTTAAAAACACACCACCTTCAAGAAAAGGACCGTTCACTTGCTGCCTAATTTATCCCACCCCTTGCAGGTGCCATTGTAACGAGACCATCAAAGCCATTCACTTCACCTGTCAGCAGTTTAAATGTTGCAGCTGATCGGGGAATTTGCACGGCAGTTACAAACTTGCAGTGAGGCAGAGACACTGACCAGTTGTCTGTGGTCACTGGAACTGCATGGATTTAGCAAACAACACGGCGCTATATATAGAGACCCCACCCTATAGACTCCCACATACCCACGACACCGTGGCGATCATGACATCCTTGTGCCTCACCTCTCCCGTTGTTTGTATTGCAACATTTCAAACTAGCGATGCGGCTGCGCTGCCTTCACCTGTGACCGCAAGTCTGCTCGTCTCTTTCTTATTCGTGGTTTTGATTGTGAGTCCTCTCAGTCTGATTGGCTCATAGATTGGCCCGGGGGACGTGGTGAAGTTGGACTAGTTGTCATACATTCGTTCCAAATAAATGAAAGATCACTCAGCGGTGCTGTTTATATGATAACGTCTCAGATCGCATAATTTAGAATCAGTACGCTAAACAGAGCTCAGTATATTCTTCGCGCATAGGCGGACCTGAGTAATATTACTGCATAATCATGTCTGCGGTCCAGTTATCCACAGTTTAACAGAGAGCCGGAGCAGTCAAGGGTCCAGCATACATGATGATTCGAGCGTCAAATATTAAGATGTAAGCCGACGACTGATTTTACTGCACATCTTTCTGCACTGATGTTCACTTCAGTGCTCGCACACGTATAACGCAGTCACATGGACAGTACCCGCTCTACGTGAATTAATACTTTGAGGCATGAGGCGAGATACAATGTGAATAATGCACACCAAGCAGAATGAACGAGTACTTGATATTTACACACCCACCCGATAAAACTCACCCGTAAACGAACAGCTCGTTCTTTTTTATTTATTTTTTTGCGCCAAGGCCAACTTTTGAATTTGGCTCAATAGCACCCTCTAGCGCCCACAAATGATAACTGCAGTGTGTGACTTATAACGAAGGTGGCTACTTGGACATGTCGAACTACGGGCCCAGGAAGACTGCTGCGTACTGTAAGTATATGTGTGTTATGATAACAATAATAATAATAATCCTTTACATGTGAAACACTAGAAAAGTAAGCTATATTGCTTTTAGTAAATAAATCTCTGACTTGAATAAAAAAGGTTTTGTTATAGGTTATCTGGGAAAAATGTTGGACAAAAGGTGCTACTATTTTATTGATATACAAGTCTCACTAGGTTTTGATAGATAGATCTTTATTTGTCCCAAGGAGGAAATTTAGCCTTTTACAGAAGTTTAAATCAGTGAATCTATACATAAATATTATAACAAAAACAGCCCCCTCTAACAGACACCCATCCATCCAACCATCCATTATCCAACCCGTTATATCCTAACTACAGGGTCACGGGGGTCTGCTGGAGCCAATCCCAGCCAGCACAGGGCGCAAGGCAGGAAACAAACCCCGGGCAGGGCACCAGCCCACCGCAGTCTAATAGACACCAGAAAGACTAAAAAAAGAAAGAAAACATTTGACTTGGCTGCCCCAATCACAGCAAGGCCTTCTGCAGTCGTATTGCCATTTGCTATTATGGAGCCCCATTTGGGTTTCTTGATCCACCTCTGCTGTGTAATTCTTTGGCTGAAGGACCTCAGTGTGTCAGAGAGAGGATGTGCAGCTTTGTTCTTAATGGCACTCAGTTTTGTTTTCATTCTGTCCTTCACTATGAGACCCCCAGAGTGTGTCCCATAACTTTTAATCAGCTTGTTGATTTGGTGGGCCTTTCTTGAAGTGACGTTACCAGTTCAGCACACCACAGTATAGGAAATCACACTCGCCATCACAGAGTAATAGAAGATGTAAAGGACGTCACTACTCACATATGAAAAAATGAGTCTGCTCTGCCCTTGCTTACACACAGTGCCCTCCATAATGTTTGGACAAAGACATATTTTTCCTTGATTTTCCGCTCTGCTCCACAATTTATTTATTTATTTATTTTTTTGTTAATTTTATTGCACTCCATACAAAGCAATCAAGTTTTTACAAAGAGAAAAATAGAGTCAAGAACAGATCGATCCCCACCCTTGAGAGAGAGAGCAAGCCAAACGGCATAAAAATTTTACAGCTTTTAAACATACCTAAATTAATAAATTCTCTGTGCTTCATGAACTTATTTTTAAAATATTACTGATTAGATCCTGCCATGTTTTGAAAAAAGTCTGTACTGAGTATTTGATTTTTTCCAATTTCAAATAATATAACACATCGGTTTCCCACTGACTTAAAAGAGGAGAGTTTGGGTTCTTCCAGTTTATGAGAATAAGTCTGCGTGCCAAAAGTGTAGTGAATGCAATCACAATTTGTTTGTCTTCCTCCGCTTTAAACCCATCTGGAAGAACACCAAACACAGCTGTTAATGGGTTAGGAGGGATTGTGACACCAAGGCTGTCTGAAAGGTAATTAAAAATGTTTGTCCAGAATAATGTTAATTTGGTGCAGGACCAGAACATGTGACCTAGTGAGGCTGGGACTTGGTTACAACGTTCGCAGGTTGGATCATGCCCTGGGAACATTTTGGAGAGTTTTAGTCGAGACAGATGTGCTCGATATATAATTTTGAGTTGTATAATTGTATGCTTTGCGCATATGGAGCTCGAGTAAATTCTCTGCATTGCTACTTTCCACTCCTTTTCTGATATATTAATTGAGAGATCTTTTTCCCAGTGTCCTCTTGGATCTTTGAAAGGGAGAGATTGTAAAATGATTTTATATATTGTAGAGATGGAGTCTAAGTCCTTGAGATTGAGCAATATTTTTTCCAGCATGGATGAGGGTGCAAGATGAGGAAAATCTGGAAGGTTCTGTTTAACAAAGTTCCTGATTTGAAGATAGTGAAAGAAATGTGTAGCTGGAATGTTAAATTTGGAATGTAATTGTTCATAGGATGCAAAGACATTGTCTATATAAAGATCTCTAAGCAAGTTAATCCCAAATTTTTTCCAAATATTAAAAACTGCATATGTTTATGAAGGTTGAAAGAGGTGGTTCTCTTGCAGGGGTGCCACAGATAGAAGCTTCTCCGTCTTAAAATGCTTTCTACATTGGTTCCAGATTCTAAGTGAGTGGAGCACAATTGGGTTATTAGTGTATTGCCAAAAACGTGTGTTTATTGGAGCACAGAGCAAGGAATACAAAGAAGTACTGCAGGAATTTAATTCTATTGCGGACCAAGCCTGTGTATGTTCTTCTATTTGTGTCCATGTTCTTATCGCCTGTATATTTGCTGCCCAGTAATAAAACTGGAAGTTAGGTAGAGCCATGCCGCCTTCTTCCTTTTGTCTTTGTAAGGTCGCTCTTTTGATGCGTGAATGTTTTGAATTCCAAATAAATGAGGTTATTGTTGAATCTAATTGCCTAAAAAATGATTTATTAATGTATATTGGGATGTTTTGAAATAAAAAAAGGAGTTTAGGAAGAATATTCATCTTAACAGTGTTAATTCTTCCAGCTAGTGTGAGATGAAGGGTTGACCATCTATGCAAGTCTTGTTTAATTTTTTCCATGCAGACGGCAAAATTTTGTTGATAAAGAGCTTTATGTTTACTTGTGATGTTTACCCCGAGGTATTTAAACTGTTCTGCAATGATAAAAGGTAGGGTATCTAATCTAATATTATATGCTTGAGAGTTCACTGGAAAGAGTACACTTTTATTCAGATTAATTCTGAGACCAGAGATCTTTTGAAATTCTGTGAGTGCTGTTAAGACTACAGGCACAGAATTTTCTGGTTCCGATATATACAGTACCATGTCATCTGCATATAATGAGATTTTCTGTTCCAGTCCTTCTCTGCTAATCCCCTTTATCTGATCAGTATTTCGACAGTGTATTGCCAGTGGTTCAATGGCAATCGCAAACAGCAGCGGTGACAAGGGGCATCCTTGTCTAGTGCCACGTTCTAGTTTAAAGTAGTCTGAGCAAATGTTGTTGATGCAAACTGAAGCTTCTGGGTTAGTATAAAGTAATTTAATCTATGCACAAATGTTTGGGCCAAACCCAAGCTTCTCCAATATAGTAAAAAGGTATTTCCATTCAATCATGTCGAATGCTTTTTCTGCATCCAATGATAATATTTCTGGGGTGTTTGATTTAGTTGGTGAGTATATTACATTAAACAGGCGTCGAAGATTTGAAGATAAATGCCGGCCCCTAATAAATCCAGTTTGGTCTTGTGATATTACTGAGGGGAGCACTTTCTCCATCCTTCTGGCTAAGATTTTAGAGAGTATTTTAACGTCGTTATTCAGAAGTGAAATTGGTCTGTATGATGCACATTGTAATAAGTCCTTATTTTGTTTTGGAAAGACAGTGATTAGTGCTTGGTGAAAGGTTTGTGGAAGAGATTGGTTATCTCTGGCTTCTGTAAATGTTGCTAATAGGAGGGGAGCTAGCTGAGCGGAGAATTTCTTGTAAAATTTTGCAGGGTAGCCATCAGGGCCTGCTGCTTTCCTGCCTTGGAGTGACTTGATAGCATCTAGTAATTCTGATAACGCCAGAGGTTTATCAAGTTCCTCCGCACGAAAAGCGTCTATTTGTGGTATCTGTAATGTATCTAGAAATGTATTAGATTGTGTATTGTCTTCTTTAAACTCAGTAGTATATAGGGATTTATAGTAGTCTCTGAAAGTGTGCATTATATTTTTGTGTTCGACGATTTTATCTCCGTTCGTGTTGGTGATTACCGAGATTGCGTTGCGCACTTCTTGCTTGTGAATTTGTTGAGCTAAAAGCTTATTAGCTTTCTCTCCATGTTCATAATAATGATGTCTGGATTTGTAGATTAGTTATTCAGTTTCTTTAGTTGTCAAGAGGTTTAATTCCGAATGTAGAGCCTGCCTCCTCCTATGTAGAGTCTCGCTTGGTAGTCTGGCGTGTTCTTCATCTATTTTAGTAATTTCGCTTTTTATCTCTGCTACTTTCTTGGCTTCGGATTTATTTCTGTGGGAAAGATATGAGATAATCTGACCTCTTAAGAATGCCTTAAGAGTTTCCCAGAGTATTCCTGCAGAGATCTCGGGTGATGTATTTGTCTCTAGAAAGAATTTGATTTGTTTGGATATAAATTCCGTACAATTCTCGTCAGCTAATAGAAGCGGGTTGAGGCGCCATCTGCGGGGCGAGTGCATGGGGCTTAATAATTTTAGCTCCAAGATCATAGGTGCATGGTCAGAAATAACAATAGCATCGTATTCGCAAGATTTAATCAACGGCAAGAAGTTATTGTCTATAAAGAAGTAATCAATCCTTGAGTAACAATGATGCACTGGTGAGTAGAAAGAATATGTTCTTGAATTTGGGTTTAAAAACCTCCAGGGGTCTGATAAATTGTGATCAGTTATAAACTTTGTAATTATCTTTGCAGTGTTAGATGCTGTTCCCCCTGTGGAGGAAGTCCTATCTAAAAGTGGATTTAGAACACAATTGAAGTCCCCAGCCATTATAACTTTATGAGAATTCAGATTGGGAATGGATGCAAATAAATTTTGTATAAATTCCTTATCATCAACATTAGGTGCATAAACATTTATCAAAATCATTTTACAGTTAGATAAGTCTCCCATGACCATTACATATCTCCCTTCAGGATCCAATACTACATCTAATGCTACAAATGGTACTGTTCTATGTATGAGAATTCCCACACCTCTAGTTTTCTTTGTAAAACTAGAATGGAACATTTGGCCAGTCCAGTCTTTTTGCAGCCGGAACTGATCCTTGCTTATTGAGTTTCCTGTAAAAATACTATTTTAGCATTTAGACCTGTTAGGTGAGAGAGTACTTTCTTTCTCTTTAATTCGTGATCCAGGCCTTTAACATTCCAGCTTATGAAATTAACTGTCCCGTCATGGAGACACTGATTCTGAGTTTTTGATGTCATTTTATAGTCTTAACTGGAAGTGAGACAGCTTCGGCCTTAATTTCCTATTTCCCCTAGAGTTGTTGCCATGCAGCTTATTATTACGTTGGTAGTTATAATTATTAAGATTAATAGGATAGATTAGGTATAGATCAAGCCTGCTCTCTTTCTCTCTCTCCCCCCCCCTTAACCCCCCACCCTCCCTTTTTGCCTCCCCAAGTGAGGCTAGAACCCACTTCACACAGTCCCAGTCCTCTGACATACCCAGAGACAGAGCACGTCCAAAGCAAAACAAGCCCCAATGCAGCGGTGCTTTAGAGTTAAAAGATAGAGATATCTGTTACCAATATAGTCTTTAAAAAAAAAAAGAGAATTTGGCACTTAAAATATATATATAGTCTTCAGCAATTTTAGCGCATTAAGATGATACACCCAGATAATAAACCCGGGTGATGGTGTTAAAGATGTGTCCAAAATAAGCATAACAAGTCTTAATGCAGTAATAGCAATAACAATAAACCAAGGGTATGATATTGAACAGTCTCGTTTGGAATAGAGATGAAATAATTAGAAAAAAAAAAAGGAAAGAAAAAGTAAATTAAGCACAATAAAACATAAACAGATAGTGCCCTAGTAATACTAAGTAATAATGAGAATATATGTGAATATATGCTGATAAAAACCCGTATTTTAAATTGAATAGGTCAAACAGTAGATTATTAATCCTTGTTTTATCATTTACCACCATGACTCACTATTATGTATCAGAATAGTCCCGGGATCAGCTTTCTTAATTCCTTTTCTGCTTCATCCTTGCTAGCGAAGACATAGAAATGACCCTGCCATTCCACTTTAAGTTTTGCCGGATACAAGAGCCTGTATTTGATGCTGGCTTGCCGTAACCGCTGTTTGATGTTATAGAAGGCTGCGCGTTTAGTAGCTGTTGCTGGAGAGAAGTCAGGAAAAATACGAATGTGGTTATTTTCAAATGTAATATCTTCCTTGTTTCTGAGGAGTGCCATCACCTCTAGCTTAAATGATAATCGTTCAAAACGAACTATAAAAGACCTTGGTCGGGGTCTAACGGTGTTTGATCCGCGTACGCGGTAAGCTGCTGCTATCTCAGATTCTGCTTTAAAGGTCGTCCCCGATTATTTTAGAAAAAAAGTTCAGCAGCGAATTTCACCGGGTTTGAACTTTCTCGATTCTCAGGCAGACCTTCAATTCTGACATTATACCTTCTACTTCCATCTTCCATCTTCCAAAGCAGCCAGTCTGTCTCCGAGTTTTTTGCATTCAGAGCTGACATTTTCTGCTTTTCCTTCAGCACTGGTAGCTAAATTTTTGGCTAATGCAATCCTAGTCGTGAATGTCTCCTTGAGATCCTCCAATTGATCAGTAAGCGTTTCAATTTTACCCAGCACCTGTCGCATTTCCACTTGCATTTCTTGTCGCAGCCTTTCATTTGCCTGTTGCAGCATCAGCCGTTGCGTTTCGTTTGTTTGCTGCCATTCCTGCCGCTGCGTTTCGTTTGCTTGCTGCCATTCCTGTTTCAATTCCAGCAACTCTTGTTTCAGCCTCTCATGTGCCTTTGCTCTTGCTTTCTCATTTGCCTTCTCGGTTTTCTTTATATCTTGTACGATCTCAGCGAGCATCACCTCCAGTTTAGACATTTTAATTGTGCTTTCTTGTACCGTAGGTGAAGCGTCAGGCTCTACTGTAGCCAGTGCCCCCGCTATCCCTGGCTCGCGTGGAGTAATTGAGATTGCGGACTGTAAGGCCCTTTCCAGTTTCAGGTGTTCTTCTCCGATCAGTGAGCTATCGAGATCTGCACTCCCGATCGTACATTCGCTCCCCTTTTCACTCTCAGCCGGCGACGATGTAGCGGACCTTGGTCCCGAAGAGTCTGTACTTTCGCCCAGCTGTTCCAAGTATCTCTCTGAAAGGCCGTATCTTGAGCTAGGGCTTGCTGATCTTGGCTTGGGTGCAGCTTTAGTTTTCTCTTCTTTCGGACCCCCTTTCTTGCTGGCCATGTTTAAATATGCTTACATATATACTGTAGCTGTCCCCTTGGGTTGAATAAATGCAGGATATCTCAGGATAATAGGCAAATAATATGAAAAATAACACCGCTGCTAGCGGAGCTCCACTTCAGACGTCCATCTCTCGCATCGGACGAGACCGGTTATCTGGGAAAAATGTTGGACAAAAGGTGCTACTATTTTATTGATATACAAGTCTCACTAGGTTTTGATAGATAGATCTTTATTTGTCCCAAGGAGGAAATTTAGCCTTTTACAGAAATTTAAATCAGTGAATCTATACATGAATATTATAACAAAAACAGCCCCCTCTAACAGACACCCATCCATTATCCAACCCGCTATATCCTAACTACAGGGTCACGGGGGTCTGCTGGAGCCAATCCCAGCCAGCACAGGGCGCAAGGCAGGAAACAAACCCCGGGCAGGGCATCAGCCCACCGCAGTCTAATAGACACCAGAAAGACTAAAAAAAGAAAGAAAACATTTGACTTGGCTGCCCCAATCACAGCAAGGCCTTCTGCAGTCGTATTGCCATTTGCTATTATGGAGCCCCATTTGGGTTTCTTGATCCACCTCTGCTGTGTAATTCTTTGGCTGAAGGACCTCAGTGTGTCAGAGAGAGGATGTGCAGCTTTGTTCTTAATGGCACTCAGTTTTGTTTTCATTCTGTCCTTCACTATGAGACCCCCAGAGTGTGTCCCATAACTTTTAATCAGCTTGTTGATTTGGTGGGCCTTTCTTGAAGTGACGTTACCAGTTCAGCACACCACAGTATAGGAAATCACACTCGCCATCACAGAGTAATAGAAGATGTAAAGGACGTCACTACTCACATATGAAAAAACGAGTCTGCTCTGCCCTTGCTTACACACAGTGCCCTCCATAATGTTTGGACAAAGACATATTTTTCCTTTATTTTCCCCTCTGCTCCACGATTTAAAATGACAAATCAAACAATACAGACGTGACTAAAGTGCACATTGCAGACTTTCATTTCAAGGTATCTGCATACGTTTCAGTCTCACCATGTAGACATGAGGACACTTTTTCTACATGACCACCCTATTTCAGGGCACCATAATGTTTGGGGCATCACAATGGCAGGTCTATTAAACAGTCATATTTAGTACTTTGTCACTTATCCCTTGCATGCAATGACTGCTAGAGGCCTGCATGTCCCAGACATCACCAGGTGCTGAGGATCTTCTCTGGTGGTGCTCTGCCAAGCCCCCAATGCAGCCATCTTCAGCTCCTGTGTTTGGGTCTTTTTCTTTTCCATAGTGAGGATTTTTCTGTCTTCGGCAGTGGGGGGTCTTCTTTGGTCTACCGGTCCCTTTGCGATTAAGGAGCTCACCAGTGCGTTTCTTCTTCTTAATGATACTCCAGACAGTTGATTTAGGTAACCCTAACATTGTACCGAAGTCTTGAATGCTTCTGTTCTGTTTTTTCGGCCTCATAATGGCTTCTTTGACTTTCATTAGCCCTCTTAGACTCTTGTTGTTATGTTGAATGATGGCAACTACAGACACCAAAGAGCAGAAACAAGCCTAGCCATCTTATGAAGCCATGGGACCATCCATCCATCCATTATCCAAGCCGCTATATCCTAACACAGGGTCAAGTGAGAGCACTTGGTGCTGCCATGAGACCCATCTGAAGAATCACAAACACACGGGACGCCAGTTGTGCCAAACATTATGGTGCCCTGAAATGAGTCATTTCTACATGGTGTCACCAAAAATGTATGGACTGCAACGTGCACGTTAATCACGTCTGAATTGTTTGATTTATAATTTTAAACTGTGGGAAAAATCAAGGAATCAAGGAAAAATGCGTTATGGAGAGCACTGTGTGACAAGACCAGTCCAGCCTGTCCACATTAATGTGGACCCCCAAGTACTTCTAGGAGTGGACCACCTCGACGACCATTGACTGGACACAGAAGTCAGTAAGCAGTTCTTTGGTTTTGCTGATGTTAAGATGCAGACAATTCTCCAAGCCAGCTTCTCCACCCGACTCCCACACTCAGCCTCGTCCCCCTTTATCAGTACACCCCATAAGTGCAGAGTCATCTGAGAATTTCTGTAGGTGACGTGACCTCCTGCTGTTATATTTATAATCTGAGGTGTACAGGGTGCACACCAAGTCCGTATACCCCTATCTTTAGGAGCATTTACAGGAATAACCATGACAATTTGGTTCCTGTGGACCTCAGCCCAAGTCTTCCTGGTATTTCGAGGTGTGTTTCCGACATCCAGTCTGGTGCTGCCACCTGCTGCCACTCAAGAAATCGCAACAACATGGCGGTCGTTCCAAGACGAAGCGATGGGTGACACAAGTGTTTTCACAATGGAGGAGCGTTTGGTGGCCACTGTGTGGGTTCATGAGCGGCCTGTTACTGGAAAATCGATCAAAAATGTCATGGATGACTTTGTTGTGCGTTTTGGGAAGGCATCGCCAAGAAAGAGGACGTTGTTACAGAGGGAGAAGAAGGCTTTTGCAACGGGCAGTGTCCGAGATGCGCCGCAAAGTGGAAGGCCATCCACAAGGCATGAAACGTGTGCAGATGTGGCAGAGTCTGTCCAACGATCCCCAATGAAATCCACTTGTAAACGTGCTGCTGAGTTGGGAATAGCGGAATCGACAATGCGAAAACACATCAAACAGGACTTGCAAATGAAATGTTGGCGTCCATTGCACGTTAACGAGTTATCAGATACCGACTCGGACAGACGTCAGGAAGCTTGTGATCTGATGCTGCACCAATTTCCAACAAATGATGAGAAGGAAAAGGTTATGTTCTCTGACGAGTGCGCAATTTATCGCAACTCCCGCAATCGAAACGTGTTTTTCTGGGGAAAAGAAAATCCACATTTCTTTGAAGAAATTGAGCATAACCCACCACACGTGATGATCTGGGCCGGAACGACAGCACAGCATTTGTTTGGCCCTTATTTTTTTGATGGTTCTGTTAACCAAATCAGTTATCTGGAAATGCTGAATGGCTGGCTCATCCCGCAACTGGGAAACCAGGGCGTCCTTGACAGTGTTTGGTTTCAACAAGACGGGGCACCTGCCCATTTCGCAATCGCCTCAATGAAGTTTTTGGGAATCGTTGGATCGGACGAGGATCAAACAAGAATCCCGCTCCTCTTCCGTGGCCTCCGAGAAGCCCTGATCTCACAACTTCAGATAATGCACTCTGGGGGTTTATCAAAGAAGACCTGCGGAAGCGCCGTCATTCATCGAACGATGAACTGAAACATGCGGTTCGCGCAGCGTTCCAGAAAGTCACCCCGTAAATGTTGCAGAACATGAGCAGGAGAACCTGGCGCCGCATTCGGCTATGCAGAGATCATGGAGGGACCCATACAGATGTTTTGGATTCCTAAGAGGTAACCTTTAGCTTTCAGAATCCTCCAAAACATAGGGGTATACGGACTTTATGCGCACCCTGTACAGGACAGAGTGAAGTACAAAGAAGACAGGCCTGCTCCTAGTGGTGCTCCAGTGTTGCTCACAAACGTATCAGAGACACAATCCTCGAGTCTCTCAAACTGTGGCCTGCCTGACAGACACGTCGACTATCCAGGACCACCACCTGCATATCTCTGAGTTTACCCCTCAACAGGGATGTCTGGATGGTGCTGAAGAAATCAAAGCGCATACTGTATATTTTTTATTAAGAATCTCTTCAGTTCTTATGTGTCATGTGTTTCTGTTTCATTTACCCTTTGGTTTTGTGTGTCTGATATACTGGGTTTTTATTGTACAGCACTTTGGTCAGCCTTGGCGTTGTTTTTAAAGTGCTTTATAAATAAATAAATACTGTAAATTGGCCCAGTCAGCCACACACGAGTGACATGCTTTCAGTTCGCTTTCATTCACTTTGTTATTTTACAGCCCTGCGAGCTGCCGGAAGGTGGGAGTCCGGACGCACTTCGCCCTCGGAGCCGCGGTGACTGCTGGAAGTGGCAGCTCCTTGAACTGCAGATGACCAGAAGAGATGGCAGTTTGGTGGGATGTGGTGGGCCGCAACGAGGAGGAGGACACCTGACGAGAGCAGGAAATGAGGGGTAAGGCATGGCACGGCTTTCACCTTTTCATTTTGGATTTTAACATATTTATTGTTTGTTTTTTAATTTTCAAAACACAAAGCTCACATTGAGAATAGAGAACAGAGGGAGATCCCGATTTTAACCCTTGTTTGGATTTCTTGACTTGTTGGATTGATTTTAACTCCCACCGAGAGCACTTGGTTTTTATGAATTATTTCTTTATTCAGAACTAGCTGTGCTGCCATCTAAGACGGGTTGAAATCTAAGTAGTCAACGTAGACCTTGGCACTAACGTTTGCAGTGCACCATGCCATGCACGTGTCTCTGTTATGTGCCACTTGGCATGGGATTCTTAAAAGCAGTGCTAATGTCTGTGAGGTGCCATCTGATGGAATGACAAGCGCAATGCATTTTATTACTAAAATGTTTGTGATGCGCCATCTTTTGGAATGACAGAGACCTACTACAGCACCCAGATGAGCACACAGACCCCGGTCCTTTTATTAAGGTGGTCTGCACTGCACTTATTTATTAGATGCTGCCTGTTTGCTTCATTTGGAATAAACTGCACAATGCGCTTTGCCCCACTCTTGCTTGCTTGTGCTTCCTCATTGGGTTACTCCATCTTGGATTCATGAGAATCGATGCCCTGGCAAACAGTAATGGCAAGGCTGTGGGCATTCTGGGAATGTAAAGTACTTATTGCTAATCGCAATGAGGCAGAGAATCCAGTGACAATATAAATAACAATAAAACAGCACACACAAATTATTAAAGACAGCAATCACAATTAAAAAAACAAGTACATTTCAATAAGTGGGGAACTCAAATGAAAAATAAATATCAGGTATAAAGTACAGTATGCATCAAAGAGAACAAACAGCAGTCAGGCAATAAAAACGTGCGAGTTGTGCGACCTGACTGGCAGTGTGACTGCTCGGTCACAAATCAAGCAGATTATTGCATGGCAGTTAGCAATTTAATGGCCTGCCGCTACGGCATTGCTTGCTAGAAGGAACGCGTTGATCTCTTGATGGGCTTTTCCATCAGCTTTGATCTCATTGAATCCAGTTGAGAGCTTCAAGGGCTTGGAACCTTAGACAGCAGCCAGCCTTGGACAGGCCAACATTCCAACACAGGGCGCACCGGTGTCCACAATCACTGGCCGCGGTGTATTGTTGTTACCTTCATGTGCATCTGTTTTTACAGGTCAGGTGTATTGTGAGATTTTAAAGGGGGCATACCCTGGACTGTTTTAGTGGTGGGGTTTGGCACCTCTCATCAAGGAAGTGGACAGCTGGCAACCAGTACTGTTGTGATAAAAAGCATGTCTAGTAGTGCTAAAGTGGCACCTCTGTGGCATTAGGAGTGCCATTAATTACAAGAGCTGAAGAAGCTCGTTTAGAAAAGCAGACCCAAGTTCTCCTCCCAGGGGCCCAGAGAGTGCAGCCTGCAATGGGAATGCTGCTTGTGTGAAGAGAAAGCCAGTTGTAGATGTACAGCGTACACAAATGGAACTGTAGACTCCAGAGAACCACAAATAGACTCGCATCCCCATTTCAGGGGAGCACAGGCCACATGCCCTTCTGCTACCACCGTGCACTCCTTAGTATTTTTAAAAGTCATTTCAGTGCAGACTAATACATTTATGCCTCACAGCCTTGGAAAAAAATGGCTGGTATACCCTGTAATTTTATTTTATTTTTCTATAGTTTCTATCATAAAACATCAATGCAAATCAATGAGCACGCCATGTATAACCAGATTTCGTATGATTGCAGCGCAGTATTATAACCAATACTCAGTAATAACACTGACTTCTTGGGGGAAGTCAACCCAGCAAAATGTGTTGCGTCTTTAATTCAGAGACACCCGCGCCTTCTGAACTGCTTGTTCCAAGTTCTGCAGTCTGTGCCTTAGTCTGACAGCACATTCGCTGGCTTTTGAGACGAAAAATGACATTGAAACGGCAGTGCAAGGACCTCCGGTTCCAGCAAAGTGTCCTTGGAGAGTAGATGTGTCAGTTGAGGCGAACCCGGCGTGTGCAGTCAATGCACTGTAGACACGTAGGAACGGACCCCCATCAGACCACAGTATGTCTGTGCTTATTGATGTACTTACCGTATCCATCTAGCAGTGTCGTTCACATCTATTTATCTAACTATCTAGGGGTGTAAGGCCAGGTGGATCAGAGGTGGGTTCAAATTGTTCCATCATGGTGTGGATGGGAGGAAAAATGGGGTAGGGGTTATTCTGAAAAAACAGTACGTCAAGAGTGTTTTGGAGGTGAAAAGAGTGTCGGGCAGAGTGATGAGTCTCAGTATTTTATTCAACTCGAAACAGGACAGCAAGGTTATTTATTGTAGCGGGATCCACCATTCTACTAAACACAGACACAGCAAACAGGCAGGATCGGGGCCAGGTCAGTGGCCAAGTTACAATGATTCCTGCATCAGCCATCGGGCGATCAGCACTTTGCGGGCAGCAGCGGTCAGCTTGTAGTTGTTTCTGTGGAGCTGCAATTCTGTGGTTGCCTTGGTGACGGGCAAGCAACCCTGAGCAGAAGCGGCAATCGTGCTTCTGAGTGTCCTCCCATTAAGGAAGGTCCCAAAAGTACCTACTGCTCAACACTCTCTCCTCACTTGTGAGTAAGTTTCCATCTTCATCCTTTATCACCCTAACCTGCTGCACATCTTTCCCAGCTCAGTCCCTCTGTCTAGCCAATCGGTACAGGTCCTTTTCTCCCTCCTTAGTGTCCAACCTCTCATACAACTCATCATTCTTTTTAAGAATAAAGGCAATGTACAAAGCTGTAGTAACTACAGAGGGATAAAATTGATGAGCCACAGCATCATGCCAAAAAAGAGCACCACAGATGCGATGTTTGCTCCGAGGATGTTGATGGAGAAGTTTAGAGGCCAGAAGGAGTTGCATTGCGTCTTTGTGGACCTGGAGAAAGCATATGACAGGGAGCCTTGAGAGGAGCTGTGGTATTGTATGAGGAAGTCGGGAGTGGCAGAGAAGTATGTAAGAGTTCTACAGGATATGTACGAGGGAAGTGTGACTGGGGTGAGAACTGCAGTAGGAGTGACGGATGCATTCAAATTGGAGGTGGGATTACATCAGGGATCGGCTCTGAGCCCTTTCTTATTTGCAATGGTGATGGACAGGTTGACAGACGAGATTAGAGAGGAGTGCCCCATGGACTATGATGTTTGCTGATGACATTGTGATCTGTAGCGATAGTAGGGAGCAGGTCGAGGAGACCCTGGAGAGGTGGAGATATGCTCTAGAGAGGAGAGAAATGAAGGTCAGTAGGAACAAGATAGAATACATGTGTGTGAATGAGAGGGAGGTCAGTGGAATGGTGAGGATGCAAGGAGTAGAGTTGGTGAAGGTGGATGAGTTTTAAATACTTGGGATCAACAGTACAGAGTAAAGGGGTTTGTGGAGAGGTGAAGAAGAGAGTGCTGGCAGGGTGAAATGGGTGAAGAGTGTCAGGAGTAATTTGTGACAGATGGGTATCAGCAAGAGTGAAAGGGAAGGTCTACGGGATGGTAGTGAGACCAGCTATGTTATATGGGTTGAAGGCAGTGGCACTGACCAGAAAGCAGGAGACAGAGCTGGAGATGGCAGAGTTAAAGATGCTAAGATTTGCATTGGGTGTGACGAGGATGTACAGGATTAGAAACGAGTACATCAGAGGGTCAGCTCAGGTTGTACGGTTTGGAGACAAAGTCAGAGAGGCACGATTGTATTGGTTTAAACATGTGCAGAGGAGAGATGCTGGGTATATTAGAAAAAGCAAGTTAATGATAGAGCTGCCAGGTAAGAGGAAAAGAGGAAGGCCTAAGAGAAGGTTTGTGGATGTGGTGAGAGAGGACATGCAGGTGATGGTTGTAACAGAACAAGATGCAGAGGACAGAAAGATATGGAAGAAGATGATCCGCTGTGGCAACCCCTAACGGGAGCAGCCAAAAGAAGAAGAGCCTGAAAATGGATGGAAGGAGGAATAAATAATCAAGAAATGTAAACTATGTTTAATAAAGATCCAGAATACTTATTTAGATTTGATATATTTTAATATGATCTAAAATTTAAGTAAATACAATTTTGAAGCAGTATATACATGCAGTAAAATATTTTAAGATTATTTTATGTAGTATTTAATAGAAACATTTGGCAATGATCTGTGACTGTCAGACTTATATTTACATAATTATTCTGCTTACATATAGACTCAATAATTAAATGTTTTTACATAACAAATATAAAACAATTTTAAAAATATAATTTAGGTTCACAGTTTATTTTTTTTAAACAACAGCATCATCACAATACTGTAAGTGGTATTTTCCTTTTATTTACTACGATCATAGTATGGCAGGACGTTAGTCTTCAAGGACTAGTGAAGTTTTCCAAGTTTTTTTTCACTGTTGTAGTTATGGAAAAATGACTTCCCAAATTCGTAAGTGCTTATCATAATGGCGCAAGCAGGGGCGACTTTGATCAGGCGTGGCATGAATCCTGTAAAGACAGCATAAAGGCACCGTTATTATTAGGAAAACAGGGGATTTGTAACATTTTCCAATTGTCCATTAATAACTAACTAGATCAGATCTTGCATATTTAGAAACTGCAATAATAAATGAACGTGAAATGATGATCAATAATAGAGAACTATAAAAATTACTTAAAATTTCAGATACAGAAAAAGCATAGTTCAGTCTATTCAATAATAAATAATAATACATTTTATTTATATAGCGCCTTTCCCATGCTCAAGGCACTTACAGAATATAAGAAAGAACGGCAGGGTATACAGTGTATAGCATTGTACAAACCAAATAAATAAATAAAGAAGATTAAGACAGTAAATTCAGAGAAAGCCTAACATACAACAGAATTGATGGTCTAGAACACATACACAGGTTACATGAGCATCTTGACAGAGAGGTAAACTGAGAGAAGGGTAATAAAGTCAAGTAGAGCTAAAAGCCTTCCTGAACAGATGAGTTTTGAGTTGTTTTTTAAAAGACTTCATGGAGTCAGCTGACCCGATTAATTTCAGTAGGTCATTCCAGAGTCTGGGTGCTATACTGCTGAAGGCCCTGTCACCCATGGAGTGTAGATTAGTGTGGGGCACAACAAGATTGCCAGAATTGGAGGACCTTAGTGGGCGGGCAGGCACATAGTGATGGAGAAGGTCACTGATGTAGTTTGGCGCAAGGTTATTTAAGGCTTTGTAGGTTATTAGTAGGATTTTATATTCGATTCTATAAGACACAGGGAGCCAGTGAAGACGGAGCAGGATGGGTGTGATGTGCTCGCTGCTGCTGGTTCGAGTATGGACTCTTGCAGCCGAGTTTTGAATAAGCTGGAGCTGTGATATAAGATTAGAAGGGGCACCTGCCAACAGCGAGTTACAATAATCTATGCGGGATGTGATAAAAGCATGGACAAGTTTCTCAGCATTAGAAAAGGAGAGGAAGGAACAAACACGGGATATGTTACGGAGGTGAAAGTAAGAAAGTTTCTTAATGTGATTTATGTGGGTGGAGTAAGAAAGGGAGGAATCAAAAATGACACCAAGATTCTTTGCAGTAGAGGCAGGTCTGATGAGATCACCACCAAGATTGACTGGGAAGGAGCTCATTTTATTAAGTTGCATTTTAGTCCCAATTTGCAGGAGTTCAGTTTTGTTGCAGTTTAATTTTAAAGAGTTCTGCTCCATCCAGGTTTTAATTTCACTAAGGCAGGTTGTGAGCTGAGAAAGCTCTGATGAAGTTCCACTTTTAACATTGAAGTAGAGTTGAGTATCATCTGCATAAAAATGATAGCCCAGTCCATAGCTACAAATAATATGGCCAAGGGGAAGCATATAAATACAGAAGAGAAGAGGGCCGAGGACAGAGCCCTGAAGAACTCCTTGTGTGACTGGCGCTGTGCTGGACCTGCTGTTGCCCAGACTAACAAACTCTTGTCTATCAGTCAGATAGGACTTGAACCACTGGAGGGCAGTGCCAGAGATACCCAGCATGTTCTCCATTCTGGAGAGTAGAATGTCATGTCTGACAGTGTCAAATGCTGCACTGAGGTCTAACAGAATTAATATGCTGGTTTGTCCAGAGTCTGCTGCCATAAGCAAATCATTGGTTACCCGTAGCAGAGCAGTTTCACAGCTGTGCTGTGCCCTGAAACCAGACTGAAAGGGTTCCATCAAGTTATTAGTGGTTAAGTAATTGGTGAGCTGGGAAGCTACAACACGCTCAAGAGCTTTTGACAGGAAAGGTAAGTGGGAAATAGGCCGGAAATTGTTAAGATTGTCAGCATCAAGACCAGACTTATTTAACATTGGGGTTACAGAAGTGATTTTAAAAGTGAGCGGCACAGAGCCAGTGTCAAGGGATGAGTTTATTATTGTTGTAGCAGTCGGGATTATGGCATGAAGGCAGGATTTAAGTAGTGTGCTGAGGATGGGGTCCAGTACACAAGTAGTCGATCTCATCTTACAAAACAGGTCATTAATAAAAGCAGATGTGACTGGTGAGAACTTAGAGAAGGAGCTTGATGGAGTGGGAAAACAGGGAGAGATATAAACAGATGATGTATTTATGTTTGATTTGATTTGCACAAGACTGGCTACAGAAAACAACTTTAGAATTTATAAAGTTATGTGACCATAGCTGTTAATGATTATGATGTGAATGCAATGATTAAAAGAAAAACAGAGAAAAAACGCACACACACATTACAATCAGGTGACAGGCAAAGTTAGGTAAGGCAGGATGTGAACGTCACTGAAATTCAAACACACTAATACAACATTTGAACAAATTCATCTTATGCCAAATTTGTGACAGGCTGAAGCACACAGATGTTTAACTAGAAATCGAACACTTAACTAATTACTAATTACAAGCACTTCCAGTACATAAAATAAAACATTTGAAAAAAAATTCTTGTAATATAAGGTGTCAAGTTTAATGTGAATTTGGCATTTTCTAATCCGATTATCCATTACAATAGTTTACACTTCTTTTAACATTCATGATTTTCGTGCCTAAGACTACTTCTGCCATTCCCAGATGCTGCACTCTACATTTCATGATGCCTGATGGCGTAAGGTCCAATTTTTAGATCTTCAGGAATGCTTTTTGAAGGTTCCACGTAGTAACGTTGTGGCAAACCATCAGTAAAGAATTTTGCATGTTGGATTTTCCTACAGCTCTGTAAGTAACGCATAGGTCATTTATACACACTGTAAGGGAATGAAACGGGATTAAAGTATATCGTTAAAGTGCAAGCTGTATATTTTGCATTAATGCATGTTGTTAAAATGGAGCCCATGTATTTTATCACTTTAAGAGAAATTAAATAGGAAAAAAATGATAACACATGCTATGAATTTACTCAAGTAGGTGACTAGAACATTAGAAAAAACGTGGACAAGAGCAGGCCATTCAGCCCAGTAAAGCTGGCCAATTCTAGATGCCTAATTCCTCAAAGTAACATGAAGTTGAGTTTTGAATGTCCTTTGAGTCCTACTGTCTACGGCAGTGATTGTTGCTTATTCCATGTGTCTTTAGTTTTCTGTGTGAAGACTAAATAACTGCTGTGGTGGGCTGGCGCCCTGCCCAGGGTTTGTTTCCTGCCTTGCGCCCCGTGTTGGCTGGCATTGGCTCCAGCAGGCTCCTGTGACCCTGTAGTTAGGATATAGCGGGTTGGATAATGGATGGATGGATAAAAATATGTCCAAAAATATCTTTGCAGTTTAAAATGCAGTTTGATAAACACTGTGAAATAAAGTTGTTATAGTTAACAACAGTATACTAAGTATTCAATCTGATCTTTGCCTGTTGACATAAATTTGTAAAAACGAACACTATTCTTTTAGAATGGGCAGCAATGAATAGTTTTAACATTTTTCACAGATCAAGAAATATTAGTCAAGGAGGTGACCTTTCAAATAATATTATGTGGAGAACTGCATATCACTTCTAAAAACATAGGCAATAACACACTCTATGATGTGAATCTACTACATACTGAAAGAGAACAGAATATCTTATATTCATTGTTTATGGCCGAATTTGGCAGATTTTTTATCAGATCTAATTATGCATTATGATCATGTGGCATTGTTGGGCGATTCTAATGGTCATGAAGATATGTAAACAAACACCTTAGGCAAATTAAAAGCTTGTTACAGTTTTGCCAAATTGTTAAAGGTCCAATTCATTAATTTGATTTAATTATTACTTGTGGGGTGGAGTTCCAAAATTTATGATCACAACTTAATTATGTTTGACTGCCTTCAACAATATAAATCACTGAAGAAATCATGAACAGTGCCATGTATAATACATTCCACATGAAAATATATTGATACTGTGAGAAACCAAAACTAATTTGGGAAACCATTACTTATCAGTAAACATAATTTCTATGTTGGAGGTTGGGTTAAAGTATTGTTGCAGTTTCATTAATGGTTTAAATTTTAAACAAACTGCATTTTTTGGATGTATCACTTCATTACCAACAGTAGCCTATAGAATATGTACAAGTGTAAAGTAATTTTTGTATAGAAAAATGTGCATTTTTTTTATTTAAAAAATACTTATTTGCAAATGGTAGCCTAAAAATAATAAATAAATAACTATAAGTCTATGGTTGTAACTGATTATAAAAGTGAACAAATGCACACTGAGACATTCTAAAAACCTAAGGCTGAAAATGGTGAGGCTGACAGCAAAGAAATGATGGAGAGAAAAATAAAATAAATAATCGTTTATCAGCATGAGCCTAATTCCACTTTTTAATCATAAACTAATTTGAAAGCTTACAGTTTGCAAAGCACCCATTGCAGTTGGCAGGTCGGTCTGTCTGCATGAAACAACTCAGCTCTAAGTAGACAGATTTTGTCAACCAGTGAAATGGCAACAGGGTCATGGGCTCATTGATTCATGTGGGGAGCAAAGACTAGCCTGTCTAATCTAATGCCACAGAAGAGGTACTGTAGCACACGTTACTGAAAAACTTAATGTTGGCCATGAGAGAAACGGGTCAGAATACACACTGCATTTCATCTTGCTGTGTATGGGGCTTCATAGCCGCAGACATGTCTGAGTGCCCATGTTGTCCCTTGTCCTCTGCCAAAAGCACCTACGATGGGCATATCGGCATCAGAATTGGACTATGGAGCAATGAAGAAGATGGCTTGGTCTGATGAATTATGTTTTCTTTTAGATCACGTGGAAGGCTGGGTGTTTGTGCATTGTTTATTTGGGGAAGAGGTGGTAGCAGAATATCCCCCCTCACTTATGCCAAGCCAACAGTTGCTAAACAAAAATAAACATGGCTTACAATGTTATATGTGTCCATGCTTTTCCGAAAGAGAGGGAATTCAATAAGAGGCACAACATGACTATTCATCCAATCAAATCATTCCTTTTTTCAGCCAAAGAGAAATAACTAGATAATAAATCATCCTAACAAAACCTTTTACTTTCATCTTAGTTTGCCACTCAGTTTTTCTCATCTTCACCGAAATGAACATATAATCTGCCATTTTATATTCGACATAACTTGAAATTTTATAGAAAGTAAAAAGAGCTTTAAAATATTAATGACAATCTTTCAGTGTTCTGTCCTCTGTTTAGAGGTGATGCAGCATAACTTTCAATCCCTAGCTTGATCATTGTCTCTTTGGAATATGCAAGATCTCCCCATGTATTAGTGGGGTTTCTTTCCAAATACTTGTGTGTAATGTTGACTGAAGACTCTAAATTTGTCCTGTATTGGTTTACACTTTAGCAGGCAGTGCACACACATACGGACCCACCATATACACACACACTCACTCATTCCGGGCTGATTTAAAGTTGACCTAATCTAAATATACTTAGGGAATAACCAGACAGACACTGAAAAAACAAGCATAAAGCAAGCAAATTCCAGAGAGGCAGAGAATGGGAAGTGGTTTTATCAGTCTCCTGGAGCTTTGAGGCAGAATTGCTAACCTTATTAAGAAGGATGCTTTGGATAAATTGATATCCTTTACGTATATTATGAAACTGTCTTTGCTATATTATTTTTTGTACGTACACAAGCAACATCACAGAATTTAATCTAACATGTGTTGCAATTTTATTAATTACAAAAATAAAAAGGTACCAGCAAAGATTCCTGATATGCCATTTTCAGCAATAATCCTTTTCATTATACCAAATGTTGACGACAACTTTCTTGGGTTAACTGCAAAAAATAGCACTGTTACAAAACTGTGTTCCAATTAAAACAAATTCATATACTACATGAATAAAACCCCATACGTATTACAAAGAACTTACTATTCCGAGCTTCCAACTCCCCCAGTTCAATCTGCCTTTGAGTTTTCACCACATCAAATGGCAATGTAAGGATGGCAGCTATCTATAAAAGAAAAAGAAATTTATACATAAAATGTTTAACAGAAAACAAACTCATGAAGCAATTAAGATTTAAGGTATTTGAGTAGGCAATGCCACGAAAATGTGTTGACTCGCATTTTATAAACAGTGATCATGTAACACATTTATGTTCTGTTAAGATCTACTATTATAACAATCAGTGGACAAAATTAATGGAGATGCTCCATCGATTGGACACTATTCTAAAGTGGTCGATTTTCACTAAAAAAGACTCGATCAGTGATCGGTAAATTGGCTGATTACAAAAACCGATCTTTTCCAGGCTTTACATAATTTAGTTGCAGTGCTCCTTCACATGAAGTATTACAGTAATTGAGCTAGCGTGTGTCTGTGTCAGTTTAGTATAAACAAAAAAAGTCAACACTTGTTTTATAAGAGATGAAGAGACAACTGGAACAGTAGTCTTTACATTAAAGAAAGTGGAGGAATAAAAACTAAGAAAAAGAAATCAGAGAACTAGTCCTGTGCAATTAGACAAAAGACAAGAAAAGCTACTTTAATGATTCAGACCTTTTTATTTTGTCCTTTGAGCTTGTTTTAATTGCAAAAGCTTACATTTTTAATTCGAAAAAGAAAAGATAAAGAAAAAATTTGTAACTGCTGCTTAGTAAACAATAGGCTTGCTTAACAGAAAAAATTACTCTTTTAGTTATAAATTTGTTAAGCGTGTTAGCTTTCCATCATCTTGATAAATAACATTTGACAAATGTGTGGCTATTTTTAGAGATTTGTACTTTGTGTATTATTGTTGCTGTATGTAATACAGTATAGGTTTTGGTAAGAAACAAATGCTGCATTATTAAAATGGTAACTCATATGTATAATTACATAGCTGATACAGGGAAGAGAAAAAAAACAACACACCTGTATAAACATAGTAAATGTATACTTCAACAGTAAAAAATAAAAAAAAGCTGTAGTACAATTAATGATTAAAAATTATTAAATCTATAAGTTTGGGTGTATTTACATTTAAACAGTGTTTAATTGCCAATACCAATTCAACTTATTAAATGAATTTTAACAATGATTAACATGCTTCTGTAGTGATGTAAAAGTACTGTATCACTGCATCTGATTCTGTCCCATTTGCTCTTTAACCCAAGATCCCTACTGTTGTTTAATGCTACTGACCTTCTCAATAAGGCAAATGGAAAATAACTCAGAATTTCGATTTTACTTTTATTACAACACTTTACAATTCCCACCTTAATGTGCTTCATGTCAAGCAACAAGTCATGTCATACAATGAGTCTCAGTTTTGCCTTGTTGCTGGTTTGACACATGATGCCTAGAACAGTGAGATAAAATTGGAAATATTCAGGCCACCTTTATTACAATAGTGGTACTGCTGTACAGGCAAACAAAGCAGACCGATTGTATGGACCCTGTCATGATATTGTGACAATCTCATATTTCTGGGTGAGTCCAAAGGTTGCCAACCACCTTTTTTTTTCTGAATGCCTTGACATTAAATGTACTCCCACTGCTGCCCACTGAGCCTCCAAAACAATAAAACATGTCCACCTTTGGTCTACCTGCTGTTTTACTTTGTACACTATTCTCACACTGTTGCGGTCTAACTAACTAACTGGCCATGATTTTTCTTGATCCTTGTCAGGACAGTGAGCCATAAATACAGCCACGGATAGGAGGCCTAAACCTTTACAAGGCACCTGTTGTGGCACGGCACCTGTCTGCATCATTAATATTTTTACTCGCTGTTGAGACTGCAAAGTATTAAGCTCCTTAGTGCTGCATTTTATTCCAAAAAAACATGTAAAAAGCTTTTTATTTTTATGTCATGAAAAATTACATTTGTATTAATGATGTGTGCAATAATAATACAGTAATCCCTCCTCGATCGCGGGGGTTGCGTTCCAGACCCCCCCCGTGATAGGTGAAAATCCGCGAAGTAGAAACCATATGTTTGTATGGTTATTTTTATATATTTTAAGCCCTTATAAACTCTCCCGCACTGTTTATAAATATTCCCCGCAGAGTTATACAGCATAATCCCTTTGTATTCTCTTAGATATTAGGTAAGATTCATTAAAATTATGTATATAAACACACTGTTTATATACAGTAAAACCTAAATATTATTTTAAAGATATTGAGTGTCTCCGATATCACATATGTTACAGCCATTACGATAGACTGGTCACCAGCAATAAATACGTACAATGAAAGAAAAATAGTATACAGTAAATGTCTGTACAGTGACACTAAACGTACGTACATGTACTAAGCACTGTAAGAAGAAAATTAATTATGGTTACTCACCAACAATGACACGATGACTTGTCCGATAACAATGAGTTTAATTTTACTGCACAACAAAGGAGAGCGTTACAGCCCTTGTAAAGGAGCCACTTGAGGCGATTGTGTAGCACTGCCGTTGTTCTTCTTCTGGCAGTCTTCAATCCAAATCCCTAAAGCAGATTCCATCCAGACTACTGCCTTATTACATCCACTTACAACTCGTTTTGCACCCTGGTTAAAAGGACACTGCAGCCATAGATCTTATATTCCTTTCCTACTTTTTAAATAAAAAGAATCGTAGCCTTCAACAAATCCAAAACGTTTACCTTTTCGGCAATCGTTAACATCTTCTTCTTGCGCTTGGGCACGGCCCCTGAAGCAGTAGCAGATTGTTTTGGAGCCATAATGAAGGGCTTGACTATGCACAAAGATAAACACTAAAGAGCACAACTCTTTACACAGCGAAACACGTTGATGCTGAATGAGCGAGACGAGACTTCCTGGTTAACACTGCATTCAGCACGCAGGAGCTCAACTGCGTGCTCTGATTGGTTAGCTTCTCAGCCATCCGCCAATAGCGTCCCTTGTATGAAATCAACTGGGCAAACCAACTGAGGAAGCATATACAGGAAGTAAAAAGACACATTGTCCACAGAACCCGCGAAGCAGCGAAAAATCCGTGTTATATATTTAGTTATGCTTTCATATAAAATCCGCGATAGAGTGAAGCCGCGAAAGTCGAAGCGCGATATAGCGAGGGATTACTGTACTACTAATGATGCCAAACAGTATATAATCTCAAACTGAGTCCTTTGTGTGGTAAATCTGAACAGCACACTGCACAGGTACGAGTTGGATTCTGTTTTTTTTTTTCTGTTGGAGGTATATAAATCAATAAAATGTCTACCAGCACTCTGGGTTGATCCATGATATGTTGGCTTCACCATGCCTCTTTGATGGAAGTGTGGACACTGGACGTGCGGCAACGATTTGTTCTACAAGCTGGCATGTAGAGTTTGCATGAGATACAGTTTCACAGGCTTTTTGTTCGTACAAGACAAATGCATTTCAAATGTACTGTTCCACCAAATGATGACATATCTTTTTGTAGTATTTCTTTTGTTGGGAAGAAAGTCATTTCTTGATCCGCATGATCTACACCGCCCATCGTGCTATTGTAGTCAACCACAGCACAAGGCTTCTTAACCTGCTTGTTGCGTTTTGCCTGCACAGTGACTGTAGCTTCATTATGTACAGTGCTAAGAAGACAAATAGCTCTCATTAAGTATAAAATTGTCCATGGTTACAAAGTAACCTTGATCCAACAGAGCATCTATCAAAGTCAATACCGATGACGTAGTATCGTACTGATTGTATTTCAGATCAAACATTGTCACTTTCCCCGTATACAGAACCGAATTCCAAATGTATCCCGTTTTAGATTCATACAAACTTTATGCCAAATGTTGCTCTTTTTGACATGATGTACTGTATCCATGACAGTCTGCCCTTATAAGCCATGAGACTTTCATTAATTCTGACATCATGGTCCAGAATGTAAACACTCCAAAAATTTGCTACAATAGCCTGGTATATCTCCCAAAATTTTTTACATTTTTTGTGCTGGATGGGTATTCTGATCAAAATCTTCATTGTTCGTAAAATGCAGATATTTCATAATTACTGAAAACTTATACTTGAGATGTAATTTCTCCAAAGAACGGCAGCATTGACAACACTTATACAGCTTACTGTCAAAGTTGGGTCACAAAGTTGCACAGGAGTACACTGAAGGTTTTCCTAATAAGTAGAAACTTTATTGCTGTTCTGGCAGATTCAACACATGTCTCTTTCAGAGGTGACCAGGCCTCACAAAGAATAGCTGTCAAAAATTCCTGCTCAAAAGAACACAGAAGTCTTCTTCATCAAGGGGGTATAGCGGCCTGGAAGCAGCGACAGGAGCAGGAGTCGGTCTTTTAAATGTTCGAAGCCCTGTGCGAGGAGAAGGTCACGCGGCAAGGCAGCATGCCTACTGCTGATCCCGCAAAGAATAGCTGAAGAGTGTGTTATTTCCCATTGAAACACTGTTTAAGAGAGGTTGGACAGCCCTGAGCCTGAAGCATTAACCAATGTAGCAATGGACCCACTGCGCCACCCTCACTGAAAAACATTTGCCCTGAAGAAACGTTATACGCTAAACATGTGTAACATTCCTTTTCTTGCCATAAAATGTATTTTTTGGTAGTTTTATGAATGTTGCAAAAGATATGATTACCCTGACACACAAATTATACATCTTTGCTCTGATCAGATCTAAACAGAGAATCATGTAGTTAATTAACTTATCTTATTCTAAGCACATAAAGCATTAGCTATATGCAACATCTATCATATGTCTTGAAGATGGCTTATCTTGAAATTGGAAATGAATCAGAACATATGACAAATACCACTGGATAATGAGACGATGCTTATAGAAATGTATGATGCTTAAGTAAGGCATCAGAATATTTTTCCTAATATTGGTCTTTGGTCATAAATGTACTCGATTTGTAAATTTATAATGCTACTTTATTTTTTCTTTATTCTGTAAACTATTAGGATAATTAAATTCATTTACTTTAATATTCACAGCATTTAATAATGCCTTCTGAAGCAAAAATTACAATGTTTATTTTACATGTAGTAAATTATATCTAACTTAAACTACCAAAGAAGAACACATGGGCTATGGATATTATTTACTATGAACAAAATTCATTAAAAATAAATGTGTACAGAATGTGTTAATTAAAACATAACACTTAAGAGAACATTTAACTTATCTGATTATTTAACAGTGACTTTCAAAATAAGTAAACTGTGTACATTTTCAAAAGCATACATTTGTTTTGCTACAGGTGCACTTACAGAGCCTGAAACTGCTCCTGATGTAAACGTGATCATAAATGTGGGCTCTCTCAAGCCATTCTTCTCACACAGCCACTTCTTTCCCAGTTCATAGTTATACCAGTACATTGCTGTGGGAACATACAGTGCAAATAAAGAAAAAGCAAACAATGCACATTAAGCCACCTACAGAAATATTTATTTTTCTGTAAAAATCTGCAATGAGATGTTTTTAAAAAGTTTTCAAATATAAGATAATTAGCTAGCATATTTTTAAAAAAACATAAATAAAATACCACAGCTTTTAGATACACAGAATACCTACCTACCTAAGAGTTTATATAGAATATCTAATAGCAAAATTTGGAATACCTGCACAAAAGATGTTAATGGCGTAATGTACTGTAACAGAACCACAGAACTCAATTTATAAAAATGCAACCTTCTTATAATAAAGGAGATACCGTTATAATTACTTTGTAATTGATTGGAAGGTGGTGAAAATCATGTGAAGTATTCTTGTGCATTGGTTCTGACACTAAAGAATGTTTTGAAGCTCAAAAGTTCAGTTTTGGCACTAGGTCCTTAATATCACAATATTTATCCAATTATATCACAATATTATGACATTTATAAATATTTCAATATATGTTAATAAAGACAATAACACTGTGCCACAAAAGCACCAGTACTCCATGTAAAAAAAGGTGCACTTAAAACTTTACACAGCATTTTAAAATTTAACCAGAAAAAAAAATAATTTACAGAAAGAGAACTTACTTTTATTTACTTTATTATAAGCTATTCTTTAAAAATAATCTTAATAATATTTGCAGACATTGTAATAAAAGCATTGTAATAATGACATTATAAATAACTTTTACTGAACACTGCTTAAAGTATTTCAAACATGCAAAACTGCACAAAAAAAAAAATCAAAAAACTGCTTGCACAAATAGACAAATACTTTAACTTCACTCTATGGAGTTTTCAGTGATTTCAATTATGTAAACAGTATGGACAAAACAGTATACAAAAACAACAGAATAAATCAAATAAAGCTTAAACAAGTTTATGGCTATTCACAAACTGTGTGTTCTAACTGTAATGCCGACGAAGAGATGCTTTTACCAATTCTGTATTTTGAGAACTGTCACAGGTTGTGGGACAGAAAGACAAGCTTACATATACTCTCATGCTTCAGTGATGCTCTGTGCCAAGTAACAATATTCTCACCTATGCTAAATGCCATTTCATGGTACTAGTTGACATACTCAAGGTATTTTTTTTGGCTCTTTTCTATTGTAAAGGATCACACTCACTGTTTGCATCAGCCATCTGCAGACAGCTTTGCAACAGTTTCTCAGTTTCATGTATGCTAATAAGACCACTCTGGAGCATTCTTAACCCTACTATATGTGGAACTTTCAGGTAACACTATTATATACTCAGGGTCTTTAGTGGCCTATATATATATATATAATATATATATATATATCTCACACATACACACA
>JANRMT010062842.1:7313364-7342023 GCA_026402145.1 Polypterus bichir lapradei | reverse complement strand
CACACTGTATATACATATATATACAGAATGTATAAATCAAGCAATAAATTTGCAAACATTTATTGAACATTTCTTCTCTGAACACTATATATTTTTAAACTATTTTTTGTAACTATTTCCTACAAAACATAAATACTAACAAATAATAAATTACAGTAATATTGTGATACTCTATGCAATAATCACAGAGCACAGTTACATTTTTCTGATCACTGCAACAACATGCCTTCTGGCACAAGAAGCAGCAGTCATTTTTTCTGAATCTAGTGATACTGGATATGTATGGCACCTTTTGTGCTTTTTGTTCATTTTTGCTTCAATAGGAATCTGTTTCAGGTGATGTGGATTGTGCCGTTACAGTTCCTTGCCCGCCTCACCCCCTCCGTTTACTTTCCTGCTCCTGGTTTGAGCTGCGCTCCTTTACAATTTCCTGCCCATATCATTCATGATCTGATTTAGAATTCTCTCTCTGCACTTCCTCACTCTATGCTGTTCGTTTGTCTCCCTGCTGGCTGCTTCAGTCTCTCTCTGACTCATCAACTGCAATCAACAGCAGGGTCTCTTTAAAGAGCTTGTGGTCCTGATAAGTGTCATGACATTTCTTTTCTCATCTGTTAGCTCTTTAAACTTGTAAGTATAAAAACCTACAATTCATACTAAGGAACAAGATAGAAACGTGATGGTAATAAACATATATAGATACAAAGAAATCAGGAAAAAAACATGTTTTGTTTGAGCGCTGCTTTTTAAAGTGATACTATAGAGAGATCATGTGTAAGAAATATTTAATTTACTCCCCGAGATATGATTGTAAGCACTTATTAGTTTACAGTTCATATTAATACAGTGCTTATACAGTATACGGTTCAGATGTATAGCTTGACCACAGATTTGTTCTACATGCAAAATAGCCAATTGATTTAATATCCAAGTGGACTTTTTGCCTGCATTTTTCATACTTTTCTGGGAGCGCTGCCTTTATGAAGTAAATGCAACTTGGCATTATATAGCTAGGGTCTTGTGTTTTTAATGAGTTTTTAAATCTCCCTGTTTACACCATATAAAAGGGATGCATTTCCTTAACAATGTGCTTTGTTAAAGCATTTGTAATTTCGTTCACAGACTTCCTTTTTTATCAAACAGGCATCCGCTGGGGAATGACTTAGTAACTGAAAATTGACTTAAAAGTTCATGTCACTTTTGTGTAACATTGCATTTCAAAACAAGCTGTGGCTTGTATTTTCAGACACTAACTGTATATACAGTGGCATGCAAAAGTCTGGGCACCATTGCCTAAAACATCTGTTACTGTGAATAGTTAAGTGAGCAGAAGATGAACTGATCACTGAAAGGCATCAAGTTAAAAATGAAACATTTCTTTGCAGTATTTTATGCAAGATTAGGGTATTGTTTTTGTTTTGTACAACTCTACAGTGAAAACAGGAAAGGAGCACCATGCAAAGGTTTGGGCACCCCAAGATATCCAAGGTCTTGGATAACGTTTACCAAGGTCCCAGACTTTAATTAGCTCATTAGGGATATGGATTGTTCACATTGTCATTGTCAAGAAACCCCAGGTGATGCAAATTGTAAAGCTGTATGAATTCTCTTACTTGTCTCAACAATCAAATGCCATGGGATCCTCTAAGCAGCTACCTTAATTGATACACAAAATATTGATGCTCACAAAGCAGGAGAAGACAACAAGAAGATAGCAAAGGGTTTTCAGTTAGCCATTTCCTCAGTTCGCAATGTTATTGAGAAATGGCAGATTAACAAGAATGATGGAGGACAAGTTGAGGTCTGGAAGATCAACAAAACTTTCTGAAAGACCTACTCGCTGGACAGATAGAAAGGCAACTAAAGCCCCCTGTCTGACAGCAAAAGACCTTCAGGAAGATTAGCACACTCTGGAGTGTTGCTGCACTGTTCTACTGTATAGTGGGCACCTGAACAAATATTAACGTTATGGTAGTGTCAGCATAAGAAAACTTACCTGCGTCCTAGCCACAAAATTTAGTATCAGAAGTTTTAAAATTTGCATCTAAGCAAGCCTGATGCATTTTGGAAACAAGTCCTGCGGACTGATGAAGTCAAATTAGAACTTTTTGGCCACAATATATAAAGGCATGTTTGGTGAAAAAACGGGAGCCGAATTCCAGGAAAAGAATACCTTTCCAACTATTAAGCATGGGGGTGGATCGATCAGGCTTTGGGCTTGTGCTGCAGCCAGTGGGACAGAGAACTTGTCATTGGTAGAGGGAAGAATGGATTCAAATAAATACCAGCAAATTCCGGAAGCAGACATCACACCATCTGTAAAAAAGTTGAAGTTAAAAAGAGGATGAATCCTACAATGGAATACCTCAAGAGGTACAAGCTGATGGTTTTGCCATGGCCCTCACAGTTCCCCCAACCTACATGTCATAGAAAATTTGTGGATGGATCGCAAAAGAGCAATGCATGCAAGACAGTCCAAGAATCTTGCAGATTTAGAAGCCTTTTGCAAAGATGAATGGGCAAAAATACCAAGTAAGAACTGAAAGACTCCAAGCTTGCTACAAAAAAGTATTTACAAGCTGTGATACTTGCCAAAGGAGGTGTTACTATGCTGGGTCCCCAAACTTTTGCTTCAGGCCCTTTTATTTTGTTTTGTATTTCATACCTGTGAATGATGGAAATGAAAATATAATCTTGCTTAAAATAGAAAAGAATTGGGTCATCTTTAACTATATGTCTTTTGGTGATCAGTTTAACTTCTGCTCACTTAACTATTCACAGCAACAGATATTTTAAGCAAGGGTGCTTAAACCTTTACATGCCACTGTAATAGTTTGGCTGCTCTTTAAGTGTGCAAAAAGGCTGCTTGTGTGGCCACCCGTTGCAGTAATATGCTGCTTGCAAAGTGTACATATTACATTAATTTATTTAGAATTGATAATTTACTAATTTTTTACTCTGCTAGCAGGGTGCATTTCTCTAGATTCCATTACTAATTGAAACAGAGGTAACGTTTTTGTTTTGCAAGTGCGCACATACACCCAAAGAGAGCATGTTGTAAGCTGTTGAGTTTGCATCGCACATAAGCAGCAAAGTCAGACTATTATTATTATTATTTAAAGGGCTAGCCTATCTATCTTAATGCAGCTGTGTTATTTCTCAAGAAGGGAATCAGTAAAGCCAATATTTTATTAATAGATTTATGATTCACACGTAAGCATAAAGGTTGTAAACTACCATTAAATACAGTTAAAAATCAAAATCCTTATCATTGTGTGAAACCAATACTGCTATAGGCATTATACAATCTAAGGAGGACCAAGAAGATGTTATCTTTACTATATAGTTCCTCATTGCTGGATGGGGCATCTGTGTGTCAGCATTCTCCCACTTGGCTGTGATGTCCCTTTGCTAAATATGAATGTATACAGGATTATGCATACTGAGATTCTTCTGATGTCATGCACATGTCTTCTGCCTATTTCACTAACCTGACTTGCAGCTGTGATTTGTCAATCTCCCTGGCAGTCTCTCTCTCTCTCAAATGAATTGCATTTGGCACAAATAACCTTCTTGCTACATCAGTACTAAACAACAATAAAATGGACAAAAGAAATCTACTGACAGATGAAGTGGGTACTGCCTGCTTGGGCTTGAAGTGCACAAAGTACCTATCATCAATTTCAGACTTATCCATTAAAACTCAGCAACAACAAAATCATTAATTGATGTTAAATCAAATGCAATGTGTTCCATATTTTTTTTCTCAGTTCAATTCAAAATTACTATTTAAAAATGGGTGATATTTTATTGCACTATTTTAAGCCCAAATATTAGTGCACATATCATTTTCTCTATATTAAATCATTGATTTTTTCTTTTACAATTCAAAGCACCACACATGATGGGGCTGTATTTTTTAAATTAATATGTAAAGAATTGTTTCTCTGTTGTTTAGCAGGGTGACATGCCATCAGAGTCAAGTTAGGCATTTTCAGAACTTTTGACACGCCAAGCCCAAAAGGTTCACCATTACTGTGATAGACAATATCATTGGCAACAAACAACTGATTTCTTACATTTTTTAACTGGTACTAGCTTTAACACTCTAACCCATCTCTTTGGAATAAAAAAACACCAATAAGTTAGTGTGCTTGAGAAGTGTGTTGCACATCTTGTGCAGAGGTAATGGTAAGCATATCAGTCTCTCACAAGGTAAGTGACATTGTGAAACTGTGGTTGGCTTTGCAAGTAGATGGAAGCTTCCACAGAACAACATTGCAAATGATTGGTCACATTATCTCCCAAAGGAATTTGACATGGTTTATTACAACAAAAAGGAATATCGCTAAATTTTATTCCAGGCAATAACCAATCATCTGTACTGGAAAGTCTGCCATTTGGGAGGAACTGAAGACTGATGTATGTCGCTTAGCGAGAAAAACAATATGCTTTCAAAGAACAATTCAGTGAGAATGAGTAAAGCAAACACATTTATTCACATAAATAGTATAGTTGAATACATTTCTGCATATATAGGCCAAGTATATTTAGTAACTACATACTTCTACTTTTTACTAAAGTAAGTATTATCTCTAATTAATAAAATAAGGTTAGAGGGAAGAAATAGGCCTATTAATATACAATACCATAAATGCAGAAAACAAAAATGTGGTGTATAAATTTGTTGAGTTTTTGGCCAAAAACAGCATTTTCTGTTTTTATCAACAACTGCTGGAAGATAGCATTGCCAGCTGTACTAAAAACAAGTTCCAACGGCATACTTGCTATACAGATAAATAACTATTTTCATTTAATTTCTAACATGCCATCTGTTTTTACAGTACTTGCTGCTCTACATTGAATCGACTGTTTTTCCCAGGAAAAAATGCTTTTATTGGGAGGTTCTGCTGGAAGATGTTCATTATTTACAAACACTCTGTCTTTACAGAAGCAGTGTTGGAACAAACTTTGTTACTAAACCCTCTGAAGCATTATGTTCACAATATTGCACTGCATTAAGCAGTATATTGTTATCAAAATGATGAGAAAATGGCAATTAACAAATCAAGACAGGTAGACCATTATAACCTTTTAAAGTGTAGCTCTTTCCTTTAAATACTTGCAAAGAAAGCAATGTGATTAGTGACAACAGTTTCCTAACCCATCAAAGGGAACTTGGAAACTGAAGGAAACTCTCAACATGAACAGTACTGCCAGACAAAAACCATAGCACAATCAGAAGACAAGTATCTGAGAGTCAAGAGCTTGCATGATAGGCACGTCACAGTACAAGTCTTTCAAGCACAGCTTATCATTGGTCCAAGCAAGCAAGTCTTTGTACCATTTCATGTTATTTACTGGACCTAAACTGCTTAAATTTCAGTAAAAACCAAAATAAATGGGGATGCTCTAAATCTTTTGACTGGTAGTGTATACAAATACACACACACAGTTGTGCCCATTAAGTTTACAGACCCTGGCAGAGTGAAGTGTACCATACTTTAAAGAAAATCAGGCAAAACACATTTCATTCACTTTTAATGCAATCCAAATTAAACTACAGGTAAAATTCTGTTACAACAAACTTCCAGGGACCTAAAAAATATTTTGTTGTAATGAAAATTTCGTTGTAATGAGATTCTGTATTTGTTACTATAGTGCTTTCATTAACTTGCGTCCAGGCCTCTGCAATCATTTAAATAGCTTCTTTCACATTAATGTTAATCTTCTCCTGTCCACAAGTTATGCTGACGAGAATTTTTCTCAGCATTTCCTTGCGATAATATACCTTCAGGGTGAAAATGATGCCCAAATCCAATGGCTGAAGCACTGCTGTGCAATTGGGTGGGAGGAATTCAACGCAAACATTATCTAAATGCAGAAGCATGATGTGGGCAGCACAGTTATCAATCAGAAGCCGAATCATCCTTTTCTTCTTCTTCATATTGTGAGATTTCTAAACTCTTTTGGGATTCCCCCCAAATAAACGGGAACGTCCTGCTGAAGTGCGTCCCGAAGCGTGAACACCGTGTCTGTGTCAGATTGTTTGTCCACTGCCGGGGCAGGGCAACAGCAGGCTCACAGCGGTGCAGTGAGGTGTCACAGAAGCGAATCCTAAAAGATCTTACACCCCAAAACACAAGGCTGAGTTTCAGTACTTTAGCAAAACCAGCTTTATTCAGCTGTAAACAGGAACAGCATGGTTATTTACTGTAGCGGGATCTGCCACTCACCTATAAACAGACACAGCAGTCAGGCAGGGTCGTGGCCAGGTTAATGGCCAAGTAATCCTGTTCCCTGCATTACCCATCAAGTTTGCTTTGGCGGAGAGACGCAGCAGAGCTGTGAGCCTGCTGTTGCCCTGGCAACATATAAACAGCCTTCCACAGACACTGTGATCGCACTTTGGAACACTCTTCGGCATTTTTGTCCAGTTGTGGGACGTCCCAAGAGTTTAGAAACCTCACATTCTCTTGAATGAGTGCTGCATTAACAGGAATGTCTCTTGAACGAGCACCACTGAACCACATAAAAACTGCTTTTTCGACATCTTCAAATGAAGCAGTTCACATACGTTTGCAACCCAAGATTTTTCTTCTTTTTTTTTTTTTTGCTCGGTCTTTCAAGAAAGTTGACAGCGTCAATGGCAAAATTCCGAATTCACTGGCAACGTCTTTTTTTCTTTTTGCCGCAATCAAGAGCTGCAAAAATGTAAAGTTTTTTTCTAATATGAACTGTTATCGTTTTATCATGTCTGCCATTTATATAGGTGGGTGACAATGAGTTAAATTCCAATGGATGTTTTTCAAATGTTGACGAGCAATAAGCAAAAGGTATCACTAAAAACCACCAAAAACAAAAAACAGCAAAAAAAAAAAAAAAACAGTACGAGGAAAGTTCAAAGAAAAAAATTTTTTTCACAATGTTTCTGTTTGGGGATTGTTGTGCATAACTGAGCTGCGACCACAGAAAAAACTGCTCTGTGGATGATTCATTCAGGCATTTCAAGGTCTTTTTGGCACATCGTTGTAATGAAAGTATCTGCTGAATGTACTTCATAGTAACGAGATTTCTATAGACTCGTGTCATATGGGGAAACTGTTGGGACCATAAAAATACTTCATTGTAATGGAAATTATGTTTTAAATATATTCGTTGTAATGGAATTTTACCTGTATAAGGCATCACAGAGTAGCACAACCATTAAACAAAACATAAGGAAAATAATGACATGGTCCCTGTTCAAAAGTTTGCATACTCTTCATTCTTAATACTGTGCACTGCCCCTCTTTAGCATCAATGAATGTCCACCTTGATTTTCTCAGGTGGTGGAGTTGCCTATTCTTCTTGGCAAAAACCCCCAGGTCCCATAAATTCTTGAGTAGTCTTACATGAACTGCATGTTTAAGAGCTCCCCAAAATGGCTCAATGATATTGAGGTCAGAAGCCTGTGATGGCCACTCCAGCACCTTCACTATTTTCTGCTGTAGCCAGTGAAGTGTTGATGTTGCCTTGCAGACTGAATCATTGTCATGCTGAAAAATCTACATGCATCTTATGCATAGACTTCCAGAGTGATGCTGCATTCATATTGTCATCAATTTTCACTAAGTTACCTGTGGAGCTGCAGCTCACAAACCCCCAAACATCAGAAATCCACTTACATGCTTCACAGAATGGATGCTGTACATTTCGACATGGGCCTTGTTGTGTCCTCTCCAAACACAGCATTTATGGATTGGACCATAAAGTTCAATTTTAGTTTCTTCTCTCCACTGGACTTTGTTCCAGAGGTTTTGAGACTAGTCTATATGCTGTTTGGCATATTGTAAGTGGGCTGCTTTGTGGCGTTGGCACAGTAATGGCTTTTTTCTTGCAGCTTGACTATGAAGTCCGCTTTTGCTCAAGTACCTATTTACTGTGCATTTTGAAACAGCAACATTACTTGTTTGTAGATAAGCCTGTAGTTCAGCTCAAGTGGCTTGTGGTTTTTTTCTTGTCATCTCTACAAATGAACCTGGCAGTTGTGGCCGAAACCGTGGCTGGTCTACCAGACTGTGGCTTGGTAACAACAGAACCCCTAACTTTCCACTTTTTTTGATGAGAGTTTGAACACTACTGACAGATATTTTTAAAGTCTCTGGATATCTTTTTATATACTTTTCCTGATTTATACAATTCAACAACCTTTTCTTGCAGGTCCTGATAGTTATTTTCCTTTCCCCATGGCTTGGATTCCAGCAAAGTCAGTGTAGCTCTACATGAATTAAAATTGACTATTTATACAAATACACCGATTATAATTCAAAAGGTTACAGGTGTGGACATTCTCCTTTAGTTACCCTTAAATTGAACCTGTGTACACATTATCTGGCCCAACATTCAAGGGTATGTAAAGTTTTGATCAGGGCCATTTGGCCAATTTCAGTTATCATTATGATTTAAAAAGGGCACAACCAATTGTGATAATAAATTGCTTCACCTGAGCACACTACACAATTAAAAGGAAAGATTTCTGCATGATTACTAACATTTCTCAAACAATGGCCATATAGAGTTTGTAACAAGGCGCTATATAGGCGCCTGACCTGACACAGACTAACACCGGAGGCACTTGTAAGAACAAAGAACTTTTATTTTTCTTCACCTGTGGGGCATATCTTCCCTGTGACCCTCACAGGCAGAGCACAGTCCCAAAACAGACCAAAACACCAACACAAAACATTCTTCTTTTGCACCACCAGTCCTCCTTTAAGCTTCGTCCTCCTCCTCCCAACTCTGGCCATTGAGTGGTGGCTGCTGGCCCCTTTTATAGTCCACCCGGAAGTGCTCCAGGTGGTTGACTGCCAAGTTCCAGCTGCACTTCCAGGTGTGGTGAATACGCTGCCCATACGGGCTCAGGAGTCCCAGCTGCAGCAACCCCTGGCGGCACCTGCGGGACCCAAAAGGGCCACACCCAACTCCATATACCATGCAGCCCTGCAGGAAACCGAGGCACTGCTCCAACCCAGGGGGGACAGCCATCTAGTGTCCAGGGGGAGGTATTGTACAGTCCAGGGCTGCTCACCCTGAATAAACAGCGAAGGGGTGTCCCAGCCAGGCTTGGACCCTGGCCATCCGCCACAAGGTTTAGAAAAACAATCACCCCCTTTGAAAATATTCATATTTCAGTTCCACAAAGTACTGACAGAGGAGGGCTGATCCTTTACCATTTCAAATTTTATCTTTTTTTATGTATTATTTTTCCAATATATAGTAAATAAAACAAAAAATAAAACAAATAAAAAATTGTGTTTTTCATTTTAGGCTGTAAAGCAGCAAAATGTGAATATTTTCAAAGGGATAAATTCTTTTCTATACCCACTGTATGCATGTACCTAAAACGAAGTAACACGTACGCTTAAATGGGAACCAATGATTCATTTTATTTAGGATGTGAGAAATTTGTTGATGTATGTTATCTATCAAGAATGATTTTAGAAACTAATATTAACTGCTGATTTTAGCAAATGGGGACAGTGGGGTAATACAGGACCACAATTACCAAGTATTTTTTTCTCTTTTCCTGTGTAGTTCCCGGTTGGTTTAATTGCTTTATCGATTATAATCTATGACTGTAAACTATCAGTTACTACATCTTTTCACTTGTGGCAATCAACTTTGTTACCTATCCTATTACATACACTTCCTGAACATACAGGCCCTAGCCTAATGTTATGCAATCATGTTTACCTGTTTTGTAAGTCGCTTTGGATAAAAGCATCTGCCAATTAAACAAATGTATATTGTGAATATTTGATATGCAATAAAGTTTTGCACCACCCAGTAACTTAAATCTGCCAAGTTCAAAATTCACAGAACATTTTGCATACTTCAAAAGGAATATTTTTCTAGATAAGAAATTGAATTGAGCATATCATTGAAAATTGGAAAACTACAATTATGACAAGAAAGTTGAGCTTTCAATTAACATTTTAACAGTAAGGTAAATTACTAAGGTGAGTTTACTACTTATTTACCTTTTGCACAACAGCACTATATGCTGAGGGGACAGTGCCCAATTGGCCATAAAGGAATATTCTGCCCAAATACGGTATTTTTTAAAATGTTACTTACCCCCTGAAGTTTGTAGTTTTTTTTTCGCTCATATTTTCATGGAGAGTGGACATAAAGTTTTTGATAGAATGGGTCCCAATGATGACCAGCTCTAGCCAACAATATAAAAAACATCCTTAAAAGAAATCTTTGATTAGTTGTGTCGCAAAATTCACATGTGAAGTCACCCCATCTTGTAAAGGGGCTCCCTGTTTGTAGACCAATTATTTTCCAGAAGTTACTTATTTAACAATAAATTTATCAAAAAGCTGTGAGCATACGACTGAATGACCTTATGTATGGATTATGCAACACAAGTAGCAGATTTTTTTCATGGATGTTTTGATAATGTCTGTTGTCCAGCATTTATCACCATTTAAACTTTATTTCTGTTCTTCACGATAACATAAGATTAAAAAATTTTGTCAGCCATCAACAGAAACTACATGGGGTAATTAGCATATAAAATATTCCTTTAATGCTGAAATATCACTGGAAAGATTTAAAATTGAATTGATACAAGCCTCTTTTGAAGATTTGCAGAACAGCAGGAACTTGTTCACAGAAGTACAGAAAGAGTTCTGATGGATTTATGTGCTTACAATATTTTGTTTCCTGTAGCAATGTGACAGACTTTTTATCTTGGGCTGCAGAATTATTCAGTCTGGGCTAATTTGTATACTGGCCTTTACAATGTAAAATAAATAATGTTTGATACATACAATAAAAATATGCCTACTGTATTAATACTGAAACAATTATTCAGGAGTTTATACACATCTTAATATTCATCAGCTTTCAAAAGAGGTTTGAGGGATTTGTACAAATTTAATTCAAACAAATTTTGAAATTATAAGCAATTCACAGTTCCTTAAATTCACAAGGCTATAACATAACTATTCATTGGGCTTGTGAAGCAAAAACATATTTTTCTTTATCATAAGGAAGGGCAATATTGTAATTTAGAAACAAGTATCAAAAGCCTATGCTAGCATACCTGAGAAGGGCACATCCCTCAGTAATGTGGCACTCAAGCCTCTCCAAAGGGACAACAAGCCATCTGAAGCCACTGCCGACTGAATACAAATTCGTAGCTCTTTATAAGAAAGTTTTTGCGACTGCATTTTTGTCCTAACTAATTCCAAAGGACTGATCACTGAAGCAGATCCCACTAGAAAAAAAAAATATATAAAATTATATATACTCGTACAAACCAAAGTTTTTCATTTAGCTACAACATCAAATTTAAATGTATTGGCAAAAAATTTAAAAATGTTTCTTTTTTGGTCTCTTGATATTAGACTTTAAAATCTTTCATAATATATGTAACCGATATCTGGTCTGCTGTGGCAAGAGTAAGAAAATCCAAAGCTAATGATTTTTATGTAAAGCTATGACTGAATGAACGTTCAAATGCAGTTATATTGAAAAAGAAAACAGTAACTCTAAAAAACTCTTAAAATATCCAATATCAGTATTAAACAATTAAAAACCTACAGTAAACTAAAAAACATACAGTATGTTGTTTTTATACCACAAAATAGCTGCCAAATTGCTTTCCTTTAACAGGTAAAAATGTCTAATTCATATTAAGAATTTAATGAGGAGTCATGTAAAGTACATTTTAAATTTAATGTTTATAATCCAGTTACTTTTTACTGTAGAATTGCTATAAACTGCAGAATTGACCAGTATGAACACTGAAAAAATAAAGCAAATCTAATTTTTTTAAAACATAAATTACCTTAATTACTTTAAACAGGCTATAAGCTTCTTAGACTGTACATTATACAAATATGTGAAAAAACTTCTGAGAAAAAAGAAAAAAAAAGATGAATTTTGGGAACTGCCTTGACTTTTGTAGAAAGGCGGTTTTCATTCAAACTGGATGGACTATTTTGCATTACGCCAACAGAATGTAAAACATTTTCTTATTAATTACTTGCTAACACTATCAAGACCACAGTTCTGTGAAGCCTTTTTAAAACTGCAAAGGTGTTGGGATCACGTACACCCATCTTAGCATGTGATGTTACAATACCTACTTTACATTTAAACAAGCAGGACATTTCTTTGTCTAAACTTTGCTTTAAACTGGAAAGGTGAAAGACAGAATTAACAATTAAGCAAATAAAGCACAAATATTTTTAATTTGACAAGGAAAGTTTAAAAGATACTAGGTTTTGGTTAGCCTTTTTATTTAGAGTTTTGCATTAAAACAATAACCATTTTGATTTTTGTGAAGGGCAACATTCTGTTTGAATGTCCTGCTGTGAGTTAAATTTGGGTTTGTTTTTTCCAGTTTATACCCATATTCCCTGCGTAGGAGAATGTGAAAAATTACTGTACATTTTTATATTTATTTAAAATCAACTACAACCAAAATTACACACAAAGAGATCATAGTTCAAACCTAAATTCTGATTTTTCAGTAGGTGCACTTGATAGACGTACAAAAGTAATAACATCAGATACTATTAAAAAATGTAATGTTAATAGTGTATCTATTGAACATCAGCTTGTTATGAAGTAAAACAGTTCTAGTTAGGAACACTGATTTCTACTTAAATGATTTGTTTTCTTACACTGTCTTGGCTGATAAATACAGACATTCCCAAAGCTGAGACACCTCCACTGACTATAAACAGAGAAGAAAGACTTTTAACAACATGCATCAACCACTGTCGATTTTGACAGCTTTGCTTTAGTGAACAGCAATGGTTATATCTTAAATGCAGCTTTTATTTGGAATGACATTATCGTAATATCAAATTATACACTTATGATTTTTAAAGGAGGGAGAAATAACTTGTGAAGCACTGTCTATTATCAAACCTTTTAAAAAAAGTTAGGGATAAGCAGCAGAAGTGGATGTAGTACATTCGGGGGTGTAAAAATGATATTCTCAGTTCATCTTTCATGTGTGTTCAAACTAAAAGGATACACAGTATTTATTTTTATTCCATATTTGTATCTCCTAAGACTTTATGTCCTCTACTGGTTCCCTCTCTTCAAGATGGGTGGGGTATACCTACACACAAATCTTTTATATATTAAAAAGATGGATGTATTACTCTGTCTACCTGCACTTGAGATACAGATGAACCAGTTATTTGTACTGAAAGGAATTTTCAAAAGAGGTTATTTTTTTGCATAAAATTTGCAGAAGAAGAAGTCATCATAGAATCAGCTAAAAAACAGGTCACATCAGTTGATAGCTGACTAAGCAGGCTGTGAAGATCCAAACATTTCTATGACCTTATTTTTCATTTTAATTATGTTTTATATTTTTAGTTTTTTTTTTCAGGATCAATTTAAAGTTACTCTATAGTGTATAAACATACTAAGCTTTTGGTTTGATTACTACACTCAGCGTTTGTAAGGAAAACATCACCTTTGTTTAGTTGCATCAAGTAAATTGTAGTTTATAATAAATTAAAAAAAATATATATATCAGACAACAAAATGATATACAATTCTATATAAAAAAGCATCATTCATTTTTTTTTTTTTTTACTGTAAAGTACATTCAAAGCTCAGGGAAATTATAATTATTTTACTTACCTCTTGCTACTGCCCCAGCTAAAAGAGGTACTTTGTCAGGATTGTTCTCCATTTTGTGTTTCAAAAACCCACAAAGCTCATCATAGCAAGTAAAGTACACAACAGTGGCAGGAACGGCCATTACACTGCAAAAACAAAGTATGTTTTTAATCACGTTTTCAAAATTCTTCTTAAATAGTGAAGATATTCAAATTAAGTTGGAGAAATAAGGAGAACATCTAAATAAACAGAGAAAAAAATTATGTATCAAAATAGTTGCTTCATTGGCGATTAACTAACATATGGCCTAAGTTAATGAATAAAAAAGGCTAATTGCTCATTATGCTGTTTACCCTGGCTCCAAAAATAGGTGTCAGTGAATCCAAGTGAACGAGGATTGCCAGGGAATATTTGACAAAAGCTTCAAAGATAAAAACTATTTAACGTTTTGTTGTTTAATGAGGAATTGTGGATAAAGTGAAGCTGACATGGAAGACAGAGGATAATAGTGCCTCAATACCCAAATAAACCTTTCCATAAAGGAACTTCCATCATTTCACTAGATACCTGTATAATATATAGTGTTAATTCTTTACATATAGAATTTACAGTAAAATATTAAAGATGATATTTATTAAACTGAAAACTATGTTAGATTAAATAATTTTACCTATTTAGCTGATGTCTTTTTCTGAGGGAATGTACAGATTATAAGTGGACTACAAAATTGTTCAGATGTTTCTACTAATAAAGCACTGAGAGGTTCAGAGTCACTCAGAGAATAAGAACTAGGATCTGAAGCACCAACTGAGGAGGAGTTCTTAATGTTTAATATGTCAAAAAATAGAAAAGTACTTTTTCATTACATAATAAAAACAATAACAACAACAACAGCAAAATGCATAGTACTTGAACTAAACTAGCAACAGTTAGAACAATCATGGTTATTACTTGAGGGTTCAGTTAAAGTCTGTACTCTTTCCCTTAAATAATCTTATCAAGTATGAAGGTTTATGGTCTAAACTTGTTATCATGATGTAAATGGTGAGCGGTTTCACATAACCAAAACCTATATCTGACTGACAAAGAGATTTAAATCTACGAAATAAGAAGATACACAGACTCCAATCATAGACTTGTTATTATTGAAGCAGTTTAAGTTAAATTTTTTACTTCCATCTCATTTTTATGAACTCTGTATTAGCTATTTTAATGTGCAGTATACATTGACTGCATGCCCTTTTTAACTGAAATAAAGCATTTATTTTAAAACTTACAGAGTTGGTGGAAGACCACTCCACAAAGATTTCAGTCCTTCATTACGAACAATTTTTACAAAGGCATCCTAAATGAAAACAAACAATATGCAAAATCACTTTGTAAATCCATTATACCTATCCACTTTTGAACGTCTCTAAACCAAAGTCATGAGTTTAGGAGTCTAACCCTCAGCACAAGACAGAACACAAGAACCAGCTCTGGACAGTCATACAGTAAATTCAGCTAACTTAGAACTTCTTTAGGATGCGAGAGGAAAACTAAAATACCTAGAAATTAACCCACACAGGCAGATAGAGACTGTGCAAACATCTCATGGATGATGCTTGTCCAGGGATTCAGTTTAATGAAGCTATGAAGCTGCAGTGCTGAACTCTATTGCCACAAATGTTTGATGTCTAGGGTACATACAATATTCTTTAGTCCATTATTCTCTTCATTTCTACATACATCCAAAAACCTACATATGCAAATGTGCACATCTTCCTTCTTAATTTTACTTCTATTGATATTATCAATGTTTACCACAAAGCATTAAAAAGAGCCACATACAATTAAAACTGACTAAAATAACTGAATAAACAAAATGCAAATATATACTTCACAAGGACTAAGCTTATATTTATATATTATCATACAGTTCTTTAGTTAGATTTTCTCTTTTAAAATGTTCCACATTGGCAGAACAAAAAATATTTTAAACAAATAAGTAATCTGATGTTTTTAAACTACTACCTGAACTATAGGGTAGAGTTCAAAGAATTTTGTATCCAGTAGAGCAAAGGCCTGTTCGTCCCCATACACACATCTCAAACATTTTAATAGACACACCTATTCATAAACATTACACACATTTTAAAACATGTGTGCAAGATAAGGAATCATTACATATATGTTGCACTGAGTTTACTCTGGTCATATCATGCCAAATGAGTAAGTTAAATCATTTATATTCATATTTTTTTCACATGAAAATCCAGAATGACTGTACCAATCACATAACTTACTACTCAACTAAAATGTTACATAGTTAAAAATTCACATTGCAATCACATATCTATCAAAACAGCTAGGAGAACTTGCAAAAAAGTGGAAGCTATCACAGAAAATCATTTCAAGGATGAATGGACCAACAAAGTATGCATTTGTAATGCCATCATTTAGAAATGCTCAGCAGACCTGTATGATGTACAATGAAACACTCACTATTATAAAAGAGAACAATGTGAGGCATTACTATTTTCAGAAGCATGGCACTTTCAATGAATCTTGTCCATCAGATTAAGGGGAAGAAAAAACAGTCTAGAAAGCAATCTACAATCATAGCAAAAAAAAATGCTCATCCGTTCATTAATTCTATAAGAATGTGCCTTCCTCCAAGCTACATGGAGACTAGCTAGGCACGATAAAGACTACACAGAGTGTTTAATAGTCATTTTACCATTGCTTTCGAATCTATCAACTGATACCTTTGTCTGCAACTGCTGACTATCATGTTCATGTTTTGGTAGAGAAATCTGGGTAATTGTGTGAATTAGGCTTATAGCCACTAATAAATTGACAAACAACAAATATATGGCACATGTGAGCTGTCTGACATTTTGATGGAGCAGAATTCGGAATGGAACACCAGGCTTATGTGGGTGGGGTTTGGTTGTTGGGTGGTGGAAGGTTGAGGGTGTCACATCACCTGTATCTGTTGCGTCAAATGTCCCTCTGAGCCATGCTTTTGATAGAGACCCCTACCAGTTGCATTTTCTGTTTAGTAACCAAAAATTTAAAACTGCTTAAAATCAATGGTAAAAAATAAAATTTACAACAGTATAATAATTACCACATAAACTGGTGATTACAATGATTATTCAGGACATTTTGATTTATACAGTCATGTCTTTCAAGTCAAGTTTATAGGACAGTCAGTTTGTCAGGTTTGTGGCATTTGCTGTTGTGAGATTAATGCTTGCCTCAGTATGTGGAGGGAATATTAGCTGTACAAAAACACTTACTAAAGGGTAATACTTAATAAGCAAGTTATATTAATTCAAATTTCAAATATCACAAACTCCTGATGGTTTTATTTTACAAATCTCTTTTTTTTTTTTTTTTTAAACGTTTGCCACGACTTTATAGCTCCATTTGAGAATCAAACTAGTCAACTGAAGAGTAATCCATTATTACAGAATTTCTGTAAAGCTGCATTTGCTGTGATGTTTTCAAGGTGCTGCTCATAAGTGTTAAAACTTTGTTATTGCTTAGCCTGTGTCCTAAACCAGGACTAGCCACTGAACTGCACTGACCATGCCTGCAGTAATTATGCGTAATTGAAGCATCCCATTTTTTTCCTGCACTAATCAAATGTGTGTCACATGTGCTTTCACTGCTTGTCACATTTTAGTTGACACTAATGAACATTTTTTGCCTATAAAAGCGCAACAAAAAGCACCAATACAGTATTTTCCAACTGAAGTATGCAGTTTTAAACAGCCCTGCCAACTACATATCTCAGCAATTATGCACTTCTGTTATCGAATTTGAGGTTGTGTATTCAAACAAGTCTTCTTCATGCTTCAAAGCATTGTAAGTAGCTCATTTCATCAACTTTGTAGAATAGCCACGGTAAAGATAAGTTGGAAACTGAATGGAAAAGTGAACAAATGTAGCTATATTCATTATGTTTAGATAAATAAAGCCTACAGGACTTTACTGGAAATATGTATAATGCTGCATTAAAAACAGATTGATTTTACTACTATTTGCAAATCACATCTTCATGCTCTGAAAGCAAATATAATTTTTTTTTAATATACCTTTTTTATATCATTCTGAAATAAATCAGAATGGTGTAAATGCAACAATAACTAAAGCCTTTTATGCCCTGAAAGAGTAAACTTATTTTAGTAAAGTGGATTTTTAAAATAACAGGCACAATGCCTGCATTACTAAACTGGAATTCAAGTCCTGCAAAATCAATGTGACAAACTTCGAATGATTCACCTAAATTCATTCTGAATTCTCTCCCACACTTTTTAAGTCATTAACCTGAATTGAGCACCTGTCCCTTTCAAACACTCTGCACAAGCCTGATTTTATATGTGGCAGACTTTTAATGACTCCACATAATATAACATACTGTAAGTGGAAAAAACAATGTTAGAGGAGGATGGCTTGAGGCCAGAGAATATTTGCACATTGGCCAAATGTGTCCTATCTGGCGCTAGCTGATGCTCCAAATCATAGGCATTAATTAAGGTCGAAGCAGCAGGCTTCAATGAAGGAGAGTAGAAGTCTATTTTGCTTTCTTTTCTTCTTAGACAGCAAATGGTCATTATTGTAAAACTGTATAACAAATCTTACAGATACAGCCACTTCACAGAGTTCTCTGGACGAGTTTACAACTAAAAACCACAACTTCAAATATTGTGAATAATAATGCAGGGAAGGTGTTGATGGAAAGTAAAAGCACACAATTCTTTTTACTTTTTTCACATTTTCTGTGTGCACTTCACTTACCATTTTAGCTAAAATGTTGTTTTGTGCTAAACAGCTAAAGGTATACATTTTAGTTTTGTATGCTTCTAATGCCAAAGGACTTTGGCTCTCTAGCAACCTCTCCTGCACTTTTGTTTACTTGACTATCCTACTGTTTCTAGTCACTGCAAACTGAGACCGACGTAAACATCTTCACCTCAGAAAAAGTACTTCAAAAAGCAGGTATAATGTTAATTACTTCTAACCTTCTTTTATTGTTAAGTACACAGTCAAACCCCAGACCAAATATTACACGAAAGCAGAAATTTTACTTACTAGGTTTAAGGTTTCAGTTTTATATTTGGACTGGTACCCTATTTTCAGCAATTGCAAGCCACAAAAAATATTTTTTAGACAATTGCTCACTACAGCTTTACTAAAGAAAGTATGGTTCAAAAGGAAATAGGGGGTGAAGAGTGTGTTAGGTGGTTACTGAACGCTGGTTCAACTTCAAAAATAACAAAATTATCTTTTAAAGTAATTGCTTTTTTCCTTTCTGGCTATTAATTTGTGACAAAAATAAATGTATCATTTTGGTGTCAAAATCCCTGTATCAGCTTAACATACGACATAGTAACATTTTACTAATATTTAAAATATTTAGAACTTTATACCCTCATTTCCACATTTAAAAAAATCCAGAAAGATATACAGTACGTATTTATATACTGCATTGTGTTGTATGTTCAAAGCAGATTTTTTTTTAAATTTCAATGAATGTTATTTTTGTGCTTTCTTTGAACTGTCGTATTTGTTAGGAGAAACACACTAAGGTGGTTTGGCATGTGGAAATCAGAGGATTATGAGATGAAGTAGCACATCAAGATGATGGTGGAGAGGTATATAGTAGAAGATGATGTTGGATAATATGAACTGTACAAGTATCTCCCTAAAGGAAGCCTAGGACTGCAAACAGTTGAGGAAACAGATTGATGGGGGGGGGTTTGGAAAGGCTAACCTGGATAAACCCAGAAAATGGCCATTAACCCAGGGATGATGATGTACATAATGTATCTCTGGGCTTGTAATGGAAGGCACAAAATATCAAAACTAATTGTAAATGTATAAATATGATGAGTTTATGAAAGTATTTTTTGTAATTTAAGCCATATAATTTGGTTTTAAATGCAGCTCTTCCAGGGCAGCACGGTCCCTGCGTGGAGTTTGCATGTTCTCCCCGTGTCTGCATGGGTTTCCTCCAGGTACTCCAATTTCCTCCCACAGTCCAAAGACATGCAGGTTAGGTGTGTTGACGATTCTAAATTGTCCCTAGTGTGTGTTTGGTGTGTGTGTGTGTGCGTGTGCGCGCCCTGCGGTGGGCTGGCGCCCTTCCCAGGGTTTGTTTCCTGCCTTGTACCCTGTGTTGGCTGGGATTGGCTCCAGCAGACCCCTGTGACCCTGTAGTTAGGATATAGTGGGTTGGATAATAGATGGATGGATGCAGTTCTTTTAGCTCTAACTTCAGCAACAAACAGTTGGGCAGCGGATAGTGCTGCTGCCTTAGAGCTCTAAACATCAAGCATAAACATTAAACAGAAAAAATAAATTTGAGGGTCACGAAACAGTACAAGATTCATTACTCTAAGAATTTTATGTACTGTATATATTATATCAAAGGTTGTCCAAGAAGTCTGTTTTTTTCAAGGTTAGTCTAAGTTCCATAACTACTGTAGATTTTACTTTTCAATGAAATAACATTAGTAATGTCACATGCAGGTGCATGCACACACAAAGCCAGCAACAACTGCCACTTGCTAGCACCTGCTGAGATGGCCCATGATGTCCAATAACTAAAAACACAAAGAAAAGAAAGTGAAAATTATTTAAATTTCTCTGCAATCACTAAATGTAATGGAAATGTAAAAATGTTAAAATAATGACAAGAAAGCTCCTCTCTAGATTACTAAAAACCAGAGTTTAATCAAACCAGTGCTTTAAACTAAATGACAAGACACTTGGAAAGGTCCAAATTTTAGCCCAGTTATTGCAGTGTTTTAAAAGTAAACCTAAGTAGCTCACTTTAGTATATGTGTTCTGCAGCAAAAAAACTTAAAAATAAATAAATACAAAAAAGACAATAATTTGGGGGAAAAAAAATTAAACTAGCTTACCAGTGTTCCTCTGAATTGTCCTGTGGCTCTATACCACATCTTGCTATTGCCATTGTCACAGACGCACAAATGATCCATAAGTCCATTGCAGTATACAAAACATTTTCCTTCAGGAGCATAAAAAAAAAATATAAAAAAAAAAAATACCTGTTTATACAAACACACACACACATACCTATAATGATGAGCCAAAGCATTATGGCAACTCCCATATGAAACAAATTTCATCAACTGACTTGTAACAATAGTGCATGTCAAGCTCAGGTATATACAGCATTAGATCGTAAGCTGACATTTGGGTACTTGTAGTTGACATGTTGAATACAGAAGGTATGGGTAGGTTTAAAGACTTAAGTGACTCCAAAATGAGTCAAACTGTTATGGCCAGATGACTGAATGAGGGCATTTCCAAAACTGCAAAAATTAAGGGGTGCTCATAGTCACCCATGGCGAGTATCCACCAACAGGAAGGGAAACCCTTGAACTGCCAGCAAGATGCTGTACAGTCAAGACTCACTGATGCAAGAGGTCTACAAAGGCTATCCCCGCTATCTCTGGAATGAAGCAACAAAAGGGCTGCTGTGACACAAATCAAAGATAATTTTAATGATGGTTACCAGAGTAATGTGACATTACACACAAAGCATTGAACCCTGCAAGGCATGGGATTGTATAGCCTCAGGCCAGTCAGAGTGCCCATGCTAACTCCTGTCCAATATCAAAAGCCACCACAATGGGCAGGCAAGCATCAGTACTAGACTATGATTCAATAAAAGAAGATCACCTGGTCCAAAGAATCCTGTTTTCTGTTGCAATATGTGAATAGCTGGATACATGTACATTGTTTACCTAAGAAAGAGATGGCTCCAAGATGCACTGTGAGAAGAAGACAAGTCATTTGACAAAGTGTAATGCTTTGGGCAATGTTCTGCTGGGAAATCTTGGATTTAGGCATTTATGTGAATGTTGATGTGAAGTGTACCACTTACCTGAACATTGCTGTAGACCAGATACATTACTTCATGGCAATGTTTCTTTTTTATGCATTATATCAAATATATTTTTATTATAATTCTCTTTTTTAATGTCCTGGGTATGACATTAAACTGCATCCGGTCCTCCAACTTGCAGGGAAATCACGGGGGTTGGTGGAAGGACTGGCACTCCAGTCACCGTAAAAAAACTTCACACAGCTTTGAAACGAAAGAAATGGACTCCTTTCTGCTCTCCATGGGAGTAGCTCGGCTGCATCCACCCACAAGAAGGCTGCTAGCATTATGAAGGAGATGGGGGAAAACCCTTGACAGCCCCATCTCCGGAACAGTCAAAACTGTCTGAGAGCCAATGGGGTCAGGCCTGTCAGGGATCAGAATTGGTGGTGTGCTGAGGTGTCGTCCCCGCTGTCCCGATCCCGAGCTATTTCACCGTGTGGTGGCTGTGGCATGGTCCCCAATATATATATATATATATATAGATTAATACATGTCTACACGTGGAAGTGTGTGTGTGTCTGTCTGTCAGGGCCAGAAGTGCGAGGGTACAGCATGAAGCTCAAAGAAATAGTCTCTGTCACCAAAGTAAAACCTCTAACAAAAGAGAAACTTGCTAATACACAAGCAAGGTGAGGCCATCGGCAAAACAAAACCTCCGAGAAAAGAGAAACTTGCTTAGCCGCTGATAGACAACAGAGGCAAGGATGTTGGCAAAACGAAACCACTGAGTAAAGAGAACCTTACTAAGCCGCTAATGCACAAGCACTGCGATTGATTGATTTGCCAAAATCCATGGTTTGTAGCAGCACGGGACACCTCCATGCTGGAAGGACCGGTGGAGCAAGTGTGGCCAGAGCATTACCTCCCCGGGTAGCTAGATGGCAGCCCACCTGGGTTGCAGCAGTGCCTTGGACTCCCACAGGGCTTCATGGGAGTTGGAGTTTTGTGCAGCCCTGTTGGGATCCGTGAGCACTGCCAGGGGGTGCTGCAGCTACTGCTGAGCCTTGAAGAGCAGCTCTTCCACCACTCCCTGCAGTGCTGCGAGAATTAGGTCAACGAACACCTGGAACACTTCCAGGTGCCTTATAAAAGGAGCCAGAAACCACTACTCGGGGAGCCAGAGTCGGGAGGAGGTGGACGAAGCTTGCCGAGGAGGAGGGAGGGAGGGAGGGAGGGAGGGAGGAAGGAAGGAAGGAAGGAAAAGTAAAGAGCAGAAAAGCAAAAGAAAAGTAAAGAAAGTGTGTTTGTGCTTGCTGGAACTGTGTAAATAGAAAAATACTGTGCCAGGTTATAGCACTATCTTCCACTATATAATACTAACAGTAATAACAGCTTTAAAATAGTAGTATACCCGTTAGGTAGTTATCCAGCTATCACTTAGGTAAACTAGTATTAGCATTCACAGATATCAAAATACAACACACGGCTTGTATTTTAATGTATGGCAGAGATAGGATTCCTACAGTGCAACAACAAAGAGTTTATAATCTGGGTTGAGGGGTTCAGCATTGGGTTGATAAAGAATGATATATCATGAACTACCTCACTCATATTACCATGTGGACATTCTAAATTTATTGTCTTACATTTTCTACCCACTAACTGAAAACTACTGCTTAAAATCCATATTAAATATAAAAATCTATAAAATATTATATAAGTACTGTTGAATTGGTGATTTACAAGATAATTCCAGATACCGCCATTTAAACCTCTTTAAAACAACTCACGTTATCACCAGCATGGACAAGCCAAATAGCCACTTCCTTTGAGTAATCCGTGGACATTCCTTGCTAAAACTGTTGTTTGTGCTGGCAGTCCTCCCTCATCCCACAGTTCTACAGTTGAAGTCAGACGTTTACACTTGGGGTAAATTCTTTAAAACTCACTTTACCTCCACAGATTTTATACTAACAAAACTACAAATGTGGCATATTGTTTAAGACATCTGCTTTTTGGAGGGCAAAATTTATTTTTTTCCAACAGATGGATTATTTCACTTTTTATTGACTATATCACAATTCCAGTGGGACACAAGTTTACATCCACTTTGTTAACATTTGCATTGCCTTTAAATTGTTTAACTTGAGCCAATTGTTTTGGGTAGCTTTCCACAAGCTTCTAACAATGAGTTGCTGGAACCTTGACTCTTTTGTCCAGACAGAACCAGTGTAAATGGGGCAGGTTCTTAGGCCTCTTTGCTTAAACATGCTTTTTCAGTTCTGGTACAGTTACTTTTTTTGGAGCGTTTGTACCAATTTAGTACCAAAATGTCAGTTCTTGTGACATCCATGTGCAGCACTCAATAAATCAGGCTTTTATGGTACAGTTGCTAGATGGAAGCCACTCTTGAGTAAAAAGGCATATGACAGCCTGCTTGGAGTTTGCCAAGCAGCATTTAAAGTACTCAGTCTATGAGGGGAAAAAATTCTGTCTGATGAGAGACAGATTTAACTCTTTGGACAGAGCGCCAAGTACCATGCCTGATAAAGACCAGGCACCCCTACAATGAAGCAGGGTGGTGGCAGCACCATGCAATGGGGGAGATTCCCAGCAGCAGAGTCGGGGAGACTGATTAGAAATGGGGGAAGAGTGAAAGCAGCCAAATACAGTGATGTCTTAAAGAAAACCCACTCCAGAGTATATGCAATTTCAGACTGGGATGACAATAACCTGAAGCATACAGCCAAGAGAACGCTGGAGCAGTTTCAGGGAAAGTTTCTGAATGGCCCAGCCAACCCCCAGACTTAAACCCCATAAAACATTTGTGGAGAGACCTGAAGATGGCAGATTACAGATGCTGAGGAGACCTACCAGGAAGAACAGGATAAACTGACCAAATCCAGGTGTGCAAAGCTTGTAGAGACTTACCCAACATGAGTCAAAGCTGTAACTGCTGCCAAACAGGCTTCTACAAAGAACTGAATTAAGAGTCTGAATACTTGCATGAATGAGATATTTCAGTTTTTGAATTTAACTAAATTTGCAATCCTTTCTGAAAACTAGGGCTGCACCTAATGACTATTTTTAAATGATTAGTTTAGTGATTATATTTTTGATTTGTTGACGAATCTAATAAATTAACTTGTAGCATCTACAGAGACATCTGTTATTTTAATTGTAAGGCTGATGGAATTATGATGGGCTGGGTATATAGATGGAAGAAGTAAATGGCACATGTAACAAGCCATCCTGTGGTTCTGCATCCTTGTAATAGAATATAGCGGCAGAACATATAACAAACTTGTCAGTGAACAATAATTTTGGATTACAGTAGACCCACGCGAAGACGCAGTTCAGGGTTTGCAGCCTCAGTCATTTGTGGATTTTTTTTTTAGAACCTAACTAATAATTGTTAGCGGAAACCACAAATATCCTCCGCAATTTTTTATGGCTTTTTTTCGTGGCAAAACTGCACTGTAGAGAGAACAGGAAGCAACCATAGAGGAAAACGCGGCTTGGGATGGTGAAAGTAGCCAATCCGAGAGCATTGTACTCTACTAGAATTTGAAACTGTAGCTCCCAGCAGTCCCTGCTGTGGCTCTGATTGGTCTTCTGCTGAGGGTGCAGGGGCTGTTGGAGTCAAAGTATGTCAAAGCAGCTTTTAAAAAGGGAGCCGGTGGCCAAAAGAAAAAAAAAGGTTTTTGTAATTTGTGCTTCAAGTTCCTGTCTCTCTGTATGCCTTCTGTTGGGTTACCTGTACTTATTAGTTTTGTCCTGGATCGTTTCGTGGTTGAAATCTGGATTGTCTGCCGTCTGCACATGAGGACTGTAAGTGGATTCATTGCCATCCTGCGAAGAAAGGAGCGCTGCTGAACCCGTCCACCTGTCCTCACCATTTCAAGACCTACCGGTAGAACTATCTTTTCACAATCCCAACGTGCAGATCTCTGAACAATCTGTTTTCATCATTACATTTCATCCGTTGCCATTTTTCATAGACATTTTTCATACTGTGTGTGTTTTGTGGGGGGTTTGTTTAATTTAATGTATAATCGCCGTAAGGGGAACAGGGATGGTATTGTTGTTTTCATTACATTCTTTATTTGCTGTTTGATTACCGGTTTGCTTTGTTTTTGTCTCTGTTTGTGAGTGCAGGTCGGGTCAAGGCTGTGTGTATCCCTGGAATCTCCACCATAAAAATAAATAATTAAATCACTGTCTTCTCCACGGTGTGAATCTTAGCGGCACCGGAATGCTACAGCGTTATTTATTTCTCCTTGCTGCTGACTGACTGCTGCCCTGTGACGCATCTCCAGCTGAGTGTTCTGGTGTTTTCTGTTTTGTTGTTCTTAATCCTTAAACCGCTGCAACAGGCTATAGTCGTTTCCCAGTGCCATTTGCCAGCACATAGGAGCCGAGTATATTCAGCGATGTACATTCCTTGAACGCCGCAACCGGCTATTGTCGGTTTCCAGTACAATATACTAGCATGCCAGAGCTGAACAGTCAGTGCCTTACATTCATTGAGTAGCCAGCTCACAACCACTGCCGGCCTCTGCAGCACTGCAGCCTCACTGTCTCTGGGATTGAACCGCTGCACTAGACTAGTCTGCAAGTATCAGCGTTTACCTCTGTGTACTTGTGTGCAGCCAGTTCAAGCGCAGTTGGCTCTGTGATTTACTGAATTTCATCAATGGCGTCATACATATTGTTCCAGTAGTTTTTTAAATAGTTTTTACAGTTCATTAGCAGTATGCAAAATGATCAGTGTTGCAGTAATTGTGATGCTCTTTAATTGTGATGCTCTTTGCATGAAAAAAGTGTTCCATTAAAATTTCACTTTTTCTTTGTGAATTGTGACGTTTACTTACAAAGTGCGGCAAAAAAAGTATTGGCGTCAAGGGGTGCATTAACCCCAAGTATGTGGAAGCACCTTCTAAAGCTTCTAGCAATGAAAACACGCTTGCATGAATTATAGTATATATAGCGGTATCATCGGTATTTTACATTCTAGCACTGCAGGACAGGTGACATATCAGTACAGTACTGTACAGTATACAGGTTTACCTTTACATTCTTTTTTTTAGGTAATGTATTAAGCTGAGGTTGAAATGAAGTTAAAAGTGTTTTGGGGGCATATTTAGGGTTTAAACTATAAAAATAGGCATTTTTTTTAACCACATCCATAATTCCCGGTTTTTCACAATTCGTGGGTGGTCTAGGAACGTAAACCCCATGAATTTTGGGGGTGTACTATACTCTGTTAAAAATCTAACAAGTACCAGAAAGCAAACATGAAAAACTTTTCATTAGAATATCAACATCGTATTGTGTAGTAAAGTGCAAAAAGGAATGCAAACTCAAAATATTTCCAAATCAAAATAATTTCAGTTCACTAATAAAAGTTTGATAACAGAAGTAGTGCGTTTGAATCAGAGACTACAGATCAGATTTGCTTAGCTGTACAACATAAGGGAAAAAAAAAAAAAAGATCAAGTAACAGTGGAGTTTGTTTGAGTCAGATTTCAATAACATGCGGATATATAATCTGTTTAGCTGTACAACATTAGTGCAAAGATCAGTTTAAGTAACACTTGAACACAACTTATCAATTCAAGTAACCCTTCAGATTATAAAACAAAAAATGGACAGTAATGTAACATCATAACCTCATGATAAAGTACCAGCAGATGAACTATTGACTGCAATGATGATATCCTGAAAGATGGTAAAAATTGAATGTATCGATATATGCCAAACCAATAGATATAACAGCACTACTGAAAACACATTTTCACCTTATCATTACAGTTGTTGAGTGTAGAGTAATGAGTAAAAATAGCAAATTTATCAATTTCAAATCAAGTCTACAACATTACAAGTGTTGAGAAAGTGATGGGGTCTGAATGCTTTCTGAATTCACACATTACTAAGAGAGAGATGCTTACAGTATTTACATCACACATGTGTACACAGTATATATACATGGGCAAGCTTCCAGGCCAGGATGGAGAAGGGTTCTTTAGGTGGTAGGGAGGCCAGCCCTATGCCATCACAAGTAATAGGGCAAAGATGCTAATGCCAGAGTGGATACACTGGTGTAGTGGCTGGGTTGGACCCTGGGACAATACTCAGCCCGGAGAACAGCATAATGGAAGGATGGGGGGGAAGACAACCTGACAGGAATATGGGCTCCCCCAACAGAATAGGAGACACCTTATTTGGCCTGTTGTGCTTGAGCAGATACCCACAAGGCACAATGAATGCTGTAGTTCTCTAGAACAGCCCTGTCTGGTTCAGCCCTAACACTGGACGTTACTGCTGGCTCCTAAATAAAAAAAACTGCTCAACCTCATCCAGGCGAGTCAGAGTCTGGTAGAAGTGGACAGAGCATGGAAAGATTTCACCACCTACACCTGAACACCAGCAAGACCAAGGAACTGGTGGTGGATATTAAGGGGACCAGGCCCCTCATGGACCCCGTGATCATCAGAGGTGACTGTGTGCAGAGAGTGCAGACCTATAAATACCTGGGAGTGCAGCTGGATGATAAATTGGACTGGACTGCCAATACTGATGCTCTGTGTAAGAAAGGTCAGAGGTGACTATACTTCCTTAGAAGGTTGGCGTCCTTCAACATCTGCAATAAGATACTGCAGATGTTCTACCAGACGGTTGTGGCGAGTGCCCTCTTCTACGCGGTGGTGTGCTGGGGAGGCAGCATAAAGAAGAAGGACGCCTCACACCTGGACAAACTTGTGAGGAAGGCAGGTTTTATTGTAAGAATGAAGCTGGACAGTTTAACATCTTTGACAGAGCGATGGGCACTGAGCAAGCTTCTGTCAATCATGAAGAATCCACTGCATCCACTGAACAGTGTCATCTCCAGGCAGATTAGCAGCTTCAGTGACAGACTGCTGTCACTGTCCTGCTCCACTGACAGACTGAGGAGATCGTTCCTCCCCCACACTATGCGACTCTTCAATTCCCCCTGCTGGGGGTGGGGTGGGGGATAAACGCTAACATTATACAGTACAAAGTTATTGTCTGTTTTTACCTGCATTTTTATTACTCTTTAATTTAATATTGTTTTTGTATCAGTATGCTGCTGCTGGATTATGTGAATTTACCCTTGGGATTAATAAAGTATCTATCTATCTATCTAT
>JANRMT010062842.1:7212238-7312964 GCA_026402145.1 Polypterus bichir lapradei | reverse complement strand
GGAATTAATGTTTTCCCTTCATTGTTCATGTAAATAGAAATAAAGCATCAGAATTTATATAATCATTATGTGGCAGTGATAAATAAAAGGACTAATTTCCTGGAATAGTACCTGTATAAAATGGACTTTTCTGTGCCTGGAGTCTTATTTTGACCACATCCAATGGAGTCACTACAAAAGAAAATATTACAGTATTACCACTAAAATAAAAATATATACTTTATAACCTAAACACTAATAAATGTAGGTAATTCATACAAGTGAATATTTTGTATGGCTAGAAATAAATTACTACTCATAATTTTGGCAATTCAAAACATAAATTACTTCAGATATACTTTATTAACCTCCAACTGGAATTTCAAATGTGTACCACAGCAAAAAAAATAAAATACAAAGATAATGAATAAAGTATAAGACAATATCTTGAAACACACAATACAATAAGTATCATAATAACTGTCGTAGATGGAGTTTGTACTACCTTGCTAGTGTCATAAAAGATAAAAAAAAATGTATAGCTAAACGACATTTACATGAGTGATAAAGGATTCTTAAATAGCATGAGAATATACATTGAATGCCAGATCAGAACCATATTCCTTTGGATTAGGACCCTGTAACTTTAAATTACAACCATTAAATTCTAATGTAACGGTGCAAAACAAAAACAATCTGCCAGCAACTCTGCTAAATCACATGAAATTAAACAATATACTTCTACTGTTGAATTGCTTACCGAAAAGTGAGGTGAGCAAAGCCCCAGAGCAAGAAGCTAACATCCGCTGGATGGGCGTGATGCCCTTTGACTCAGCTGAGGTGTTGGCTAAGCAACATAAAAAAGAAAAAAAAATACACAATTGTAGGTTATAGACAATAAACACCGATTCCTGAGATCTTAATTCAAAACAAATGAGAGAGACGGAGCTGAGCAAGCCATGCACATTAAGGACAGACTAAACTGCAGGAGTATGAGCGAATGTGGATGAGTGTGCACAGGATGGAAACCAAACACTGGACGGGATGTCAAAGTGCAGAGCACAGTCTTACTGGAACAGGCTTTGTCTTTACTAAACTGTATGCAGCAACAATAAGGAAACATAAAGAGAAAGTTGACTGCGTATATGTTGGTAGTGTACAAACACCTTCCCTGAACCATACGGAATTACAGAAAATTACAAATTGTACCTAATTACTTATATGTGTGAGAAATACAACAAACTACATTAAAATTTAATTTCGCGCAAATGGTTAAAAATGATGTAGAAAAACAAACTGTGGACTATAAAAATACAGTATACGCCACCACGGTGATACATTTAATCGTGCATGTGTGCTGAAAAAAAGGTGACATCAAAACTTACCCATTGCTTTAGTTCGTCTTTACTGACAAATTACCAGGAACAATTTGAGTAGACAGATATAAGTAATTGTGCATTTTCTATCGTGTTCCATTTCTGTCACTGCTACTCACGATCTCATGGTACTGTATTTCTCTTTGAGGAGCAGACAGATGTACTGACCCGCTGTCTCACAGATCACGTTGCCTCCACTGTTTCCGTCTGCAACTCTACAGGCAAGCCTTCGTTATTCGCCTCCGCACATTCGTCACTTCTTCTTCACGTATGTTAACTATTAAACTTCGGCCCTAATAGCTTCCTTTCTGTGATCAATGATTGCAATTGACTTTTTCAGTTATTATTTATATATTGTAGTTAGTTGAGCAGAATAAGTAAGTGTCTTACAAAAATATAGTACAATATTGTTGGTTTTTAATGCCATTAATTGTAATACGTCAAAAAGTTTTTATTAATTTTTTATGCCCAAATAATTAAAATGGTATTTTACTAATATATTTTTCCTTAGGCATTTTGGTTTTACTTTGCACATGTCCCGAAAAGCACAAAGCGAATACTTTCCTTCATTTCCACAGTGGCTCACGGGATACGTTCACTCGTACGGGGCGGGAAAGAAGAAATAGAAAAGGGATTTATCGTGGAATTAATTCTAGAACACCAGGTAAATACTTCTTAGTTTCATAATTTTTATAAATTGGTAATTTAATGGTTGGTGTTAAATGCAGGTGATAGGTAAAATTTGTTAGAGAAAAAAATGTGTTCGCTGTGAAATTTAAAATCATATCCACCCCCTCCTTCCGCCTGTTGTGTGTGTGTGTGTACCTTGATTAACTTGAATTTGTTCTAAGTGTAAAGAGCAATAATACGTCTCACATCGTAGTTACGTCTGTTCAAACACACTTTAGAAAAAGTTCCGAGTTTGTGTTCGACTTGACTTCTCATTGCAGTTCCAGGCGACCTGTAATTTAAATGGCTGGTATGAACTGGTTAGTCCCCATTTTTCAAGTCAATGTATACATGAATGATATGAAGAGTATTTCTTTTGATAAATGTCTGTTTGAAAGTCTGTAGTTGTTAAAATCGAGCATTGACAGGTGTAACTTTGGGTGATCTTTACATAAGTAAGGCATGGCAATGAAAACGTGAAAAGATACAAGGAGATACTAGACCATAATATTATTGCCAGTTCTGCAGTTTTCCAGGATCAACACGAATCAATTTGTCATTAAGTGTCTTGTTTTTGAATTAAGGCTAATAGTTTATGAAACGGCCGGTAACCTGAAGTACACATACTGTACGTAGAAATATTTATAAAACATGACACTTGCGTTATGGAGTGTAAATGAAGGAATTAAAGATTGAAATTTGAAGTTGCCAGTTGTATCTCCACCACTGATTTACTGTAACTCTAAGCAAGTCCCTCAGTAATTCATGCCAATAAAACTTAAAATTACCTAAGCAAGACCGTATCATTTTTATAACACTAGGGAAAGAAAAATGTCAAAGCAAATATTGCCTGGGTATAAAATACCAGTACTGCAGTGTTTGTACCAGTGTGTCCCGAAATTGTAAACAAAATTTTCTGTGAAATGAAGCATTTTTTTTCCAAAGTGAATGAAAAACTGAAATACAGGTTAAAATGTGCAGTTTCCCATACTGATGTGCATAATTTGTTTCAGATTCAGAAACAAAAACGTGTTTTACTATTGCCCTTTTTTTTTTTTTAACATTTTTAAGGTTCACTCCCATAACCAGCCTTATTTTATTACAAATGATGTGATTTGTTGCTCAAAATGAAACCTGGTGGAGTTCACTCTGAAGCTAGAAACCAGTCAAAAGGTATGTTTATCAGTTATTTAAGCAAGAAGGACAAAATTGTAGAATGAAAAACTATTTTGCAATGGTATTGCCAATCCTTGTTTTCATATTTTTAGACCTTTTTCTTTCAAAAAAAGTCGTTGAAAATTCTAAGAAAATCTGAGATGACAGTCTTAAGTTTAGAAAAAAAGATTCATGTTATTTTTTTTTTGTATAATTTCAGGTTTGGAAATTACCTCGTGAAATTTGTCACAAAACGTAGAGCTTGCTATAATTAAACTTTTGATTTTGTAGTGTTTTTATTAGTTTCTTTGATGGTTGCTGAACAGGTTTTGTGTTCGAGCTTAAGCTTGGTGAGATGATAAATTATCCTGACTTGTTGTCTGTAGTAGAGTGGGCATCTTTGAGGTACACAGCATTCATTTGTTATTCATTGCTGTGCTATGCAAGCAAATAAAAACATCAACCTACTTAAAATAAAGTCTAGTAAAATCACACTAATATAAGAAAAAGGCTTCACTTATGTGTGAATTTGCATTTTATCTGTAAACTTATTGCTATACTCTATTTACTCAAGTGAACGGTGCTATGCAAAAATAAATTGAATTTAAAAAATTTATTTCTAAACAAGTGTATGACAATATATGCTAACTTACTGTACAATGAAAGCTGATCTGCTGTTGCAGTGTGTCACCTCACTTACACTCCATTGTTACTAAACAGCTGTCCTAGGTCATTTGTTTCACAACTTAAAATAGTCAATAAGTCTTAAAGCAGTTGAAAAATGCATTTAGTCAGAATTTAAAAAATTAACATACTTCCAATAATTTAATCATTAAATGATTTTTAAGGAATTATTGTTCAACTTTGTTCATGGAGGTAAATCTTTATGGTGAAATAGTTAAAAACAAACAAAAATACAAAAACGTCTTCAAAAACATAAGATTGTGAATGCTTTCCCATATGATCTTAAACATTTTCGGTAGGGATGCACCGAAATGAAAATTCTGGGCCGAAAACGAATCCGAAATTTTTGGATGCACTTGGCCGAAAACCGATACCGAAACCGAAAATGGCTTCATTAAAAAACATGTTTAAAATATTTTCTTTTTGTTTGTATTAAAAAAACTACAAATTAATTAAGCAATCAAACTTTTATTGATAATAAATAACAGTAATAAGGCTGTTTAACAATAACAAAACTAAATAAAATTTCTTTCTGTAACAAAATTGTGCAAAAAAAATGCTAGCTGCTTTTTTACTTCAATTTTAAATTACTGTACCAAACAACAGTGCACAAACAGAAGAAAAATAAATAAATCCAACCTCTTACTGTAAACAACATAACTATACACACTAAATTGGTCTGCTTTTAATTTAAGCAAAAGAAGCAGGTTTATCTTTATGAACAAAAGTTTTTCAGTTTTCTGGCTGAAGACACAGTTCCTCTTCTCATGAAGAACATACTGCACTGAATAAAATCACTCAGTCTGTGCTAGCTTTTAGTGCCTTTACGAATTGTGCAAAATATTACCTGCATTAAACGTTTTACTTCAATTTTAAATTACTGTGCAAAACAACATTGCAATAACAGAATAAATAAATCAAACCTTTAACTGTAAACAACATCAAATTAGGCTGCTTTTATTTTAGCAAAAGTGGCAGATTTCTCTTTATGAACAAAAGTTGTTCAGCTTTCTGGCTGGAGAGACGATTTCTGTTCTCATCAAGAACATGAGATGCTGCACTGAATAATCTCTCACTGTCTGTGCTGGTGCTTGGGGCAGATAAGTACTTGCGCGCAGTCCATGCAAGCAAAGGAAAGCGATCTTTGTTCGCGCGCCAGTAGTCAAGTGGATTGTCACTTCTGCCAATGGGTAGTTCAGCTAGATAGGTTGCTACTTCTTGTGAGGCTGCGCTTGCTCTTACACCGCTGTGGGTTGGGACGCTTTCCTGTAAAATTTCGTCAAACATATCAGAAAGCGAAGGAATGTACGCCTCATCACTTGTACGTGACCGTTTCTCAGGCACAGTTTGCTCTGTTCTCCCCGTCGCGGCTTGTGCTTCACCAGAGGTTTCAAGAGCCGTAAGCTCTGTTTGCACCATTTCGCGTACATCCTGCCTTTTCTCATCGTCAAAGTAATGGTCTTTAAAGCGTGGATCTAATATTGTTGCAATGCCATAAAGAGGGTTGGACTCAATGTCTTGGAAGCGTTTGTTAACAGCCTCCAGTAGAGTTTTTTTAGCTGTTTTTACGCCATGATCTGTTTCCGCCTCTTTTCCAAGCAGGCGCTTCAGTGCTGCGATCAGTGGAATAACTTCAGCAACAGACGCTTGAGCTGAGCTTATTTCCTTGGTTAACTGTTCGAACGGGGCGAGAAGAGAGACAATGTTTTCCAGCAACATCCACTGATGTGCACTCAAAGTTGCTGGCAGGTCGTGATCTGTCATGTATGCAGCTAAAACCCGCTTCTGTTCAAGTAATCCTTGCAACATATAGTATGTACTGTTCCAGCGAGTGGCCACATCTTGCTGTAGTCGTTTTGTTGGCATCCCAAACTGTTTTTGCAAATCTTGTAGTCTGGAATAAGCAAGCGGAGAATACTTAAAATGTCCCACAATTTTTCTCCCAGTTGCTGTGATTTCTGATATGCTCCGCTGACTAAGCACTCCCTCATTCACAGCCAACTGCAGCGTGTGTGCCATGCAAGGTATGCTCTTTAATCCACTGTCATCCATAGCCTTTATCATGTTCCGTGCATTATCTCTCACAATCACATGCACTTTAGACTTGTCTATGTTCCAAGTTTCAAACATGTTAGCCAAAGCATCGGATATTGCTGCTGCAATGTGTGAGCCGACAAACTCCTGTGCATGAAGCAGAATGTTTTGCAATTTAAACTCCGCGTTTATCCACTGCGCTGTCAAACTGAGCATGCTAGTTGGACTAACGTCAGAGCTCCATATGTCTGTGGTAAAACTTAGAGCAGAGATATCTGTGGTCATGAGCTCATGAACATGTTTTGCAACACGGTCATACATTTCAGGTAGAGAGGTCTCTGCAAAATACCGTCTGCTTGGCAGTGTGTAACGCGGCTCAATGTGGTGTATTAGCCTACGAAATCCGATGTCCTCCACGACTGAAAACGGCTCGTCATCTAAAGCAATGAATTCCATTACTTTCTCTGTTATGTCACGTGCTTTAGCACTGTCATTTGCAAATTTCTTAATTTTTTCGAAAACTGTGGCAACCGAGGGTGTTGATGTGCTAGTTGGCTTAGTTTTAACCAACGTTGTTTGACGGTATTCCTCAAATTCAATTGCGTGTCTTGACTTAAGGTGGTGTATTAAACCTGTAGTCGAAAATGTCTTTGCTGTTGAACCCCCTCTTGAAACTTTTGCAGAGCAAATGTTGCATATTGCAACTTTGCTGTCCTCATCTGAAACTTTGAAGTGCTTCCAAACCGCCGACATACTCCGTGTTTGATGCGTAATGACAGCGCGAACGAGACGGGAGGATGGGAGAGGCGTGGCGACAATTTCGGCTTTTATTTTCGGCGCTTTCTTACGTTTCGGCCGAAACCGATAATGCTATTTCGGCCGAAAATTTTCGGCGGCCGAAATTTCGGTGCATCCCTAATTTTCGGATATTAATGTTTGCATTAAAAATGTGTAACAGGGCAATTTTCATTCCATAACTTTGAAGTTGGTAGATTGGCTTCTTAACAAATAAGAAATTTTGAGAATTTAAGGATGATTTCTTTAAAAACTGTGCTGCCCTTTTTGACCAGTCAGATCTTAACCTTTCAAACAGATATTTTCACATATGAACTTGCAAGTGGTTAGTATGTTGTAGATTTTATTAAAATAATGCAGCTCTCCTGTAAGCTCGTTTACCCATTGTTGGGATTTGGTGATCTGTTAACTTTAAAAGACCAGAGTATTGTGAAAGAGCTTGAGTTTTTTGTTTCAGCAGACTCGAATAATGTAGTGTATTGTCTTAGACCATATGTAAAGAGCAGACTGTTTTTCTCATGACCCAGACATATTAAGTGAATTCTTCATTCAGTGACAGAGGTGTGTCAGTTTAAAAAGATGCTTTTTCTAAGAGCCATGCAATCTCTGCATATTTTAATAACTTTTTGTGGACTGCTTCTCTGGATTTAGCAAAATACCCCTGGAGTTTTATTGATTTAGTTTCATGTTTTTATTTGCTAAATGCCACATATCAGATATTTTTCACCTTGTTCTATATTTCTTTGCAGTAGATAAACCTAATTAACTCCTTTAGAAAAGACATGTTTCATTGAGTTGGCTTTCACATAGGACCTCAGTTTCATTTTTGACAGTAAGGATTCTCCATGCAACTAAATATATGGAGTATTTTATTGTCGAGTTTATAACAAATTATTTTTTTTATCATCGACTAGCTTTATTTATATTACAGTGTGCACATATCAAATGTATTTTCTCACATTCCTGTTTGGTAACCAAAATTTAATATTGCTTAATATCATAACTAACAAAATCAGAATCATTGCTAAATTATTCCCATGTTTATTAGTAAATTCAGCTGATTACACTAGTTAATAATCTCATTTACAGAAACTTTTTACAGCTGATCTGTAACAACACAGTTTCATCTCCGATTTGTCACAGATCTATTTTTTGACGTTTTGAGATATTTGCCATTATGAGGTTTATGTTTCCATCACTGCATTCAGGAAAACAATGTGCAAAAAATACTCTTAAAAATTGTAATGTTATTTTAAAAGTATTATAAATTCCTATCAACTATTGTGAACATCTTTTATTATGACATTTTTGTAAAAATCAGACCATTTTATAAAGTGTGATTTTATGTACTTCATCTTTGATGACACCTGAGACACATGCCTATGAGCTCCCTAGCTGCATGTCATTCTTATTTTCTTTAGATGAGATCTTGTGTATTTCTCTTAAACTTAACTTAAATAAAAATCATTGCCAAAGACAATGTTAAGAAAACCTCACAAATGTACAATCAAATGCTGATATCTGTTCATTTATTTACCCAGATAACACAGAGAGCTGCTGTGTGTCATTTTAAAGATAATTTGTTTAATGATGGTATGTGTGTAATAAAGTGATATTATAAAGCATATGTTTGGTATTTTCAAGTCAAAGTTATTTTTTCACAAACCTACATTGATTTGAAACAAGAAATTGTGATGTTAAGATAAACATTATTTTAATAAATAAAAAAAAAAAATGCACCACCTGCTCTTGCAGTTTAAAATATTCTCTTCAGGACACCAGCACAAACCTATATGCAAAAACCTTAAGACTTTCCAAATGCATCCATTTTTGAAGTGGCAGATGTTCAGAAAATTTGCATTCTGCATTTCTGAGGTACTGTATATTTCTATTAACAAAAGGAAATAATACAGTGTACTAACCACACATTAGCTATTAGGTGGTGAAGGGGTGAGAAAGATATTTAGCCTATAAGGGATTTTGGATAACTACCATGCCATGGTGGGCAATTTAGCCAGGACATCGGGAAGCACCTTGCTGTTTTCGAAAGATGCTAGGGGACCTTTTATGACTACAGAGAAAAGACCTTGGTTTTACATTTCATCTGAAAGACACTGCAAATTTTTACAGCACACTGTTCATATCACTGCACCGGGGCATTGGTATCCACACACCACAGGGTAAGTGTCGCTGATGGCCTCACCAACACCTCTTCCAGCAGCAACCCAAGCTTTTCTTAGATGGTTTCCCATCCAAGTACATGTCAGGCCCAAACATGTTTAGCTTCAGGTGGATTACCTGTTCTGAAGTGCTGGTAGTATGGGACTGGGCTTAGGGAGTGGTTCAGATCAGTATCAGTGCCAATTCAGATCAGTATCAGTGCCAATCCAAGCCAGTATATTGAATCAGTGCATTATTTCAGTTCCACTGTGAAATGCTTTCAAACTATTTGAAATTTTCTGTTTTTTTCTCGGACCCTCATCTATACTTTCATTACATTCCACCATAATACAGATAACTCATTAAGGTGAATATTAATCAAGGACTTTTTTTTTATATTGAGTTTTTTGATTAAGTCATTTATATGTAGCAGCCCTTTCTGTTAGTATTACAGGTTTGGATTATATAGAAAGGTGTAAGATGTGATTATTTATAGTGGTCCTCTATGTATCTTCATCAAGAATGTAAAAAGAACCAATATTTAAACACTAATTCAGTACCAAAGTACTGAAAGCGATAGGGTACCAGCTGTTTTACAGTATTGGCAGTGACTGCAAATAAATGGCTCTGGAACACACAGTAATACATGATAAAAACAGTTAAAACTACGTATAAAAATAGCTCACTGTGGTGGTGATACAGCACGTGTCTGGAAATGATTTTGTGTTGGCACAAGAGAATTTCAGAGTGCAAGTACAGGAATTGTGTTATTTAAAAAATATGCACACTGGCTCGCATTATTGCCACTTTTATCCCATTATGAAATTAGTTCAAAAACAGATTTGTGCATGCTTTGAGAGCAAAATAACATTATCGAACAAATGATGTGTAATAATTTAATTTGTATTTGTCAGTAAGATAACAAGATTAACCCCTTTTAAATAGTGCCCCACACAACCCTGACAAATTAATGGAGTCTTCACATTCATTCTCTGATTGTAGTGAGCACTTCTACAAATGCTTCATCGGTCCAATCATCTGTCCATCTTTTAACCAGTGTATACAGTTAAAGGTCACACTTGGGTGCGCCGCACACATTCACATTTAGGCATTTTGGGCATTGAAATGTGGGAGGACTGCCTGAAAACAACAGGTGTAGCAAGTAAACATCAATGGAACATTAAAAAGAATTGGCAATTTGGCTTGTCTATACCAATGATGTCATGAGTTTCTCCATTTGTTAATACCAAAATAAAATTTATTTAGTGCTTCAAAGGACAAGGCATGTCTCCCTAGTAATACAATATGTCCTGTATTGACAGAGACATGTGATCACCAAAAACAGAACAATCGACAGAGCATACTTCATTGCTAAATAAATATCTGCAAATACTGAATATGTGTCATTCATTTGTTTTTTGAAGGCAAATTAATGTTCAATAATATAGCTCATGTATAGTATAGCCTATAAGTGAAAGCATACGTCATGTATTTAAATGGTATGTTAAAGAATGTAATGCTCTTTAACACTGAGTACAGATTTTTCAAATTTTCAAATTCTGGAATTGTACACAGGCATAAGCAATAATAAAGTCTGATCACTGGTGCAAGAAACCTTGAAAACAGCAAAACAAATGTAGTTTAACAGGAGTTCTGAAATAAAGGATTAATGCAAAACTGATACATTTTTAATTTCACACAGGAAGCTTAAACTTAGGACAAATGTGTTTTTTTTGTTTTGTTTTAAATGGACAGACAGATTTGGAAATTGAAACCCCAGTAGTTCGACACATTTAACCAGCTAATGATGCAAATATAAATCATACCACGGCAAATGTTACAAACCTAACCGATTAGTTCACTGACAAGCCAGACTTTAAAAGCATGTTGTTACAAAAGTGGCTTTAAAGAGTTAGTTTAAATGGAAATGTTTTGAATTATGTTGGAATTCACTAATTCAGCAGTACAGAATTTTGGAATTTATATATGTAGTATGGATGTTAAGTAGTAGTTTTCAGTTAGTGAACAGAAAATTTAAAGTAAATTTAGAATGTGCACATGCAAAGATAAATCAGCTAGTTCATAACATATCTTTTTTTTATACACCCTATGCTGTAAATCCCCCCCAAAATTATAACCTCCTCATCTGTTGTTATGCTGTGGGGATCCCAGTCCCTGAAAACACACTAAAGTTAAAGCTTTGCATTGTATTTTGATGTTTATGATTGCCAATACTTGTTTACTAAAATGATAGTTGGGTAATTACTTGATGAGTACCCCAGTATTTTAAAGCTGTTGTTCTGTTACTATTTATATATTTTATATTGCATTACAGAAAAAGGCACAATATTATTTACTTCAATAATTGGATGTACTTTAATTGCAAAACATTGAATGGGATTTCTGTTTTGTTGTGGTATCGAAAGCTATGGAGCATCATAACATTTGACTGGTATTAAGTACAAAGGTTCTGGTATCATGACGTCCCCGTCTTCATTAATGAAAATTTTTTTAGCACTTTTTCTGCTCAATGTATATAAATTGATATAATATTATCTAATTCTAATTTGCATGATCAAAGAAGAAAAGCTCAAAATGTAGTTTCTGTATAAGATCTTTTTATGCACTATTCTTGTTTTACACACAAACCATATATAATTCATCAGGTACTTCAGTTTAAGTGTGGCTATTGGCTTTTCTGTCAAAAACAGTACCTAAGAGTGGTCCTTAACTTGTATGTTGCTGGAAAGCTATTTTTAAAATTGCTTCTACTTCTGAAAGTAACAGTGAATTAGCGTAGTTGAAAAAACATGTTGATACTGCTATAGCATTTAGTAAGATGGCCCTCCCTCTTCTTTTCTACAATCTGAGCCGCAGTTTGTGCAAATCTGCTTATGTTGATACAATAACAGAGACACGTGTGTTTAAAATTGGTAACAGTTTTAGTGAAATTCAAGGGCTTTCCAACCCCTCAAGAAGACCATCTTTACAGCAGGCAGCTGAGAGTTTGTCCACAACCTATAGTGGTATTAGTGCTAGCTTTCAGTGAGTGGTACCTAAGTATACTATTGAAATAAACTTAAAGACAAATTCAGAATAGAAAAGATTGTTCAACATTTTTATCATACTTTCATTTTGATGGCAAAAACTATCCAAAAAAAATTACAGCTTGGGGGATACTGAAGTGAAATGGAAAAACTGACAACAGTAACTATCTCCCCAGACTAGTCAGAGTGTTGTGTTAACAGCAAGCAAAGATAAAATGTGGTCACATTAGGAAAACATTTAAGAATCACTGGACTAAATAAATAGTATAATTAGGTATGAGCCACTCATCTAATATGTTGGATTGCTTCTACCTAAACAGTTTAGTATGTTTTATCAAAGTAAATTTTTTAGAATGTACTACAAACTGTAAATATTTTAACATGTTTAATTTTTTTTTTTTTTTTTTTACAGGTGCTAGAATTTTGGAAAATAAAAATAAAGGGATAGTTAGTAAAGTAAATGATTCAAAAAACAAATCTTCTCAGCCAATTTTAAAGCCTCTTTCTGGAAAAGTGTTTTACTTAGATCTTCCATTTGGTAAATCAACTGAAATATTGGAGAAAGACATTCTAAATCTAGGTGGGGTAAGTAAGTTTTTATACAGTAATGATTCTTTTCATTGAATAATTGATTCTTATTTTGTTGAGGTATTTTTACTGAATGTGTCTCTTTGTTTTTGTTCTAGAATATCGAACGATTCTTTAGCAAGGACATTCGTTATCTTGTTACAAACAAAAAAGAGGCAAAATTTGTACAGTGCCTTGGAATAAACTCTCCAGCAAGGAGTCCTGATTCTTTCAATGCCACAGGAAATAGTTCTCCTTGTCCCAGTAGTCAAAAAAACAACCTTAAAGAAGGCGCACACACAGCGGCTGATGTGGTGATTTTTTTTTTCTTATTATGTGAACACAGACTGCGTTATGATTTATTGTTTTGTTAATTTTGTAACAGTTATGTTATAAATTCTACTTTTGCTATCCCTTATAGGCCCAGACAAGTAGAGGAAAGTCTTTGGTCAAAAAAGTTATTAAAGAGCAGGTAAATACCACTGTCAGATCTATTTAAACCATTAATAGAGAACAAGTTATTTATTGGCTAATATATTTTCTTACATAATAAAAAATACATACAGTACATAACCTCAATGAAATGTAATCATTGCATATTGAAATAACTATAGTTTACATGCAGCTTACTGTATATTCTATATAATTAAATATGCAAAATTCTGAGACTTGAAAATCATATTTATCTGTCAAATAAAAGTATTTTAACAGTAGAGTCCACACACATTAATAATTTTCGAAGTCCTTGAAGTACAGTAGTAGTAAAATTATAGTACTTATGAACAGTACATCTCAGCATGTCTAGATGTTGCTCCAAAACACACAGTTCAACAAGGGCTCAGTTAAAAGCATGTATAATTCACTGTAGCATATATAACACAGGATATCAATATACATTGTATGTATTTAAGTATTTGAAATATCGGACAAAATCTCTGTATATGCTTTTTGCAATTCAGCAAATAAGTTTTACTTTTCACTTTGCACCATATATGTACATTTAAAAATGATTTATGTTCTAAATGGTACATCATTAATGTTGAAGGATGATGTAATTAGTACAGTCAATGCCAGCTGATCAGTTATGAGAGAAACATTCTGTGGTTAAGCACATAATTGTAATAGTTATTCTACAATTTATATACATGGGTACTTAAAAAAAATTGTGCAATAACTAAGTTTAAAAAAAACTATAATTACACATAATGTAATATAATGTATTAGAAATCAGCATCCGGATAAGTTACCCCCCAACAACCCCACATTTTGCCACCACTATATTTTCCCCTGGTATATACAGTATGTACATATCTATAATTGAAATTAAAAATGTAATAAACCTTACCCAATATTGAAAATATAAAAAAAAATGTTTACTCAGGTAGTGTTCTTATAAGACTCGTATATAAACGTGTTCCACTGAAAATAGTATGTGTGATTGCCTCCATAAAAGGTGAGTATCGGACTTAAAATTTAATCTGTGTTATGTGATATAGTATTGTACGATTGTACTGGATTTTGCGCTTTTTTTTTTGCCAGCACTACGGCCATTCCAAGACGTGCATTTACGGTTCTCGCTGCCTGATTATCGGTGGTACGTGGCAGTGTTGAAGAACCATCAAAACCTTGCAGACAGTGCAATATCAAAACTATTACGTCACCACTCACCGCATTGTGTATTACTTTCTCACTGAAAGTGTTATTTTTGCATCGTTACTAAACCTAAAATCAACTAATTATCGGAAAATTTTGAAATTACATAACTATTTGCTGGTAATCCAGGCAATCGGAGAAAAGTATGCTACTGTTTCTGCTAGAATCAAAGGAATAGCCCAAAATTTTGAAAATCGTAATGTAATTGATTACCTTAGAGGCATCACATACAACTTTGAGTTCCAATCAATAATTTTATAAACAGAAATCATTTTTTGTGAACATTAAAATTACAAAAATATTAATTTAGTACATAATTGTATTTCATGTATGTTTTTTTCACAATGGCATGTGATATTAATTTTTGTAAAATCATTTGGATTCGTTTAATCAAAATAAAAAATTATATATGTTTACACAGTGTTTCATTTAAGTGATGCACTATTGCTAACTTTTATCATTTTGCTTCAAAAATGTTTAAATTAGGAAATTCAGTTTTGAATGGTGAGAACGATTATTCACTTTATTTTTTCTAGAAACTTCCAACACTCAAAATGTCTGGGTGTGGGTATTAGAAGTTACTGGGGTGGGGGAGAAATATCATGGAGGCGAAATGTGAAAACCATTAGAAATCATAGTCCATTTTTGCTAAGTGTTACTAATAACTGAAAGTTATCCAAATGTATACATTCAAGAATAACTATCACAAACAATGTCAGATACCTAAAAAAAAAAAAAAACTTAATTTGAAGTGTCTTGTTATAAACCCATTTTTAGAGTTGAATGTTGTACATAGAAATATTTTAAATAATATCAGTGTATATTATGGCATGTGGCACTGATAGTATGATGTTTGGATATAGCATTAAATAAATAAAATTTGTTTTTCAATTTCTGAAAAAACTATCAATACATTTAGTATAAATTTAAAATGCAAACATTAAGATAAATTTATGATATTATCACTCTTTTTATGCTGAAACCTTCCAAGTTTATAATCTCCTTCACCCACTTTGTTTTTTTATGTTTTACATAATCATGTCTTAATTTTCATAATTTTCTTTTCTGCACTGCTGGTTAACTTTTTAATTTGTAATCACTCAAATGTATTTATGTAAATTGACTTTGTTAATCTCTTTGGGTGATGGCAACTTTCAAAAAAATTATATTTTCAGGAATTCATACCTGCAAATCAAATCCTTTCGAATGCTTTGGCTTGGGGAGTCAAAATTCTTTATGTTGATGGTATCCTTCTCATTGTTTCCAGACATAGTGAGTTACATGGATGGGTGTACTACAGATTTTTGTTTAGTAGGTTAAACTTTATGCATTTGTTTTAATTTTTTTAATTTATAGAGGACATTTTCAAGAAAGTGACTTTCTTATTTTATGTTTCTTAATCTTTACTCTGGTTTTAAGACTACTCCTTTTTTTAATATGAGTGTTCTTCGAAAAGCTTCCGCCATTTGATTATTTTGTAATATATTTTAGAGACATTTTAAAATCACTGTGTTAAATTATCTAGTCTATCTGCTTCAATCAGACTCTTATTCAGTGTTCTATAAGTTTCAAAAAGTTTTTTAGTTGATTATGATGCTTATGCACAGCCTTTTCCACTTTTTTTATCATAAGCAGAATAACAGTCTCCTTTATTTATAAAGCAATTTCCTCTAATGTTAATTTTCTCTCATTGAGAACAATAGTTTTGTTTCTACTTTTCACCACTGTTTGATGCTAGCAACTGTCCCAAGCACTCTGTATTCATCTTAACTTAATTTTTTAACATTTCTATTCTATGTACACAGTAAGATGTGAATTTCAGCTCCTTTAACACTTTCGGTCTACAAAAAAAAAAAAAAAAAGCCAATTGCATAGCACTCCACAGTTTTTTGGTCAAAATTGATACACAGCTACTCATGTTCACAACTTTGTTGAATTTTACATGATGACAGCAAGGTTAAAAGAATAAAGGATTATAATGTTGAAAATTCTCACCATGCTACTTCGCAAAATGTCTTGGAAACCAAAAAGTGGAAAAACATTTTGAAGAACTCTTGTATATTTAAAATCGCAAAAATGTTGTTAACATTTTGAAAATGTTATTGCTGCTTAACTCTGGTACTCAGATATTAAGTCTTACATTGAAAGAAAAAGAAAAGACCTTCCTGGAGACTCTGTAATTACGACTTCTAAAAAGACGGTGAGTTTTTTTCTGATTATATCTATATTTGTTTGTGCTGAAAGTGTATACATCTATTTTTAAGTAACCAAGGATAACAGTGGCTTTTGACGTTTTATTCAGTCTGCAGTTGACCAAACACACATTTTCCTAAGTATGGCATTATCATTGTAATAGTCTAGTTCATGGTAAGAAAATCATTAATTTTGTAGTGCAATAACATTATTATGATTCCAATGTATTTTACTTTTGCAGAGTATGTTTCTCAAATACAAAACATCTGTTCAGAAAAATAGTTTGAAATGATGTCATTTAAATATTGACCAGTACCCCCTCCCCCCTGCTTTGCTAAATAAGGGCTGAAAGAAGCTGAATCCTTACAACTTTTTGCATATTTGCATTTCGTCATGCAACAGTGAGTTTAGATTGCATTGTTACTTGCATAGCTGTTAATCAGTATTAAGTGCACTTCACAAATGTATTTCCTTGAGTTGCAAGTGTACTCAAACTGTATGTAGTTCACATTTGAATACATTTTAATTTTGAAATTATGCATTTCTGAAAAGTGAAAATGTATCGGTTCATTTCCTCTTTCTGAATTTGTGGTTATAAATCTGACAGGACAAATATTTTGTCAGTGTAATGGTCTGCTTCCTGTTGATTTGTCAAAATCATTTCATATCCATCTGATTGCTCTCCTTTGTTATTCCAAGCATAATCTGATGTTCCTTAATTCTGGCACATATTCTGTTAATGCAAGAAATCACTGATTATGCACAACAAAAGACTGTCATTATTGCAGGGTCATCTAATGAGAGTGTAATTTCCTGAAACCCTGCTACAATGCTTTTTTTTTTTATTTGAAGAGAATGAATTACACATGTCAAAACAGTGCTAATTTAGATTAATAAATCAATGATTTGTAAGTGAGAAAATCCTGCAAAGCTGAATTCAGAATTCAAACAGCATAATCGTTTGATCATATCATGTAGTGTGATTATATATTTCTCTTATACAACTCTTTAACTTCACATTTGGCAACTTAACCGAGGGCTCTTATAACCCAGATCACATCAATGAGAGGCATTCAAAAACACTGATAGCTGAGTTACTCAGTTAGTTCCTTAAGTATGTAGTTCTACAGAATAAGGCAGTTACAGTAAATATTGAACATAGGTAAGATGCAATGTTGAGTTGACTGTACCTCTTAGACAATTACAATTAAAATTAGCTACAGCTTTCATTTTCAAGTTGACAAATCATTTTTTTTTAAAACCAAATGTTTTCAGGACATTTTTTTTCAAAGTAGAACTATATTATTGCTATAATATTGCTATTTTCTGTCTTCAGAGTTACTACAGTACTAGGTACTAGGTATTGAGTACTAGAGATTTTCCGGTATCACTTTAGAATAGGTGTCCCAAATTATGCTGTACTTGCCATGTAATTACCTGTATAATTACAGAGAAACTAGGTGTAATTACATGGTATTTATTGTATAACACAATTTAATTCTGTGGTTAAGCTCTTAATTGTAATTGTACATAGACACTTATAAAAATTGTGGAATTACAATTGAGTATTTAATTATAGCATTAATATTTTGTATTTAAATTTTACACAGATCTGTTTAAGTTTTGTTTTTTGTGTAGTGCTAATAACTACATTACTATTCAGCCTAAATGGTATTCTTTTTTTTGTGCTTAAAAGAAAAAATCCCCTTTCTATATTGTAATGGCTGCAGCTATGCATTTGTATTTATATTGGCTGTTTTAATATATGCTTGATGGTTTATTATTTTGGCAGATATTGGACAGAGATATGTCTGTATGGCATGTATTGTCTATCAAGTAAATGTGTCACAAATAAAGACAAAGTGTAATTGGCTTACACTTGTGCAGGAACAAAGTTGACCCTGATGTCTGAAGCTTTAGAGAACCTGTTTTTCAGTACTCTGGTTGCCTCTCATATTCCATAGACATACTTAAGATTAATTGAAGATTTAAACTATCAGGGTTTGAGTGAGTGTCAGTGTGTACTTGAGTGTGGTCTCTCATCTCAGGGGTTAGTTCATGTCTTGAGAAGTGATGCTTTACAGGTAGTCTCCCACATTTTTGTGTACCTGTTGTATAAAAGTGGTCTTGATACATAAATGGTTATTCAGGAATTTAATTGTGGTTGTAAACAGAGTGTGTTTTAGAAAACCAGCAGTCACATTGTCTTATTCTGTGGTTTTCTTTTAGACTTAGAGGTAAAACTAATGCAGCTCTGGCTTTTGTAGCCTCCGAGCTCCCTAAACTCACTGAGATTAGAATCTGCCAGTAACTCTGTTAAATGAAGTGACAAAGAAAGTCAGTCTGAACTTTGACTTCACCTGGGGAAAAATAACAATGTTGCTTCATTTCCTAAGCTGTTTCATAACTATGCAAGAAGATGCATTTTCTCTAACAAAACCTCTCAACTCAGGAAGATGATGCTGAATTCTACTAACTGTTCATTTAATGTTTCACTAACTCTTTGACTTTTGCACTGTCATTATTTTATTGTCTAACTTGTGTCATTAAATAAAATTAATCCTTTGAAATTGAAATGAAACTTGCAATGTTTTAGGGAATACAGAGCTCCATTTATTAGAAGTGTAGGAATTTGTGAAGCAAGATATTGATATCTGTGCTTCAAGTTTAATTTTTTCTAATGTATATGATATTTTTCTGTATTTAGACAAGGAAAAATAACACTGAAAAGCCCTTGAATAGCAAATTTAAAGGTAAGAGAAAGTTGTTTCTCTCAGTGTCTTACTTTTTCAAGTGAGCAGTTGTTTATTATTATAATGGTTGACACATTGCCCCTTTTCCCTATGCACAATGTTGTTTCAGCTGGAAGATTGGCAAAACCTTTCCTTAAGGTTGAAGACAGAAGCAGGTATGTCCTTTTTATCTTTGATTTTTGAAGCTGCGCCATTATTTTTGGAATACATTACTAAGAATGATAAAATTGCATGTTCCTTTCCCTGTGTAACAGACATTACAGACCACTTTATCAGCTACTGCCAGGTTTTCCAGAGTTAAGTTTTGCCGGCACACCTCCATATAGTCCTTTTGATCTGGAAAAGAAAAAAAAATGCATTGAAAGAAACCATTCACGTCAAAATAGGTATGTATTCAATTTAATTAACACACTATATTTCTGTTTAACAAATGCTATAAAGTCACAGGCTTTAAAGGAATACTCCACCCAAATTTTTTTTTTTTTTTTTAAATATGTTACCACGTATAGTTTGCATTGGTGGCTGAAAACATTTCTAATTATGTTTTTGTGAAAAAAAGGCAAAATGAAGACTTAAATTAAGCAGGACCCAACGTTCACCAGCTCTGGACAATGGCAAACATTGAGAAAAATGTCCATGGGGGGGTTTTCTCAAGTCACAAGTACTATTAATACTTATGTCTGAATAACTCTGCATTAGACATATGAGGAAAGGTACATTCTCAAAATTTCAGGTATCTCTTCCAGTTCTTAATTTTGTTACTAAACGTTTGTGCCTGTAAATAACTTGCACCAACAGAAATTTTGATCTTTTTTGAAAAGATCTTCCCATAGAAGCAGCTGTTCTTCTCCAAAGTCCATCGTCTATTGCCAGGGTTTTCTCTATGCACAGGAACCTCATTTTGTCTGCTTGTACTCACACCCTCATTCTTTGTGTCACTACCCAGAGCGTTTGAATACAGGAGAGGAAGGGGATGTAAACTAACTAGAGAACTGAAAGACTGACCAAGGACTTTGCTTGTATCTTGTTTAAAAAATTCATGCATATTTATTGGTCAGATACTTGATCATCTCTACCTTCACTAGTGAACATGTTTTTATTTTCTCAGTAACCTAAAGGTTTTTAGCTATGCAATAATGTATTCTACCATCTTATGTAAGATCTTCTGTTAAATGAATCTGCCTGCTGTCATTAAATGCGATACTTAATTAAACTGCATCAGTTCTAAAAAATGTTTTTAATTTGTTCATGAAAACGTTATGTAAATGGGTTTATTTAAACTCTCGATGAATTTTTGTTTTTTGTTTTTCAGGAGTAAAGGGCACGTACAAAGTAAAAGTGAGCAGGATATTAAAAAACACTTTCAAACCAAAATTAAAATAATGGACCTTAAAGGCAAAAAGAAGAGAGGCTACTGTGAATGTTGTACAACAAAATATGAAGACATTAATGCTGTGAGTATGTTTTTTTTTTTTTTTTATATATAGAATTTTCTCGTATGTTAAACTGCCCTTAAGTATATGCTTAGTAAATTTTGGCATATTAGTAAAAGTTAAAAACTTTTTTCCTTTGTTTAATGGGAAAGAAGAAAGGCAATTGAAAATTAAGATTATTATCAGCACAGCAGGAGGTGTAGTATTATGTTTAAGGCACATTTTTAGCCATAATGTTCCTGCTTCAAATTCCACCTTTAGGTGTCTCATGCGTTCGTCACTTATCTCTTGCTCTTTTATTGGTTATGAGGTCTGTCTTTAGTATGATTTTATGCCTCTTCGGTAAAATTTTGTCTTCTTGTCTGTCCTGGAAACCAAGGAGTGCCTGTAGAGTGTAGTGTTTTGAAGCCCCTACAATTGTTTAGACCATATTTTGAAATACTCAATTGTTGTTGCTGTCATTGTGCATATCGTTTGGAAGTGATAACAGGAGTAATAATAATAATACAGTGTAAAAAGGGAATATTAAAAGAGCCAGGACTCCATGAGTGAAGCGTCTTATTTTGATTTATTTAATCTATTGTTTGTCGTATAGTACATTATGCTTGTCGGCATTAGTTATATATTTTTAGACATCAGACACTGGAAGCCATTGATGAACCCTTCTCTTCATTGCCAATCCGTAGCAGCGAAATGTAAAAGAAATAAAAGTTTAACAGATGTCATTGAATTTGATTATATGTTTCTGTAACATTAATGCAAATGGCCAGAAGATGTCACTAGAGAGGCAAGTGGCAAATGCTTCAAATCTTCAACAGGATTTCCAACACAATTGCTTCAAATGTTTTGCTGCTTTGTGAGGTTTCACTCCACCCATCACTAGGTATGTGTAATGATGAGATCTTATGTTCACATAGTAGACTTCAAACGATCCATTGGTCTGGACAGGCTTTGTTGCCACAATTGCTTCTTTTTGTTTTAAGTAATTCTCTTCCTCAGTGTGTTCCTTTGATTGTCATCTACAACCAGGAGTCCAGTACAAACAGTGACATGCTGGCTTCTGTAATGTGGGCTTGTCTGTTATACCCAACAGGTTCACCTATGTTTCTGGCCAAAGGAGCAATAAAGATTGTGTTGCCTTCTATACTGGAAGAACACTTTCTGCTATTGCACATTTCAATAGATTAGTGTTTGGCATTCTTAAAACAAGTTCTCTTCCACTTTAAGTCATTTAATAATGTGTGTGAAGTACTGTAATACTCCAAGTTAATTAAATAACTTTCAACAGCTACTCCCCACTCCAACTGTAGAAATACATATCTTTTCTGGGAGGCAACTGTGACCTCAGATTTCCTGGTGGCAATTCTTACTTTATTCTCTTCACATTCAACTGTAAACCATTCAATTCCATGCTAGAGATTATACTCGGGTGTGCCAAAACAATATTGTCTGCAACATAAGAAATCCAATACACACATCCTCAAATTGGACATTCTTTTGGATTATATTCTCTCTGTGAAACTTTTGGGCAGGAAAAAATGCAGGGCAGAACCTCGGCTGAGTCCTAAAACTACCTAGAAATAAAGAATGGGTACAGTTTTGTTTTAGTACTTACAGAGAGAGGAAGATTCTGGAAGCCTACATTCTTAGGAAGCCTCCCACAAGATATTTCAGGATTGGCAATTGTAAGAATTTTCAAAATGTACACCTGATTTTCAACTATTCCATAACCTCCTGTTTTGCCACTACCAGAAGGATTGGGTGGAAAGTATTTGTGAGTGTATTTATTAATCAGTTCATCGCTTTCTATCTGTTTGATGTGCTTTTTCTATTCTCTTAACATGTTCCACATTAGTTTACATTTTGTTGAAAAATTATTAGACACATTGCCTTTTCACAGGTTTTGGTTGACTTTACTTTTTTTGCAGCACCTGGAAGGTGAGCGCCACAAGTCTTTTTCAAAGAGCAAGGAGTATGATATAGTAGATGAAGTGGCTTCTAAGCTTGTGCATAATTTTTTAGACTACAAGAAGGATACCAAAAGGTGAGATCTAATGCATCCATACTCAACATACATGTACATTCTTTGTACATTTTATTAATATGTAAATATAATGCATGAGTATTTTTGCTCTTTTATATGACAATTACTTCATTCTTTATAATTATTAAAATGTACAGCGTGTATACTTTATTTACAAACCATTATTTTGCTTCCAGAAATTCCACAAAATGCAAATTTTCTCCATGTATGCTCACATGGGAAAAGTGTAACAGCCATGTTTTTCTCATTAATGCCATGGCTTCTAAATGTTCACGAATGCTGAGAAAAGCACTGACAGATGGCTTCTTTTGGTATCATCATGACTTCTTCAAGATCTTCAAAAGACAGATGCCAGAATTTTGTCATCATGGTTTTTATTGACTGTATCTTATTTCTTCCCAGGGTAAAATGCAGCTTGGGTGTTTATTTTCATGCCATAACTATGGAGGAAAATGCTGACCAAACAAAAGATATCAACACAGGAAATTTGGAAAAAAAGGAAAGGATTTTTTCCTCTACTCCGCACGTCTTCTCAAAGAAAATGGACAGATCTGATGAAAGTAATCCACTTTTGTGCCACACAGATGATAAAGGTGTATCATCTTTGTGGAATAACCATTGCACTGAACCTTTTGTTTTATTTCCAGAAAATACTGCAAACAGCACTGCCACACATAATGCTATCCAGTCTTCAAAGCAGCCAACAAACCAAGAGCCACAGATATCACATTCTCAACCTAGAAATTTGCACACAAGTGAAACCAAACATTGCTTGATTAAAAAGCAACCCAATAACATCCAGAGATGCATAGTGTCACCTTCAAAACTCTTAAACTGTGAGACATGTTTAACTGAAAGTAAAAAGCAGCTGAGCCCTAAACATGCAAGTTTTCTTGGAAAATCTTCTGAAGTTACTCTCCAGTTGTGCCGATTAGACCTTCCAGTTACTGAAGCTAACCAGCAATGGAACATTAATAGAATTCCTTGGGATTGTAGTCCAGAGCAAAAACGTAAAAAGGCAGCATTTGCTTCAAACCATTCTAAAACCTTTGTGACTGGTACATCAAGTTCACTAAATGCAAGTGCTGTTGAAACTGAAATGCATAATGATCAATTAGGTGCATGTGAGACAAATCAAACTGTAAGCAATGTGCTTATACAAAGAGACAAATCAGGTGGCACCAGTTCTCATCTTGCTTGTATAACTTCATCACCTGAAATAAAATTTAAAAGGAAATCTAAAAGTCGGAAAAGAACTAAACTGGAGGATAAAAAAGAAATTAATCCAGTCATAGTTTGTAAGAAAAACTTAGAATGTCAGATGCAACAACATGAAGCCATTTCATGCCATTCTACACAGGATCTATGGCAACTTTTTCAGTCTAGTGAGGATAATGACTATGAATTTATTGGCTTTACTGATGATTCAACCTGTAATCAGTTACGTATTGATAAATCAATTATTCAAGAAGAAAGCATTAGCCCCAGCCTTCATTTACTTTTCAATGATTCATCAACATCCTCATTTTTTGGATTTTAAATTTTGTAAAATCTTTTTCAGCCATTGTACTAAAAGATCTGTTAATATTAGTATTTTAATCGTCCAATGTATAAAGTGTCCTGTCTGTTTATTTTACTGTATACAGTGTGTATGTGTTTTTTATATATATATATATATATAATGAATATACAGTGCATCCGGAAAGTATTCACGGCGCGTCACTTTTTCCACATTTTATGTTACAGCCTTATTCCAAAATGAATTAAATTCTTTTTTTTTTTCCCTCAGAATTCTACACAGAACACCCCATAATGACAACGTGAAAAAAGTTTACTTGAGGTTTTTGCAAATTTATTTAAAATTAAAAAACTGAGAAATCACATGTACATAAGTATTCACAGCCTTTGCTCAATACTTTGTCGATGCACCTTTGGCAGCAATTACAGCCTCAAGTCTTTTTGAATATGACGCCACAAGCTTGGCACACCTATCCTTGGCCAGTTTCGCCCATTCCTCTTCGCAGCACCTCTCAAGCTCCATCAGGTTGGATGGGAAGCGTCGGTGCACAGCCATTTTAAGATCTCTCCAGAGATGTTCAATCTGATTCAAGTCTGGGCTCTGGCTGGGCCACTCAAGTACATTCACAGAGTTGTCCTGAAGCCACTCCTTTGATATCTTGGCTGTGTGCTTAGGGTCTGAAAGATGAACCGTCGCCCTAGTCTGAGGTCAAGAGCGCTCTGGAGCAGGTTTTCATCCAGGATATCTCTGTACATTGCTGCAGTTATCTTTCCCTTTATCCTGACTAGTTTCCCAGTTCCTGCCGCTGAAAAACATCCCCACAGCATTATGTTGCCACCACCATGCTTCACTGTAGGGATGGTATTGGCCTGGTGATGAGCGGTGCCTGGTTTCCTCCAAACGTGACGCCTGGCATTCACACCAAAGAGTTCAATCTTTCTCTCATCAGACCAGAGAATTTTGTTTCTCATGGTCTGAGAGTCCTTCAGGTGCCATTTGGCAAACTCCAGGCGGGCTGCCATGTGTCTTTTACTAAGGAGTGGCTTCCGTCTGGCCACTGTACCATACAGGCCTAATTGGTGGATTGCTGCAGAGATGGTTGTCCTTCTGGAAGGTTCTCCTCTCTCCACAGAGGACCTCTGGAGCTCTGACAGAGTGACCATCGGGTTCTTGGTCACCTCCCTGACTGAAAGCCCTTCTCCCCCGATCGCTCAGTTGTAATGGCCGGCCAGCTATAGGAAGAGTCCTGGTGGTTTTGAACTTCTTCCACTTGCGGATGATGGAGGCCACTGTGCTCATTGGGACCTTCAAAGAAGCAGCATTTTTTCTGTAACCTTCCCCAGGTTTGTGCCTCGAGACAATCCTGTCTCGGAGGTCAACAGACAATTCCTTTGACTTCATGCTTGGTTTGTGCTCTGACATGAACTGTCAACTGTGGGACCTTATATAGACAGGTGTGTGCCATTCCAAATCATGTCCAATCAACTGAATTTATCACAGGTGGACTCCAATTAAGCTGCAGAGACATCTCAAGGATGATCAGGGGAAACAGGGTGCACCTGAGCTCAATTTTGAGCTTCATGGCAAAGGCTGTAAATACTTATGTACATGTGCTTTCTCAGTTTTTTTATTTTTAATAAATTTGCAAAAACCTCAAGTAAACTTTTCTCACGTTGTCATTATAGGGTGGTGTTTGTAGAATTCTGAGGAAAAAAATGAATTTAATCAATTTTGGAATAAGGCTGTGACATAACAAAATGTAGAAAAAGTGATGCGCTGTGAATACTTTCGGGATGCACTGTAGATAGATATATAGACCATTTGGGTAACAATGGCAAGCAAATTTTCTTTGGCTGTTTAGGAACAGATTGGAAATCATGTTACTTTAACGTCTGTTGTTTTGAGTGACTCTTAAATATTAAGTGAAGAAACCACTACTTTGCAGACTAGGCTTGAGTAGTCCTGTTTGGAGTGTTTTTTTAACTTTAGGGAGAGCATCTGTTTTGCTGAGTGATTTATTATCCTGAACATTGGATGATTTAAAAGGAGCTGTTGTAATACCATATTGTGTTTTTAATTGATTGACGGTCTGCATAAATGAGACTCATATGTCTGAATACTTTCTACCCAATTCTAATATTAGTTGTTTTTTTCTTTTTTTTTTTTCTAAAATTTGTCTACAGTCATTTATTTTCAAGTTGTAAAATTTATAGCAGGGTACCACAAAGGTCAAAAGCAATTGCACTGAATTAATACAATAAAAATGAATACATCGATCTGTACTGACTGTCAAGCAGTAGGTCATAATACACTGCATTGGTCTGAGTGAACAACAATTTTGTGTGAGTTCAGTGGGATACCTTTGTAAACATTTTTGTTTGCATTTTATTGTGCTGCCACCAGCTGGTGTGATTTGTGTAAGTCATATGGTATATTCAGCCTCATCCTTTCCTATTCATCTAACACAGGGGTGCCCACACTTTTTCATCTTGCAAGCTACTTCTAAAATGACCAGGTCGAAATGATCTACCTACATTTTAAAAAAAATATATATATATATATTTATATACACAGTGATACCTTGAGATGCGAGTTTAATTCGTTCCGTGACCGAGCTCTTAAGTCAAAATGCTTTTATCTCAAATCAGTTTTCCCCATTGAATGAATTGAAATGCCATTAATCCGTTCTGGACCCCCAAAAAACACTGCAATTTTTTTGTTACATGTTTTTGAATAAGAAAAAATTACTTATAAATAATGAATATTGTATAAAAATACAATACAATAGAATGTACTGCAATAAACTGGTTTTATTAAATACAGTATAATGTACAGCATTTACCTTGGAGATCAGACGAGTTGATGCTGACGGAGGTGGTGGAGAAAGGCTGAACTGAATAACTGAATGTTATTCACTGATTTTTGCCCTTTTCGCCGCACCTTCCTCACTTTCATCTGCAGGGGTTTTCAATAAAAACCTGCCCAATGAGGTCTGTTTCATCCTCTCTTTCAGAATGTTTCTAAAATGCGTTAGGCTAGTGTAATTAAATACAGCTGCTGCGCGATCAATTGTAACTTTTTCAGAATGTTTCTTTTCAATAAAGTCAAGCGTTAGGCAAGTGTCATCAAATAGTGCAGCTGCACTATCAGTTGCAACTTTTTCAGGGGGTGTTTCTTTTCTTTAAAGTTTGAAACTTTTCCCAAATTGCAAACACTTCCTTTATCTCACTTATGAGGTAACCTCCTCCGCCTCTGCCTCCTCTGCGATACTGATCTCCTGCAGAGCCTCCGTATGTTGCCGCATCTGTAGTTCCGTCAACTCCTCCGTCGTCAGTTTCTCTGAATGTGCGGCGACAAGCTCTTTGATGGCTCGTATTTTGAATTTTGGCTCGGAACTCAAGGCAAAAAAATCAACCTAGTGACAGCTCGCATCTCAAAAAACTCATACGTTGGGGCACTCATATCTCAAGGTACTACTGTATATACTGAGTATACTTTATACATAAAATGTATGTTGTCGTACCTTGCCTAACTGAATAACCTTTATGGCGAAATAATAATTCAATAAATATATGGTCAGTACAGTATTTGGATTTAATAATCGTCATGTGGGAAAAGGCTGACTCGCATAAATAAGTAGAGCCGAATAATGCAGTCAAGGAGCTTTTGAATTCAGCCGAGTGAAAAATTATGGCTGTCCGATTAACTGCGATTTTAGTTCCCTCTCCTTTCTCTTTCTCGGATCGCTTTTCGGAAGGACATCAGTTTCATAGTTTTTATGAACAGTTTGAAAATGCCTTTCCACATTTTCCTTCTTTGGAATAGCAATGATAGATGGACAGATCAGAAAAAATGCACTTCGGTTGTGACATTGTGAGACATTGTACATGCCAGAACTGTTCATTAATTTAGAGCTGGTGAGAGAGAAATGTGAAATGAAGAGATGGGTTATAGCAATAACACAAGAAGAACTTGAAATTTGGATTTGCTCAGTTTATGTAGACAATTTTGCTATTTCTTGTCTAATTTTTTGCCCCTTAGGTAATAAGCGACAAGAGCCAGACATAGCAGCAGTAGGTGTATATTGCCATATAGTAATCTTAAAAATGTACTGTTTTAACTCCAAGTTTTCAATTCTGGACTCTGAGTAAGTATTCAGCACTAAGCAGCTTGACAATAAGTGCAGAAAACAAATTTTCATATTATATTCGTTGTAACAGAATTTTATCTATCTATCTATCTATCTATCTGTGTGTGTGTATATATATTCATAGCATTCGTAGTCTGAAACACGATCTGATTGTATGGGTGGTTACCCATCCGAGGTTCGATCTCTGCGAGGGGATGCAGTGGAGTGTGTATGCCTGATGAGCCCAAATAAGGCTGAAACACGTGTCACGTACTCTTTGCATTATTTGACAGTAGAATTATATAATATATATACTATTTATTAACTATATATTTTTATTTTTATATAAATATATTTTTTTATTATATATATATATTATGCAGTCAAATGAAAAAGTTTAGGAACCCCTCTCAGCTTGCATAATTACTCTACTTTCAACAAAAAAGATAACAGTGGTATTTTAGTGAAGCAGTATTTAGTTGTATGAAATTAAATCAAATGTGAAAAAGTGGCTGTGCAAAAATTTGGGTACCCTTGTAATTTTGCTGATTTGAATACATGTAACTGCTCAATACTGATTACTTGCAACACCAAATTGGTTGGATTAGCTCGTCAAGCCTTGAACCCTGAGGCGCTTGTGCTAATCGCTGGAGATTTTAACCATGTGACACTGGAGAAAACATTACCTGCCTTCTCCCAGTATGTGGATTGTAACACCCAGGGAAATAGGACTATTGACCTACTGTATGCAAATGTTACGGACGCATACAGCGCCACCCCGCTGCCTGCGCTTGGGAAAGCACATCATAAGCTATCCCCCCTAAAAACCAAGAGTAAGGGAGCTACCTACAACTACGCGCTCATTCAGGAAGTGGTCCCCTGAGGCAGAGCAGGCTCTGAGAGGCTGCTTTGGAACTACGGACTGCAATATCCTGCAGGGGTCACATAGCGAGAACATGTATGGACATTGTATTTCCAGTAAGAACAGTATGCTGCTATGCTAACAACAAGCCATGGATTACAAGTGACATCAAGGGCCTTTTGAACCAGAAGAAAAGAGCTTTTAAAGATGGTGATAAGCATGAGCTCAGGCGCGTGCAGAAGCAACTCCGAGTCCAGCTCAGGGCGGCAAAGGAGCAGTACAGGAGAAAGCTGGAGCAGAAGTTGCAGAATAACAGCATGAAGGAAGTGTGGGATGGGATGAAGATCATCACTGGCTGCAGCTCGAAGCGGGGTGCCACCATCGAGAGAGATGTTGAGAGAGCAAACCAGATGAACAATTTCTTTAACAGGTTTGACCACCCTAAGCCACTCTCACCTCGGAGTACTGCACCCTCCACCCATCCTTCTGCTGATACCAGCATAGTAGAGACATCCCCACCCACAATTACAGCAGCGCAGGTGAGCAGAGAGCTAAAGGAGACTTCATGCTAGGAAAGCAGCGGGTCCAGATGGAGTATCGCCACAACTGCTGAAGGCCTGTGCGCTGGAGCTGGGGAGTCCTCTACAGCGCATCTTCAACCTGAGTCTGGAACAGTGGAGAGTCCCGAGGCTTTGGAAAACATCTTGCATCACCCCAGTCCCAAAGGTATCACGTCCTAGTGAGCTGAATGACTTCCGGCCTGTCGCTGTGACGTCACATGTGATGAAGTCCATGGAGTGGCTGCTGCTTCATTACCTGAGGCCACAGGTCCGCCATGCCCTCGACCCTCTGCAGTTTGCATACCAGGAGAAGGTGGGAGCAGAGGATGCCATCATCTATATGCTACACCGATCCCTCTCTTACTTGGACAGAGGCAGTGGTGCTGTAAGAATTATGTTTCTGGACTTCTCTAGCACCTTCAGCACCATCCAACCTCTGCTCCTTAAGGACAAGCTGACAGAGATGGGGGTAGATTCATACCTGGTAGCATGGAATGTTGACTACCTTACAGACAGACCTCAGTACAGTATGTGCGTCTCAGGAACTGCAGGTCTGACATTGTGGTCAGCAACACAGGAGTGCCGCAGGGGACTGTACTTTCTCCAGTCCTGTTTAGCCTATATACATCAGACTTTCAATACGACTCGGAGTCCTGCCACGTGAAAAGTTGACAACATTGCTATCGTGGGCTGCATCAGGAGTGGGCATGAGGAGGAGTATAGGAACCTAATCAAGGACTGGATTCAAGGGTCGGATGAATTTAATCCAATATCAACAAATTCTTCTGGATAATGTTCAAGCATCGGTCACAAAGTTGAAGTTATGCAGGGTTTGGATATTCCAACAAGACAATGACCCAAAACACAGTTCAAAATCTACAAAAAAATTAAAGGAACACTTTTTAATCAGACTATAGTATCAACTCAATTAAACTTCTAGGATATTGATCTGGTCAGTTAAGTAGCAGAGGGAGTTATTAATCAGTTTCAGCTGCTTTGGTGTTAATGAAATTAATATATATATAGATTATTGATAATTCAAAAGCTAGTGGGTAAGAGTTTCTGCCACGTACCTAGCCTCACACTTTCTTCAAATTGATGACCAGACATCTCTGCCAAATGCAAGGTCCCCGTCGGTTAGCACTAGGGAGCAGTGCTTGATTTTGCTCAGCCCCGTGCTTTGTGCGTGTGCCTGTACCCTGCCTAACACCATTCCATGATACAATGACTCCCTCACTGTTCTAAGTTGGGTCCTTCTGCTGAGAAGTTTTATGATAAATGTTACATTTCCTGCACCTTTTCCACTTCCCACAATTCTCATTTTTTTATTTATGTATTTTTTTGTATTTTTGTGTTAGTGCTTTATATTTCAGTTTTGTACCTTGCTTTTAATAATTAAAAAAAGACTGTAATTACCACTTTACAGATTTTCTCAGAGTGAGCACATTCTGTGTTCTTTCTCATTAAATCATCAAAATAACCTCCAGACTTTGCCTTCTCAACCACTGAAAGTAGGCACTTGAAAAATATTACTGTCTCCTTTTTTGGACCATCATTTACCCTGCTATAATCTAATCAGCTCATCCGGAGGTTCTACCGTATCTTGTTGAACCTGATTGATATTCACCAAGTTTACTTTAGAGCCAAATCTGTTATTTTCGCCATTTAAAGACACGGTTGTTTTGTTGTATACCCAACATCACATATCTGTTTCATATGTTGGACCTAACTTGCATGTCATATTTTAGATCAAAACATACCAGTGGATTTTCATCTTTTAATTTTCTGGACCTCCTTACTCAATTATTGTTCTTTTAGGAGGGTTAAAATCTATTTTCTTTTTTTTTTTTATTTCTGCCTGTACTACTGCCTGTAAAACTGGAACTGAATTGTTTCCTTTGCTGAGGTCGCCCTCTTCTGGCTAATTAGATGTACTTTCTATGTTAGGGTTGCTTCCTCTTTTAATATTGCTCCACTCTGTATTAATCATTTTTTACATAGCACATTTTCATGCATGAAAGTATCTCAAAGCATTTTACAATAATAATAACTAAACATAGCTACAAACTGCGGTGGGCTGGCGCCCTGCCTGGGATTTGTTTCCTGCCTTGCACCCTGTGTTGGCTGGGATTGGCTCCAGCAGACCCCCATGACACTTTAGTTGGGATATAGCAGGTTGGGTAATGGATGGATGGATGGATAATTACAAAAATAAAGTATAAACTAAATAATAATTATAAATAACAGAAGAAAATTTTAATGTCTAGATTAATTACAAACTATGGCCAGATGATCAGGGAGGACCAGTGGCTGTGGGGCAGAAAAATTCACTGATCTTTGACTTTGCTCATTATGCTGTGATCTTCATAGAGTTAAAAGAGGCTCCGATCGGGACTCTCGAGAAACTGAGTGAGGAGTCTGATTGTCTGGGCTTGCAAGTGTCCTGGATAAAAACCAAGATCCAGGCCTTTAGCAACATTTTGGGCACAGCCATCAGCAGTGTGTCTGTCTGCAGACACAGTGTCGACCTTGTTGAGTGGTTTACATTCATGTCTCTGGTGACTGTTCCTATGAAATCAGTAGACGGATTGGAAGAGCATGGGGCGTCATGAGGTCACTGGAAAGGGGTATGAGGCGCTCCCGATATCTTTGCAAAAGGACAAAGGTCCAAGTCTTTGGAGTCCTGATGATTCCTGTCTTGCTATATGGTTGCAAGAAATGGATGTTATCCAGTGATGTGAGGTGAAGACTGGACTCCTTCAGTACTGTGTCTCTTCGGAGAATCCTTGGGTACCACTGGTTTGACTTTGTGTCGAATGAGCGGTTGCTCACAGAGTCCCGAATGAGGCACATTACCTGCATTGCGAGGGTGCATTAATTGCGGAACTACGGCCATCTGCCACAATTCCCCAAGGGTGATCCAGTTTGCAGAATCCTCATTGTTGAGGGCCTGAGTGACTGGACCAGGCGAAGAGGATGCCCATGTAACACCTGGCTGCGGCAGATAGATGGTCATTTCCAAATGGTGGGACTGGACAATGTGTCTGCCTGGGGAATTGCCAATCAGGATCCTGAACTGTTTCGTTGTGTGGTGGATGTGACAATGAGCTGTACCAGTGCATACTCCCCAACCTGACCTGACCTGACCTGGTAGTGATATTGTTTATTTATTCATCACCATACAAGTCAAATATGATCCCTCACTGTACCAGAATGCAGGGGTAACTTTCATTATATGCTAAAAGCCTGGCATCATTGCACACCTTGTGTTATTAACACTCAGACATCCAACACCCCATCCCAATAATACGTCTCACAATGATGATCTTCTCACCTGGGCTATGAATACAATTGATGGTACACAAGGAGTTATGGGGTGGTACATGAAGGAGCAAAATAATATTGGGAGCAGCCAATCTTGAGAAAGGGAAGGCATGACAGAAAGTGAGTTACAGGGGCTGTTTTCGACATTCTTTAGTGGTGAGAAGAGACATACAGATAAAAAAAAGCCTGGGATACTCTCACTAACTTTCTTAAAAATAGTGATGTGCAAGTGATGCATCGGTATAAATTCTTTTGAGGCACTTTTGAGCAATTGAATCCCCAATCGTTCTCATCAAAGTTGTCTAAAGCTGATGTCACATTACGTGAATTGTAAGCAGAAGGGATGTCATACGGAATGGCTATAGCTGCTGATCTTGTAGCCCGAGCATGTCACATTACACATTTTCATATTGCTGGGTATGTCAAATTAGTTGAATGTACAATGATTTTCCAGTTTCATATTTCCAATGTTTAAAAAGCTCATCCCTTTTTCTGACCACCTAATATCTGAAGAGTGGGATCCTGAGGTGGTTCACCGTGTGGTCGGTGTGGCAATGCGCTGTATCAGCACATGCTCCCAACATATAATTTGCTACCTGATTGATATCCTGTGCAAAAGGATTTACAAGTACTGCAAGTTCAGCTGCAGTCTCAGCCCTGTTCTTCCATAGTGTCATGGCATGTAAAACAGACGTCAGACAGATGAGTCTCTGTTCTATGTGTCATTTCCATAACACCTGTGTTATATATTCCTCGTAGCTACGTAATATACATTGTGCATTTATGCATGTATTTATTTGACATGCTCTGCGACACCCTAGTTGTGTAATTTGACGTGCACAGGCAACAAGATCAGCAACTCAGAATCTCAATCTAAGTGAGAACAGGCCATCCAGATCAACAAAGCTCACCAGTCCTATCTATTTAATTCTTCTGAAATAACATCAAGTCGAGTTTTGAATGTCCTGAAAGTCCTACTGTCTACCACACCACTTTGTAACTTATTCCAAGTGTCTATGGTTCTCTGTGTAAAGAAGAACTTCCTAATGTTTGTGTGAAATTTACCCTTAACAAGTTTCCAACTGTGTTCCTGTGTACTTAATGAGCTCTTTTTAAAATAACAGTCTTGATCCACATACTAATTTCCTTCATAATTTTAAACACTTCAATTGTGTTACCTCTTGATATCCTTTTCTTTCTTCATAATTTATCTTCTCTGGATGTTTTCTAGTGCAGTTATGTCCTTTTTGTAGCCTGGGGACCAATACTGCACACAGTACTCTAGATGAGGTGTCACGTGTCATATTCAACTTTTTCACCTGACTCCAAATAATCCACATGTTCCCCTAGTAATTCGTAAACTGAGAATGGACAAAGCAGTGAGTGAAAGACAGCAGCCAGGTTCAAAGTTCCAAATATTCAAAGTGTATGTTTATTAAAACAGAGTGCACATAAGAAAGTACAGAGCAGATAAAGTAAAACCTTTATATAATCCACTATAAAAATCAGTGTTTCTGTAGAAGTTAAATTAAATAAACAATAAATACTTTAAAATTTGAAAAATCCCAAGGCATCGGGTTAGGCTTCTCCACAAGTCCCTTGTGACTCTCTCTCTATCTGTACAGCTCTACTCAGTCGGTCTGCTCAGCTGAAGGCAATGTAGAGATCTGTGGCCACCTTCTCCATATAACCGTCTCACATGCCCATGTTGGCCTCAGCCAAGGCACACCTAGCATTTTCCCTTATACTCTCTTAGCACTCCTTGGATACTTGGGAGGGTCCATCCAATTCCCCGCTCAAACCCAACAAATCAGCAGGGACAACTCTAAGAGCATCATGATCTACGCCTTCTACAGGGGTCCAACCACACTGCCTCCTCTTCTCTACTGCTCTCACTTGCTCTCCCGCTTTTGCCTTCCTCCCTATTGTTCTCATTCTCCACACATCTATTCCTTGGACTTTTCTCTTGTAAGTGTAAGTGCCTAATTACGTGCTCTGGGGTATTAACGAGGCAATTCTATGGACTGTGAGGGTCTGCATGTAAATGCACAATTAGTCGATTACCTCATAAAACCTGTTAGGTAAAACTCCTGTTCTTGCAATGTGTTGACCAATTTTTATATCAATTATTTCTTCCATTAATTTTCTTGTGATGCACGTTAAGCTTATTGGCCTATAGTTGCTTGGATCTGCTCGGTCATCCTTTTCATGTAACGGCCTAATATTTGCCATTTTCCAGACCTTCAGAAGTTCCCCAGTGCAAAGGGACTTCCTATAAATACATGTTTAACCTCCTTAAGAATTCATCTGGTCATGGTGATTTGTTTGCTCTCAGCTTATTTCATTGAGCAGTACTTCTCCTTTGCTCGGTACTTCCTTAGGAGTCCCTGTTGAAAGTGGAAGGTTATACACTAACATGTGAAGACCTCAGGAAAATGCAAGTTTAGAGCATCTACTATTTCACTGTCTGTATTTTTTAATTCCCCTTTACTTTTCCTGACACACTTCACCCCTTCCTTGACTGTTCTCTTTTACTACTAAAATAGCGAAAGTATCTTTTTGGGTCATCTTTCGCCTTATCTGTTATGTTCCTCTCTAACTGCCTCTCAGCTTTCCTAATATCATAAATGGTTGCTTATGGTTAATGGTTTTTTTTCTTTGCAGCTTCTTTTTCTGTTCCACACTTAAAAGCTTATCCCAGTCTATTCTCCTCAGACTCTGCTGTATCTGTTCAAAATCTACCCTACCAAAGTTAAACTTGGCTGTGTTTGTCTTTGCATTCATGCTCTTCCACTGAGTACTGTATTATATTATGGTCACTTCACCCTAGTGGTTCAATCATCTCAGCAATTCTATCCTGATTGTTACAAAATACTAAATTTAGATGGGTTCCACCCCACGTTGGTGCTTTAACATACTGTGTTAAAAACAGTCTCTGATTGCGTCTCAAATCTCCTGCTCTTGTACACCACTATTAGTAAAAATAGCGCAGTTAACATTCAGGTAGTTGAAATTTCCCATGAGTATGATATCCCCTTGTAAACTTGACTTTTTAATATTGTGGTGGATTGCCGGCATGTTACTCCGGCCCTCACCCCCAGTCCGCCAGGAGGAGCCTTCCCAACAGCATGATCATGCCCCTAGTTCCAGCAGGGCATCATGGACTTTGTAGTGTTTATACACAGCCCTGCTGGATACCTTGGGGGCCACCAGGCATCGCTGTACGGGGGCTCATAGGCTCGCATGTGCCCTATAACCCGGGAGTACGTCATAGTCATGTGACGGGAAGAAACGACGTGCTCCCGGGGTGAAGAAAAGGACTGTTTGCCCTGACCCAGAAGGAATAAGGAATTGTGGACTGATTGGACAGGAACACCTCCAGGTCAGGGTGTATAAAAGGATTGTGGGAAGGCCCGGACAGTGAGCTGAGCTGGGAGGTAGGAGGGCGAAGTGTCTGGGCGAGGAGGAAAGAGTATTTTGTAGTTTATTTGTGATTTATGAGTGTGGAGTGGAGGGTGTTTGGTGCACTGTATATTAATAAAAATAATAATTATTATACTTTCAGCTGGTGTTCAGAGTGGTACCTGAGGGTGTTAGAGGTGGACCACGCCTCTATCTGCTACAATATTAATACTGTAAATGCGCAATTAAATTACTGTCTGCAGTGGGCGGTCTGTAACACACTCCTAAAATAAGGCATTTGTCCTTATTCCTTCCTACTGAAGGGGGCATGCATTTAAATTCTCTTTGACATAAACAGCAACGTCTCCTCTCCGTTTCTGTCCTATCCTTCCATATATGGATGTATTGGTGTATTTATGGAAGCTGCACAGCACTTTGCTTAACTTCTGTTTTAAATGTGCTTTATAAATAAAATTGACTTTACTTAAATATTTAAGAAGTGTTCTTTCCTGCATTTATGTTATTACAAAATGTTATTATGCTAGTCAAGCTTTTGTGTGAATAAGAAAACATGGCACTTGCCTTGAATTAGAGGTGCATTAGCTATATGCTGTAGCATTAGGGGGCACTATTGTTCCCTTGAACCCTCAGGTACCACGCCAAAACACCAGGTAAAAAGTCCAATAATTATTATTTATTATAATAATAAAGTTCACAAAGTACCACCACTCCATTATTCTCAATAAATAATACAAATTCAATAAATCACTATCCTCCACTCCCAGACACAATGCCCACTTACCACCCAGCTCAGCTCAGCGTCTGGAACTTCCCATGGTCCTTTTATATTTCCTGACCCGGAAGTGTATCCACCCTGCAGTCCATGAGATTCCTTATCACTTCTGGGTCAGATACAAAGTCTTTTTCTTCACCCCGGAAGTACGTCGTTCCTACTGTTCACGTGATCAGGACGTACTTCCAGGTTATAGGGCATGTAGAACTCCCCAAGCCTCCCTATAGCAGCTCCTGGTGGCCGCCATGGTATCCAGCAGTGCTGTTTATAAAAACTACAATTTCCATGAGGCTCTGCTGGAATTCGGGGAACTTCCATGCTGCTGGGAGGGCTCCATCTGGCGGCTTTGGAGGTGTGGTCTGGAATATATAGCCGGCCATCCTTCACAATGCCTATATACATTAAAAAGAAAACCAATGTAAAAAGATGTAAAAAATCAAGTTCATTGACTTTATAGCTTTGCCTTTTTGCTGTAGCCTATTTGCAACATTTTAAGAGAAAATGCAGCAATGTAACAGGATCTGTAACATTAGATAATGTTAACTGTAGTACCTATCAATCCTATCCTCATTTACCGTTTACTGTTACTGATCAAAAAACCTAACATAAAATGTTTATGATAATATAATGCTATGACACTATGTTCTCCTCTTCACCCTTTCTTAAGCGATTCTGAGAGCGCTCATTGTTCAATAAACTTTTTCAGCTGTTATCGTAAGAGACAATGTTAGAAAATTAATGCTTTAAGTTAAATTCATATTAGTGTTTTTGCTTAGTCATAGACAATGGTATAGCATAGCCTTTTACCCCCTGTAAGTTAATAAGAGATAGAACGTTCTTGCTACCTCTGTAATACAGTACGTTAATTGTGTCAGTTGTTGTTTAGAATAGGTCTCAGTGCTAACAGGGACTGAAAGACCCATTTTACAGCATGAAAATGGGATAAGCATACAGTTTTCTGACCGTTTAGAAATGGTTCAGCTGTATAAGAAATCTTAAAGAAATAAAACAAGATTTTTAAGCTTTAAACAGAACTTTTCTTAAGCAAGAACTTTTCTTTTCTTTGCTTTATACATTTTTCTCTATTTTGTATGAACTATTTTACTTTGAATTTTTTGTTTTTAAACAAAGATATTTTGTCTGTAGAATCATTTCAACGTGTCAAGCTATTGCTGAATGCCATTTTGCAAACTAGAGCTGCTGAACTTTGGTAATTTTTGGTAAACGCAGCTAAAATTATAATGTGTACATCACTTTTGTCATTGATTGATTCTCCCCAACCCAGTCCCGTCTCTGTCAATCTTGCTAGAGACTACACCGGTTCAATGTAATACAAGTAGATATCATGAAATTGTGACGATGCAGGTTCACTCCATGCTACCATCTCGCTTCCGGGAGCCCTGAACCCGACACCATCAGTAATGTTACCGATGAGCACGGCCGTGAGGCACAACAAATATAGCAAGGGGATGGTTCAAAAGTGCAAAGTGTTTTTATTTAAAAACAACAAACAAAAACAAGTGTTTTTAAATCTTTAAATAAAGAATCCATTAAAACAGAAGTGAAGTGGAGGTTAAAATCCATTAGAAAAAAAAACTCTTTAAAAAAACAACGAGGTTAAAGCAATGGTTGGAAGCAGTCTCTTTAAAAAAAATCCAAAGCCCGGTGTCTTTTACCTGGCGGTTCCCCTGCTTCTCCCATCAGGCTTCTCAACAGGAGAGTCGCCCTACCAGCGGCTGGCCTTCTCTCCACTCTACTGGTCTGGAGGCTTCCCAATCCCTGGCTTCAGTTGCACTCTCCAGACCAAGACTTGGCTTCCCTAACGACCAGGATGCTCACGTCAGGGAATTCACTGCCCAAGCCTCCCGACTCCCGCAGCCTTCTCGGCCTTACATGGCCAGCCGTCCTACTACTGGTTACTACCGGCCCTAGGTGTTAGCCAAACACCCCGCTAGTGCTCAACTGTCCAGCTGACTGCCTGTGAGCCTTCGTGCTCTCTCTCTCTCTCTCTCTCTCTCTCTCTCTCTCTCTCTCTCTCTCCCTCCTCCTCCTCCTCCTCCTCCTCCTCCTCCTCCTCTCTTTCCTTTTTCTTCCCCTCCTAGACACCTCACACTTCTCTTTATAATGAGGACATGATTCACCTGTGGCAATCCGCGGCACCCGGGAACAATTACGGATGCAGACGACTCCTCACCTGTGCACTTAAGTGAGACTCTCCCGCACCGCAAATCACCCCAGGAACCTCTCAGCCACAGACCACCACGTCCCCTCGCTAAGCCACGAGTGCGGTGATTATTTGTTTAAAACTGGCCCTTTGACATGAGATTTGGACCCCCTATACAACAGAAATATTTAATTTCATTTATTTATCCAGTTATTGTAAATCAGGCAAAATGACAGGTACACTGTGTACTATTCACCGGGATATTATTAAGTATGCTTATGTGCATTTATGAAAACAAGGCAGCACATGCATGTATTTTGTCGTTTTCATTACTAGCAGGATAAGGGTTTAGAACAGTGAAACAGGTACATGGCTGCGGCTGCAAACATGAGTGCTGTTTGGTTGAGATGACGTGGATTGAGGAGATGTGGAATTGCTTTGCTTGGAAAAGGGTGACGGGAAGGGTTAGGGTTAGGGTTAGTGATCATTTGCCATCTTAAGCATGTGCGTATTCTGCCTATTTGTTACTGAACTAGAATAAACGTTTACCCACTAGAAACAGTAAGAGTTACTGAGTACTTTTACACACTCAGACACGCTGCTGTCTTTAGTCACCTCTCCATTTTACTTAACCCAGTATGAGCTATAAAAATGGGAATTAGATTATAGTGCTCACTTTTGTTTCTTTTAGTTTCGTCTGTATTTTTACTTATTGTGTGTGCACACATCACACCACAGAAAGCGCATATTGCTAAGTATTGTCAGTTTTTGAGAACATGGTAATTAATCACATGCCGGTGGCCAATGGCATCGACTCTTTCAGATATCTAATATTTTGATTTAACAATGTAATATAATCAGTTCATATTTATTGTCAAGTGAACAGAGTAGAATTAAATTCTTATTTGTATATTTCTCCAACATGGCAAATTTCACTCCACATGTTATGTACATAATATAACAACGCAAAAAGCAACAGAAACAAAGCCTCCTGAATATGGGGCTGGAAAGTCTGCAGTTTACATTATTTTTATATACCGGTCAATTTTCTTTGCTTGTACAAGATGTCAATGCAGACAAACATCTGAGATTGAACCGGATAACCCAGCATGCAAACTGACATTTGGCCAGTGTAGGCCAAGTGTTGGCAAACATATTGGTCCTACAGTAAGTGGGCAGCCAAAATTGGCCCAATTGGGATTTTCAGATTGGGGCAACATTGTCCCCAAAACAGCAGCTCAGTGTGGGCAAACAGGCCAGTGCCCAAATTTGAACATGCACCTTAAAAAAGTTTCAACATTACTTGTCCATCTATCTATTTTATATGGGGTTGTCGGGCACCTGAAGCCTTTCCCAGAAAGCAATGGGCACAGACAGTAACAACCCCTGGATAGGGCACTAGCCCATTACAGGATGAGCACACTCATACACACAGCATAGCGCCAATTTAGCACCACTGGTCCACCTACCCTGTATGATTTTGGACTGTGGGAGGACACCAGCATAGACATGGGGGAGACATGCAAACTCCACCCAGGGAGGACCCTAGGTGTGTACCCTGGCTTCCTTACAGTGAGGGTGGAGCGCTACCACTTCACCACCCATACTGATCCTTTCTATGAAACATTTTATAGTTGTTTTTTCATCAATTAAATTATTTGTAAAGATAAATTTTTACAATTATATTAATTAATAAGAAAAATTGGAAAAACACAATGCCAATGTGGCTTTAAACTATTTGTTCTTACAAAGCAAAAAACGTGTGTACATTTACTACTAGTAGTCTGTCTAATTGTTTTGTTTTTTTTTGGCAGGGTTACAATCATTTGTTCTGAATAAATAAATCGTGTGCTGTGTGGCAAAGATATATCCTGTCTATCTGTGTTGTTTCTGGCGGCTATACCCCCTTGAAAATAATAATTCACTGCATTACTTACTCTGTGACAACATTAAAAAGTGGGAAACCTTGGGGAAGTGATTACACTGGCTGGCATTACCAAACCATCACTGGGCAATGAGGGGCTTACTGAACTTGTACTGTCAGCGATCAACCCATTTTTGGCCACTAGGGGAATTTTGCTATGGGGCCACTTGTAGCAGCATCCACACTGAATTATTTTTTGCTGAGCCCACACTGTCCATGGTTTGCCTACGGGGGACCACTGTGTCTACATGTTTGCTGGGAAAGCTGTAAGGAATCGGAGTTGAATCCATAGCAAAAAAGGGTGTGAGGCCTCCAACAGCCTTCACAGTCCCGGCCAGGCCTCCTATGCCTGCCTGTATTAGGCCTCACTTAGTGGGCTTCACTCTTAACCCCTGCAGACCAACTTGGGCCCATACAAGACTAAAGGGGAAGAAGCTTCAAAAGTAAACTTGAATGTCCCAAATATCAAAAGTGCCTCTTAAAGAAAGGAAGCCATAAAACCCTTGGTTGAAGAGTCCAACTAAACAAGGAATCTATTGTAGATGCCCCAGAGGATGAATGGGCGATCCTGCCCAGGATGGAGGTGAATTCCTTATCCAGCCAGGGTGCTATAATGGAAGGATGGAGTAAATGGGGGTAATACCCAGCTGGGATGCCTTTTGATTCCCAAAGGCTACTGAAACTGGCAAAAGAGGAGAAAAAGGAGCAGTTCATCCCACATTATACTAGGTGGCAGTGTCCCTCATATAGAGTTCCAGTTTAGACACCTGAAGGGCTGCATGAGAGTTGGAGTTTGGAAGTACAGCCCTGTAGGGATCTTTGGGGGGATAATAGAGGGCACTGTCCGGGGAGAACCTCCCTGGTTTCCTTATAACCCGGACGTACTTCCAACTGGCTGTGTCAAGTCACTGGAGGTTCACTGGGTCCACCGTAAAAGGAGACCCCTGCCATAGCTCAGGGAGTCCGAATCTGGGAGGCAGAAGGCAAAATTCATTGGAGGAGAAAAGAGAAAGAAAAGGAGAAGGAAAGCAATCACCTGAAGTCTTAAAGTCTGTGTATTGGCTGGATTAATTTATTTGGAGGTGTGTGGATTAAATCAATCATATGAACCCAGAGTTGTATTGGGTTGTCTGTGTTGGCGGTTTGGAGGCTTGCTAGTGTCAACCAACTGGTCACACTTTATAAATGAATAAATAATTTTTAGAAAAGAAAACAAATGTCACAAAAGCTCAAAAAGAAGCAAAACGATTTGCCTAAAAAGGCAATCCACAACTTCTTCATCACAGGTCTTGCCTCCTTTTGCAATAGTTGCCATTGTTTTTAGTCTTGAACGTTACCATAATGAGTCATTTAAAACTACCAAGCCCTATCCAACCTGAAGTGACCAGGTGCACCAATATACTGTGCCACAATATCCCCTCATTTTGCTCCACTGCTTTCTTTATTCACCTGGTGCTCATCTCTGAGAAGCCTTTTGGATCAGTGGACTCTGGTACCATGGCATTTATGGTGACCTTAAACTCCCCATTCAAACCAGTCATCTGGAGTTTAACTTGTTCTCCCACACAATGATGCTGCTCAGGCTTTGTGGAAGACTTAGCCAGCTGCAGATGCATTATCCAATAATTCATAATTCATATGTGAGCAGGCTCCACAGGCCATGTTTGTGAATCCAGACCTTAATTTCCCTGGAAGAAATGACTTGTTCACAACTGTAACTCCTGTCCAGCTCTCTGCATGGATACTATGATCCTTAGCATGCAGTCAAAGGTCTTATCAATTCTCCCAAAAGCCTTTTTGAGTCAGTATCAGGGTGCCTCTCATGAAGAAGTGAAACTAGTTAGGCACCCTCCCTTACTTAAGTAGTAAGAATTTGGATTTGTCTGCTCTAAAGAAAACAAGAAAGTTCAAACCTTCATTATCAGGCTCAAGTGGGACTTAGGTGACAGAAAGCAGGAAACATAAGAAATATAGTAACATTCATTTAATATTAAAATAAACATTAAGCTTAAATCACTGTACTTATTTACAAATATAACAGTTAAAAATAAATCTAAAAGTACTATGCAATACATGAATGTATTTTATCTATGTATATACAGATTAACATGCTGTATTAGTTCCTACAGTCTGTCCTTTAATTTTTCCTAGCGATGACAATGACTGTTAATGTGGGTGATCTGTTCACAAGCTCTCTCGTTCACAGAAATCGATCTAAGACTGAAGGCACACTTCTGGCATTTCAGGGTCTAATACTGCATGTCTTCCATGGCAGAAGGGTGTAAACTACAGGATGGAGGTGGAATCAAAGGTCTTGACAAGTGTTCTCATCAAAATGGACAAAAGCGGAAAAGATGTTACCGAAAGTGCCACTTCACGTACTGGTGTCGTGTTGCACCCTGATTCAGAGCCCCTACATAAGCTGTCACTAGAAATATTTATTCCTATGCAATATATTTTCTATAAAATATTGTATTTGTACATTTTCTGTTATTATTGTTTAATTTTCTATCTTAGGTCTTCTTTTTATGATGCAGATATTAAATATTTGAAAATCACACATTTTACAAGAAAAAAGGTAATCTGGTTTGAAGTTTTCTTACACCATTCACAGCCGCTTACAAGGGTCCAATAGTGTGTTAAGAGAAACTTTCAGAAAAAGTAAAAAAAAAACATTGTTTATTTAACTTGCTTTGAATATCGAATCTCTTTGTCCTCTCTTTCTCTCCATCTTGGCTAGGGAGAGGAACCATACAGTGTTGTGTGAGAATATTTTCTTTGCCTATGTTATGATCCAGTGGCAGGTAGAAAGACAAAGCTGTGCAATTAAATATAAATAATAGATAATTTGTTAATTATCACTAATAGAAAAAATGTGAATACGAGAATTAAGGAAATTCCCAAGAAAAGTTTTTTAAACAAAAATAAAATGAGTTTTTAATATTAAATAACAAAATTAAGAAACTAATGCACAGTCACTAATTGAAAGAAAAAAATGAACAATTCCTTACAAACTAAAAACAAGACAAAATCTTGAACTCTGTGTTGAAACAAGGAAGAATCAAAAAGCCAAAAAAAACCTTCAATAACTATACTACTAGAATATTTAAATTGACTGAAAAAGAACTAAACCTTAATTATAACGGAACGTTTCCTAAGTAAGCCTTAAATACATTTCAGAATGCTTGCTTATAACCAAAAAGGAAGGAATCACCAAAAGATTAACACAACTACAAAAAATTCTGAAACCAAAAAGAACAAAATCAAGAAAACTCAACTTGTAGAAGTGGGCCTGAAAGCAAAGAGTGAAGTGGGAAAAGGAGGAACAACTCAGACATGAGTGCTCCAGTGATTAGAGCTGAATTTAACTGACGATTACACAGGCTTTCGTGGTTAAAGATCTTTGGGTGCTCTTTTTTGTACAGATTTTTTGATACGCTTGGTTTTGAAATCAGGCTTTAGACTTTACTGGTTATGACCATAGATTTTGTTTTCAACTATGTTTCTTCTTCTGGTCCATTCTAATTGTTTCTGTGCATTCTTCTTCTTTCTGTACTAGCTTTCGTCCATTAGCACAACTAAAGTTAGCTGACTGTGCAATCTTTTTCTCTTGTGTACTTTCCATTTCAGGCACAAGATGACACAGATTTAGTATGTGAAAGTGACACAGCCTCCCACTCCAGATCTGACGCAGGAGTCAGACTGTACCATATCTGCCCAAAAGGTTCTGGACCCATGGAGAGGACATCTGAGTTAGAACAAAGGTTCCCTTTTTGGTGTTTTATAGCGAAGCTGAATTGTTGTAGCTCCGTGAATCACCTTGTAACTCAGGACTTCTTTGCATGTTATTGTCCACTTTAACTATACACGGTCAGTTACTAGGGAGAACTCTCAGCCTAGCTGTCATGTCAAGATATTTTTGTTTTCTACTTAATCTTTAAATTGTTCTTTAAATATTATTTACTGCATTCTGTCATTAAGTTGTTATTTTTTTTCTTTACATGTGTAATGGCTGCACTAGGAAGTCACAGGGATGAATTGGGAGTGGAATTGGGAGACAAGCTCATAAATGCAGTATTTTACACTTTTATACATAAATGTTTGTGTTATATTGGGTTTGAATGCAAGTTTATTCTAAATTAGTGCCTGTTTAGTGATTTGTCTTGATTTTGAAAAGTGTATTTTACTTACTATATTGATTTTTTTCTTGTTTATCTAACACCATCAGTATTCATCACTTGGCCATGACTGTCATGATTGTGAGGTCACGGGATGTGATGTTATAAATATGATGGTACTCACATTCTCTGTTACCCCTTTGTGGATGAAAAAACCCTTTGCTCTTTGGTGCTAGTTAGCTTTATAGTCAAGTAGGCCCTAGTGTTATGTTTTGGTATTTTGTATTTTTTCTCTCTTCAGTGTTTTTGACTTTGACTTTATTTTGCTCCTTTTGATCCTGTCAATTGGTTTCATTTTGAATGCCTGGTATTCTGACCTTCTCTGGTCCTGAATTTTTCGCTTTTTGTGCTTTTTATCATTTCCCAGTCATTTTTCTACATTCACAATAATCCTTGTCACCCTACATGTCATAATAGACCAAGGGATCATGAGCAACTCCAAGATGATTAGGTTTCATTGTGGAGATCACGCTTCTCTGAGAGAAACGAGTGGTTTTAATGGAACAGGTTAATAATTTAACGTTTACTTTGTAATGCCTGCTAAATAAAGTGAATACATTAAAATATGCCAGAAAAGTTCCAACACCAGTGTTTTAGAACCACAAAACAATATAGACAATATACAACAATATACATTTGTTATTGCAAATACCAAAATAACACTTTTTTTTTTACTTTTTGTTGGCATGGACAAACATTCGTACAACATCATGTTTAACGGGTTTCATTTTAATGAATTTCAGGATAACAAACATTTTTTTCGACCAAAAATGGCCACTGAAGATAAAAATGTTATTCAAAAAATACTTAATGCCACAATTATAGTTTTGCCAAGACTCAGGATCCCTGAAACATGAAATCTCTTTCTTTTTAGACCAAAAGAAAGTAACGGTTTGTTGTGAAATTTCCAATCGCGGGCAGTCTCAGCATAGCTTAGCGAGAGTGTGGGTGCAACATCATACAGTTATAGCCAAATTCGGAGTCAGTGCTCCACCGAGTGTCTGTGTGGGTAGTTATGTCATGTGCGGATACTTCACTGTTCAAGTTTCATGGCGCTTCTCAAAGTATTATATGCGATGAACAAAAAAAGTGAGAAAAAGCATAGATAGATAGATAGATACTTTATGCATCAGTTTCCACTGAAAAAAAAGTTTCATCTAACGTCTCATTTTCATTCTTCTGGGTTAGGAGCATATAACATGAGCTTCACAATCTTTCGTCAGAACAAAAATGCTAAGCAAAAAACACTCTTAACGATACTGACTAAAAGTTCCCTGTTACCTTTGCCTAAATAGGTAGATATGTATGCAAGGCCTTTTGAGACCCTTAATGCTTTGATCTAATTATGGATGTGTTGATTCGTGGGGTAAAGGACCAATCAGCCTGGTGCATGCATTTTGCTGATGATATTGTGTTGTGTAACGCCAGACAGGAGGAAGTGGAGAGGGAATTGGAAGAATTAAGAAGGACTTTGGAAAATAGATGAAGATAAATAGTAGATTGAAAATAGATTGAGGTGACATGGAAATGTGATGAGGAGAGACAATAAATAATCTGCCTAAATATATGGGCAAAAGAGTGATGGAAATAGAAGTACAGAAGGAAATGAAATCAAGGGATGCCATCGTGAAGGTAGATGGATAAAGTAAAAGATTTGAAGGGAAAGAGTTGGAATGGGGATAAGTTGAAGGAAAAGGGAAGCTATATGGAAGAGGCTGATTAGGAACATTGACGCCATGGAGAACTGAGACAAGATGAAGAAGAAGACAAAGAAAAAGAAGTATACAAAGCCTTTTGAGTTGAGCTCAATCCAAATCTTAAACATTGACTGCTACTGTGGTACAATTCAAACATGTTAAATAAATAAAGAAACCTATCCTCTACCAGGACAAGTTTGCTAAAACCTTTTTGAGTCAGTAATCAGGCAGGAGAAAGCTTGTCCATCGCACCATTTATTTACTCTTGCAGTACCATGCTGAAAAGGGAGTATCCATTGCAGCAATCTGTTACAGCATGGTCAGAATGATCACAAAATACAGGTAGGGGGTTATATTTATAAAAAATTGAATTTGCACAACAGTACTGAATTAATGCTTTCATTATCATACTCTGATTGGTTAAAAGACATGATGTACTTAAGCATAGAGCACAACCAATCTAAAATAAAAGTATTTCTCCATTGTTTTTTTGTTCTTCAATATCTCTTGAATTCAGCTCTTATTCTGTTATGAAAACTGTATTCGGCCCAACTAGCAAGTCTTACTAGGTGCAGGAAAAAAACATTACATCACATCATTGAACCATCCTCCTAGAACATTTTGCTTCTTTACTTGACCATTTCAACAGTCTCTTCAAGACATTAGAAAAACAAATGGTTCTATATTTCACTGCATTGCAAACCAAAATACTTAACTACTGTTACCTGTAAATTATTCTCTCACACCACGTGGGATCTACTTAAATAATCTCCAAAAGATGACATCCCACTTGATGCTGCCATCAATCACTTGACTGGCAACCAATGCCTTTACCATCAACGTGTGCTTAATGGAGTGATGGTGTTATGCTTATATTGAAAACAGCTCACCACAGTAACAAAAAGAAAAGGGATCAGGGGAGAAATGAGAAAAGAGGTCATAACCGTAAAAACCTAAAAGTCTAGTGTCAAAATTGAAACTAAAATCCTGATTTGTAATCAAAAAACAACAGTACCCAAACTTTTAAACACTCATACTTGTTATTTTTTGTAACTAGTGTGGAGCCGACCCGGACACAGACAGGCGGACATGTTGTTTTTCACCACCACACGTTTTATTATTTACAAAAGTATGGTCACTAAGACCCAGTCCAAAAGTGCACAAACCCCAACACACAGTCCTGGCCACACAAATGCCTCTTCTCGGGCCGCCTCCACACCTGTCTCGTGCCTTGTCCTTCTTCCACCCGACTCCAGCCCTGAATGAAGGGAGATGGCCCCTTTTATACACTCCCGGACGAGCTCCAGGTGGTTCCCGGCATTCCCCTCTTGGCCACACCCCAGCGTGGCGGAAGTGCCGGCTGTTCTCCCGGCAGCTCTCGGGGTGTCCATCTAATTCTTCCCCCCAGCACTTCCTAGTGTGGCGGAAGTGCTGAGGTCACAAGTTCCCAAGGTATTGGGGCGCCTCCTGGCGGTGACCACGGGCCCCTACAGGGTGGGGCTTCCATGCCCTGAACCCGTGGCCCCCAAAGCAGCCAGGAAAGCGGCCCCCACGTGATCCCAGATGGGCACACGCCCACTTCCGGTCCTTCAAGGTGTCCCGGCCGAGTCGTGGCCCCTGGCATCCTCGACACTGCCCCACAGCCAGCGAAGACCACTCGGGAGGAGCGGCCCGTCCCGCGAGGGCAGCATACCCCCGAAGCGGGTCCTACTCCTGGGTCGCCGAGGTCTGGCCCTGTTCTCCCAACAGGGATGGGGCGGAGATGCCACCGGGACACCACCAGTTGGTGTCCCCCCATGCCTCGCACAGGTTGCGTTCCCCCCTCTTACCGGCACCCCGGCGCCCACTCGTTCGGCACCCCCTCCGAGGTTTCCGCGCCCCTTTGGTAGGAACCACTCGCTCCTCCGTGGCCTCCGGCAGCCGTGGCGGCACCCCCTCACCAGCGGAGAGTCCTTCCCGCAGATGGCCTGTCTCCTGAGGGCAGGGTCCCAACGAAGTGGGTCCTACTGCCAGTCCTGAAACAGACAGAAAGAGAGGGGCAGAACCGCTGCCTAGACACCCTTCCCCGGCGTCTCTTTGTGCCACGCATTGGCAGCGTTCCCCCCTCCATCCGACACCCCGGCACTTGCCTTTTCGGCACCCTCTCCGCGGGTCCCATGTCCATCCTGGTGTTGGAACCGCCTGCAGTCTTTTCATCTCCACCGGCCCTTAGGGATTCCCTCTGTCCCTGCAGAGGGCGGCCAGCACCCGGACGCGTGCACCCAGCAGAACGACCCATCTTATCGGAGGAAGCGGCACTCAGCCTCCCATTCCTCCTCTCACTCTGGGACACCCTGACGGTCTGAGACTCCTTATTAAAGAGAAAGAGCCCCTTTCCCGTCTGCGTCCCTACAGTGCGGCGCGAGACCGCGGCCGACTCGGGGCGGAGGGCGCTAGGAGCTAGGACCCGGGGCACTCAGCAGCCCGTGTCCAGGCAGCATCCTCACGGACTCCCCCCTCGCCGCGCGCACAGCCCATTGCGCCGCACCTACTGTCGGAGGGCTGCTTACTTGAAGCTGATCCTGAGAATCACAGCCATGTTCAGCAGACCCTCCCTCATGCTGTATGGGGACGATAAAACCTACCTTCCCCGCCGTGCACCCCTGGCTGGAGAATCCAGCGCCGCGTCGTCGGATTGCCAAACGAAACTCTTCCATGGACGCGACTGCCTTCCTCTCCAGTACCTGCATCTCTGCCCGGAGGGCACGTAGCACCTGCAATAAACGCTGCTCCGCGGGCTGAAGGCACGCATCCAGCTCTGACAGAGCAGCCGGCAAAGACAGGAAGTTATCCGACGCGGAGCCTACCTGTCTGTCAGCCTCCGACGCCGACAACTTCCTGTGGGCCTCCTCCTCTGGCCCAATTGGGTCTCCCCCCTGCACGCGATGGACATTCCTTGGTCCCGCCTCTATACATTCATTGGCGGGCACGCAAGACACACCATCCAATCGCGTGCCTATCAGGGGGAGGGACTTCTGGTCCGCGGCCATCTTGCCTCCCCTTCTGCGGTGGCGACGTGCTTGCCGGCAGCCTTGTTGTTGCCGGCGCCTCTCGAGCTTCAGCGTCTCCTCCTCCGCAGCCTTCGCGGCTGCCGCTGTGCTGCCGGGGCCCCGCAGACCGGCATGCGCCCACCACTGACGTGGATCCGGGAAGTCCCTGCCTGTAAAAGAGAAAACACGCCCGGCCCCCACGGGCCGGCTGCCACTAGGCAGGGAACTCACCTCCCCGGACTCGTCCAACCGAGTAAACGTCCTCAGCGTGGCCTCTCTTGACGCCATGCCGTCCCGGGCACCTCCGGCCACGGCACGCATGGTGGAGACCGCTGCCCCCTTGTCTTGCACGCCACCCGTCCGCATCAGGGAAAAACGGCCTTCTCGCGGACCCCTGGCGGTCCGTGGGGTTCCTTTACCCCGCGGGGCTGTGTGCACACAGCACCCGCGGTACGTGGGTGGGATCCCCTGCTGCGCCGGGCCGTCCACAACAAAATTGTTATTTACAAGTCCCCGCCTTGAAACAGGCGGAGCATCCTGCCGACTACACCAGATGTGGAGCCGACCCGGACACAGTCAGGCGGACATGTTGTTCTTCACCACCACACGTTTTATTATTTACAATATTTACAAAAGTATGGTCACTAAGACCCAGTCCAAAAGTGCACAAACCCCAACACACAGTCCTGGCCACACAAATGCCTCTTCTCGGGCCACCTCCACACCTGTCTTGTGCCTTGTCCTTCTTCCACCTGACTCCAGCCCTGAATGAAGGGAGACGGCCCCTTTTATACACTCCCGGACGAGCTCCAGGTGGTTCCCGGTATTCTCCTCTTGGCCACGCCCCAGCGTGGTGGAAGTGCCGGCTGTTCTCCCGGCAGCTCTCCGGGTGTCCGTCTAATTCTTCCCCCCAGCACCTCCTGGTGTGGCGGAAGTGCTGAGGTCACAAGTCCCCAAGGCATTGGGGCGCCTCCTGGCGGTGACCACGGGCCCCTACAGGGTGGGGCTTCCATGCCCTGAACCCGTGGCCCCCAAAGCAACCAGGAAGACGGCCCCCACGTGATCCCAGATGGGCACACGCCCACTTCCGGTCCTTCAAGGCGTCCCGGCCGGGTCGTGGCCCCTGGCATCCTCGACACTAGGATAAAGTGGAAGTCCAATATACTGAGGTTTGGTATGGTAATGTTCCAATTAAAGGGATCTTAAGACTCAAAATGAGGATTCTCATTAAGAAATTTGAACATAACGCTGCTGTAAAGCCTAGAACCAAAGTAAAATTTAACCCCCCACACAAAAAAAATACTCAAAAAGAGAGATGGGAAAGGTTGTGGAAATTCTTAGTTCAAATGACAAAAACAAAGTTTATTATTTAAAGATTGATTTAAAATATATTAAGAAAAGAACAAAAGACAAGCAGAAAGAAGTGTGAAAGGTATGACTAAAAATCTAAGCAAAAAAAAAAAAAACAAGTCTGGAATCCAGATATTTAAATCAAAAAAAGAATGCAAAGTCCAAAACACCAAATGTAATAAGAAAAATAGCTTAAAAAAGCAAAAATCCAATGGCAAAATAAAACAATCTAACCAAATGAGTGGTGAACAACAGAAGTGGTTACACCAATGCGCCAGTGAGGGACTGAAGCCTTACAGCTCAATATAAAGGCTGAGGGTGGTGGGCACTCTGCTGCAACATCAGAGGGTCCTGCCTCCTAAAAAGTCAATAAATAGTTTGCAAGACATATAACACTCAGATGCATGTTTAGCAAAGAACAATATTAAATTGTTAAGAAACAAAACAATATTTACAAAATAGAAAACAAAAACATTCAATAAAAATGTACTAAATAATATTCAAAAAAATGACAAAAAGATTAAGTAAAAATGAAACACATTTGAGCCTGGAGTGAAACCCAAGCTGTAGCATAACAAGTGACTCAACAATTACCAGCTCTTGAATGGAGGGTTGTTTTGCTTGTGAGAGGGTCAAAAACAAATTGACACCATTTGTGAAAGTCCACAAGCTATAAATATAATTTTCTCTTTTAATCTTTCTGTTATTCATTTTCCAATCAATAAATATCCAATACCATAGGTGGATGTTTGACATTTAGTCTTGGGGACCAGACGAAGTATTAAATTGTTGCATATTTTAGAGTCTCAGTTGTACTGTTGAACCATCACTGCTCACCAGATGGTGAGCTGTGTATTATTGGAAGATATTGGCCAAGAATCAAATTTAAAACCAATTAAAAAATGGCAGCTAGGGCTGCAGAGTTTTGTGTTTTCAGACACTAGTCATCAGACTGACTTATCCTGGTGGTGGTGCCCATTTTATGTTGGTCCAGGACCAAAAGGTGTGTTTAATGACAGAAGTTAGAGTGACATCGGAGGTCCGTGGGCCGCCAACCTTCTGTTCTGAGGAGAAGAAATGGCAAAGGCAATGAATGACAGTGCCAGCCCCTAACTCAGGGTGGAATTATTGAGTATGAATAAGCACTATTTACATGTGTGTGACATAGCCCCCCACTTCCACACAGCCCAGAACCAAGAGGTCATGGAGATGAGAGAAAAAGACAGACAGAGAGCATTGACACTGGCATGAAGGGAAAACAGATGATGTAGGACCTTAAACTTGTACCGCTCCTCGAGCCAGCATGATTATAATAGGTGCTGCCATCCTAGAATGGCAGCAAAGAGAGAAAAAAATAAAGAAAGAACTAATCCAGGGAGCGAGCAACGAACACTACTTCTCTACTACATCACCCCAAATACAGAAACACACCAGTGACGGAAGAGTTAAGTTAAAAAAATGATTATTATAAGAACTTACACACACTTAACAAAAACCCTTGTATATATGTTATCGCGCTGCAGCACATCCCACCCCACACAAATCACGGCACAAAACACTCAACTACATATGCCACTAATACATAAATATGAGAAAGAGAAAAAGAAAAATGTAATGCATTTGGAATCCTTTAAATATTCATTGTTAGGGATGACCATCTACAATCTGTGGTGGGCAATGATGCGCCAAACCATACCTCCTGTTTCGGGAAACATAAAGCTAAACAGTCCCTTGTACTGGGCTGTCTGGTCCTCTCCAAAATGTCTTTACCTCATTCACCAGAAAAGAAAAATAATTTGTCCTGAAATTTACCCGGGTTCCCTGACGTTTTTCATGCGGGATGAATAGCTTTCCCTATTGCCTTTTCCTTTTATGGTGTTTGCTTGTCCTTGGCTCTGCGCTCTCTTCTTTCTCTTCACCTTTTTCCCGCCACTCATTTACATATTGTTGGCTCCTCCCCATACAGTCTGTAGGGCCCTTCAGGCCAGGTGCTCCCCTCCCCATGTACCATTGACCTTACAAATTCAGCCATTCTACCGTTATCAGGAATGGGGAAAGGTGCAAAGTCACAGTGACATACACACATATTCCAGACAACCGTTTCAAATTTGTATGGCTGGTGGTCTGATAGCCAACCAGTGACACATGAATTTGGCTCCTTGTGCATGGCCATCCACTACAGAGGTGCATGGTCAATAACCAAAGTTAATTTGCAGCAGAGAAGATAGTACCTTAGATGATGTATTGCCCACTTGATAACCAGATTTCTGTTCAACTGTTGAATACCTTGTCTCCTGGTCTAATACTTTCCAGAGATGGTCAGCACCACCATCAATTTGGCTCATCACTGCTCCCAAGCCAGTGTCTAAAGTGGCGGGCTGCAGGATAAAAGGTAAAGAGCAATCAGCACTGGTGCTGACATAAGGGCCTATTTTAAATCATGGAAAGTAGCCCCTGTACTTTCATCCCATGCCACTGTATTGGGAACATGATTTTTTGCTAGACTACTCAAGGACATAGCTCTCTCAGAGAACCTAAGCGCAAGCCGGCGGTAATACCACTCTTGCCCCAAGAGAGCCTGTACTTAATGCTTAGTTTGCGGATAGGGCCACTTCATAATGGCAGGAGCCCTGAAGCACCACCCATTACAATCCCTAAATTTTTGGCCTTCTTTAGCCTGAAGAAGCATTTTTTAGGTTTTATCTGGAGACCTGCTTAATAGAGAATGAAGAACTGTCAAAACGTGCATCACATATTCCTCCCAGGTTGTTGAATAGATTACTATGTCATCCAGTTGGCGGGATTACAGGTCTTGTGGGGTTGAAGAACTTTATCCACCAGATGCTGGAAGGCAGCTAAGGCACTGTGCAAAAAGAATGGGGTGACACAGTTCTGTCAATGTCCACTGGGGGTGCTAAACGTGTCCCCTTCTTTGTGGATTCTGTTTAAAGTAATTTGCCAATATCCTTTCGTCATATATAGTGTAGTCAGGAATTATGCCTTTCAGGGTTGCACCTGTAGCTGATCAACTTGCGGCATTGGATAGACATCTAAATGGGAGACTTGGTTAAGCCAGAGTCAGTCATTGCAAAAGTGGCAACTACCATCTGACTTCGGAATTAACACGAACAGGAATTTAAACTTTCTTCTATAGGTCCAAAATTGGTCTGCTGATTGGCCATCTGTACCTGGAGGTTCTGGAATTGCTTAGTCAGGGCTGCAACTATTATAACTAGATTTAATGGCTCCATCATCCCAGTATAATCCTGCGGACTATGCCACTGTAATAAAATAAGAAGACAAAGATAAAGACTTGGGGCAGCAGATTGTGAACCTTGTATGATTGGCAGATGTTGGAAAAGAATCAAATTCAAAAACATTGAAAAAAATGAGAACAAGGGGTGTTGCTGCTGAGTATTGTCTTTTGAAAATGAGAATCATTAGACTAGTTTCTTCTGGTGGTGTGTGCAGGGGCGGTTTATGTTGATCCAGGATGAATAGGTAGGTTTAAACCCTTATGCACTAAGGGTTTTTTGGTATTATTGCACCTAAATTACAGACTCAAAAACAAAACAGCTATTACAATGCTTGTGAAATAAAGGGGCTGCAAATAGCTGAAGAATAGCAAGTAAACACTTCAAATAAAAAAAAAGTAATTATATAATTAAAAATCTAATGTCAACTAAATAAAACACCAAAAAATGTGGTGCGTTAGAAATGTATCTCCAAAAAATTATTTTACAGTGTATAACCAAAACATTTCATGATGCGCAACCCTCAATCTATCTGCCAGCTAACATTGTACCAAGTTTATACGTCATATTCTGTACTATTCCAAAAATGGTGGTACAAGGTATCCCACTCTTTGGAAACATTGTGTCTCTTTGTCGAAAACATTTAGTCTCTTACACCAAGACAATTTCTCCAAACAAGCATTGCAGTAGCCATTTTTTTTACAGTAGATGGGGTTTTTTGTGTTGCAATTAACCAATCTTCTTCTGCCATCTGTTGTAGTTCAGTGTGTTTTAATTTATTTATGTTTCTAGTTGTTGTTGCTTTTTTTTTTTTTTTTTTTTGCATTTTAAATCTGGACTAAACTTAGTACATACATGCATCTTTATACAATACAATACAATGCAGTTTATTTTTGTATAGCCCAAAATCACACAGGAAGTGCTGCAATGGGCTTTAACAGGCCCTGCCTCTTGACAGCCCCCCAGCCTTGACTCTCTGAGAAGACAAGGAAAAACTCCCAAAAAAAACCTTGTAGGGAAAAATGGAAGAAACCTTGGGAAAGGCAGTTCAAAGAGAGACCCCAGCGTCTTCCAGTGCTGCATTACAGGAATGAAGACAATGCTTTTTCTAGTAACTCTGGGCCCAGGGCAGGAAACAGGCAGCCTTGAGTGCAGAGCTAGTCATACAGACACATACACCTGAATCTGTGTTTCTTGGCCACTTTTGAGTCACAGGTGGCAGTTACTGGATAGCGAGCACATAAGGTTTATTCACAGTACAATCCACTCCACCCCTATCACCACAACTAAAGGGATCTACAGAACTCTTCAAGATGTTTTTTTTTTCCCTTTTCAAGTGCTTGTTTCATAGGTAGTACTTACAAATCAAGTATAGCATCAAGCCTTTCATCAAACTGTGATCAGAATCTGACTCGAGCTTAGCATAAAGGCTGTTGCAGTAACCATTTATCTCCTGTTTTAGATGCATATCTGTGACATATAATATAAATGACAAATTATTGACAACCATACAGTACATCATTAGAATGGGCTGAAACTCAGCTATTCAGTGGTAATGTATCAGTATATGTGGCTCGAAGTAGGCAAGAGCCTCTCAGGTACTTGTTCTGCTGTGACTCAAAGTTGACAAAGAGATATACTTGTTCATCTTTGAGCTTGTTGCTACACACCGACACTGGCTGCAGCAGAAAGGGGCACAGATCATTGCAACTTTTCTCATTGGAGAAGCACAACTTGTATATTATGATCAGGAATGGGAACAACCTTCTGCTGCCTCCGGGGTGGGTAGAGTGCTCTTTGCAAATTCCTTGTTCCTTAATTTTGTCAATTATATAACAACTTGCCAAATGTGAGTCAATTGGAGTCTGCCAGTTAAGCAGGTATTGAATACCAACCCAGGTCTGACTTCACTAGTTGCCCATGACATTGTGACTGATCTAGATGGTCGTGATTTGGAAATGATCCTATCGCCTTCCAGAGATGATGAAGGCAGAGATGGAGATGGAAATAAAATGTGTGTTGTTTGTTTGAGTAAGTTTCAACCCCTAGTTAAGCCCAGTTGTTTTAGTGCATAATTCTGATGGTGGTGGGCACTACTGCAATGATGTTCACCACTTGAACCAAGTCTCTTGGGTTGATGCTCATCCAATGCTGTGAGTGGATGACCTCCTTGAGCATCTAGGAGAAGCTCATTGTTTATCCATGCTTGACATGGATAAAAAGGCTACTGGCAAATTATTTTAATGGAAGAAAGAAGAAAACTTTGTTTAAGACCCTTAGTGGGCACTAGCACTACCATGCACTGGGCTTTGTAGGGCACAGGTCATATTCCAACATTTGGTGGATATATTGCTACACTTTCATAATGCCTATAGTGTTGCCTACTTGGATGATACAGTCATCTACTCCAGGGAGGATGATGCAGAACACATTTTGGCAGTCCTTTAAGCTATCCACAGGGCATTAATCTGCATCAGTTCAAGAAAGTGGTATTTTGGGCTGAATGAAACCAAATATTTAGGCTACATGGCCAGAAAGGGTATTGTCAAACCATTGTGCTTCAAGGTTGCAGCTATTTGTGACTGGCATTAGCCAAAAAGTCAAATGGCAAATGTAGGCTTTTCTGGGACTCATAGGCTATCACTGACGTTTGGTGCCTCAGTTCTCAGTATAGGCTGTGCCTATGATTGAACTTACCTGGAAATGAGATCTGGGCACTTGGTGTGAACTCCTGAAACTGACACAGCATTTGTTGACCTTAAGAAAGCTCTGATGTTGGTGCCTACTTTGATTGCTCATAACTGTTCCCTTTTGTCTCCAGGTGGATGTGCGTCATGTCAGAACACCCATGGCACCAAACACCCTGTGATGTACCTAAGCCAGAAACTGCTTGACTAGAAGAGGCTTATGCAGTGATAGAGCACGAGGTGCTCCCCACACGGGAGTTTATCTTGGTTATTAATCATGCCCCCACTAAGTCACTAGCATCTCATAAGGAGACCAACAATAAGAGTTAGGCCTTGTCAACACGTTCCTGGTTATTTTTTAAAATGGGAGTTTTCCTCCTTTGTTTTTAAAAAAAATCCCGTCCCCATGTGAACCATTTAATAAAAAATCCCCATCAAATGAAAATGTAAAAATAATAATAATAATTCATTACATTTATATAGCGCTTTTCTCAGTACTCAAAGCGTTATCCACACAGGGAGGAACCAGGAAGCAAACCCACAATCTTCCACAGTCTCCTTACTGCAAAGCAGCACCTGTGAGGATCCACTGTTAAGAGCAGAAAAAGGAATGCCATTTAAATTAATGTCCATTGCCCTTTTTCAGCATGAAATTTGAAACTGTAAGAGATGGCTGAGATGCCCTGGATATGGAAGGAGGGGGGGAGGCAGCTTTTTTAGGGCACTGTCACCCCCAAGAATGCCCCTGGATTCCCACAAGGCACCCTGGTACTTGGAGTTCTGTATCTCAGCCATGTTGGGTGCCATGGGTGCCACCAGGGGATGCTGTGAATATACAGGAGCCATGGGAGATAAGGTTTTCGCCCAACCCGGAAGTGCTGGCAGGCCATGTGAGTGGAAGCCCAGAAGTACTTCCAGGTTGGCCAATATAAAAGGACTGGACTGACCTCACAGAAGCGAGCCAGAGTTGGGTGGAAGGTGGACAACGCCTGCTGGGAGGTGTGGAGAAAAAAAAGAGAGAAAAAGAGAGCACTTGTGGGCTGTATTGCCTGTTTACTTGTGCCTATGGTGCTAGAGGACATTGTGAAGAGCCTGACAAAAATAAACATGCTCTTGGTGCTTTTAACTTGTGTCCTCCATGTCTGTCTGTTAGGTTTGAGGAGCGACAGTGCCCACTAGTATTCACAAACAATATGGCAGTCATGAACACTACCCGGCCATTTCACTACAATGTCAATAAATGAACACTTGTAATCACAGGTGGCTTGTATGTTATGAGAAAACCTCCCCTATCTGTTCAAATAATCAATGGAATTTGTGGATGGCTGCTTTACTTCTGCATGAGTCCCGATGAAACCCTGCTACAAGCTCCTCTACTTTGGACTCTGGGAGAGGTAATTGTACATACACAGGGCCCAAGTGGACTGTAATTGTTTCACACACTTGCCTTACTATTTTAGAAACCACCTGCCTTGACAACCTAAAGGCATTTTCTGTCTTGCGTAATCTCCCCTCGTGAAGTGTGCAGGCAACTTTCGGCAATCTCATTACAGATGTCTTTCCCTAAATGTGCAGGTGAAGCAGCTTACTCAAAAACAACAGCTCGGTCCCTCACAAACAAAAATTCTCTTGCCATTCTTCAACAACCACTTCTTTCTCAAAGCTGTCCCATCAACTAGAGGTCCGAGCAGCTGTCATCCAAAAGTGGCGACACTGGCAGCTGGGTCTGTGTCATCGGAATGTTCAATGTAACAGTGACCTCTGTAGCACATTCTGGTGCCCCAATTGCTCAATATAGTGAAGTAATTGTACATTTAAATGTAAACATGTACTGTAAAAAGTCCAGTTAAAAAGGTTAACATCAGCACTACTTTAGCTATGCCTGCCATTGCACAAAAATGGATAATGACACATGATCTGACTTCAAGCAAAGAAGATACCGGCACACACTCTGCTTTCCTTGCCTATACACAAATAGGCGGGGAACAGCATAGCTGGAGTATGCAAATTGCCACCATCCAAATATGAGCGCAGTTGTTACAGAGTGGTGCCATCTCTGAAGACTTGTAAAACATTCTTGGAAAATCAAAACCAGTATTTAGCCACACCGTCATGATCCCTGCTACCCAACATTTTTATAATTTCTTTTTTGCAGTCAGAACAGGAGGATGCTGGTGTGGACACACAGCTGTGTGAGTACAGAGTAGCCAGCTCCCACCACATTACTGTTAGAGCATATTCAGCCATCCAGGAGGTAATTAGTATGCTGCAGCCGGTATATCTCAAGAAACCCACGGGATCGGAGGGTGAATGCTACAATGGTGATCTGCCTCTGTGGACTGAGCTTTCTGAACAGATTGTGGATATAAGTGATCATATAACATCAGTAGCAGAAAGCACTATCTTGTGTGAAGTGGAGATCAGAGAAATTATTAACACTATCCAGGAGGAGCTGAAAGATTATATGAACAGCTGAAATCCCTGGGAGGCAAGATAGTGCAATGTCTGCAGAGATGGGATCATTGCTGGCTTGAACAGGTCCTTTGGTAAGGCATTAGTATCTGCCTTCCTCCCTGAAGACTAATAATAATAATAATAATAATAACAATAAATTTTATTTATATAACAACAACAACATTTATTTATATAGCACATTTTCATACAAAAAAATGTAGCTCAAAGTGCTTTACATAATGAAGAATAGAAAAATAAAAGACACAGTAAGAAAATAAAATAAGTCAACATTAATTAACATAGAATAAGAGTAAGGTCCGATGGCCAGGGTGGACAGAAAAAACAAAAAAAACTCCAGACGGCTGGAGAAAAAAATAAAATCTGCAGGGATTCCAGGCCATGAGACCGCCCAGTCCCCTCTGGGCAATCTACCTAACATAAATGAAACAGTCCTCTTTGGATTTAGGGTTCTCACGGAAGGACTTGATGATGATGGTCATGTAGACTTCTGGCTTTTAGTCCATCAATGTTGGAGCATCATGAAGCTTTGAGTAGGTGGTGGTGGCGCAGGCCGCCACCACAAAGAAACCGGAAAAAGAAAAAGAAGAGAGAGTAGGGGTCAGTACGGATTTTAGAGCCACCATGAATAGTTATTATGATGAATTGAACATACAGAGTATCAGGATTAAGTTAAAGTGAAGTTATGAAAAGGCCATGTTAAAGTAATGTGTTTTCAGCAGTGTTTTAAAGTGCTCCACTGTATTAGCCTGGCGAATTCCTATTGGCAGGCTATTCCAGATTTTAGGTGCATAACAGCAGAAGGCCGCCTCACCACTTCTTTTAAGTTTAGCTTTTGGAATTGTAAGGAGACACTCATTTGAGGATCTGAGGTTACGATTTGGAATATAAGGTGTCAGACATTCCGATATATAAGATGGGGCGAGATTATTTAAGGCTTTATAAACCATAAGCAGAATTTTGAAGTCAATTCTGAGAGACACAGGTAACCAGTGTAGTGACATCAAAACTGGAGAGATGTGCTCAGATTTTCTTTTCCTAGTTAGGATTCTAGTAGCTGCATTCTGCACTCGTTGCAAATGATTTATGTCTTTTTTGGGTAGTCTTGAGAGGAGTGCGTTACAGTAATCTAAGCGACTGAAAACAAAAGCGTGAATTAATTTCTCAGCATCTTTCAGTGATATAAGAGGTCTAACTTTTGCTATGTTTCTTAAGCGAAAAAATGCTGTCCTAGTGATCTGATGAATATGCGATTTAAAATTCAGGTTACAGTCAACAGTTACCCCTAAGCACCTTTCCCATGCTCAAGATGCTTCATAGTGTCTGAGAAAGAACAGCAGCTTATATGTCACATTGGATACAAATATCTTCTGCATAAAATACTAAAACAGATAAATACATGATATACAAAGTATTAAACAAAAGAAAAGACAATAAACCAGAGTAAAATACTACATTCAGCACTAGAAGAAAAGCCTGAACAAATAACATATTTTGTGATATAACACACACTCACAAATTACTTTGAGCATCTGGACAGAGAGGTAAACTCAAAGAAGGGGCAAAATTTCAGGTTAAGTTAAAATCCTTCCTGAATAGTTGTTTAAGTTGTTTGTTCTTCAAAAGAATGAATGGCGTCAACTGATTTAATTAATTTAGGGAGGACAGTCCAAAGATGTACTGCTAAGGGCCCTGTCACCCACAAAGTTCAGGTTAGTGTGGGTAACAACATAATTCCCAGAATCAGAGGACCTTAGTGGGTGAACAGGAGCATAGTGATGGAGAAGGTCACTGATGTAGTCAGGTGCAAGGCCATTTAAAGCTTTGTAGGTTAATAATAGAATTTTTATTCAATCCTGTTAGACACAGGTAGCCACTGAAGGCAAAGCAGGATGTAAGGAAACTTGCAGCAGAAGTATGAATCAACTGGAGTTGAGATATAAGATTAGAAGTGGCAACTGCCAGTAGGGAGTTACAGTAATAGATGTGGGATGTGATAAAAGCATGGACAAGTTTCTCAGCATTTGAAAGGGAGATGTTACAGAGGTGGACAAGAATGGGAGGAATTAAAAATGACACCAATATTCCTTGAATTAGAAGAATGTCTGATGAAATCACTATCAAGAGTGACTGAGAAGGAGTTCATTTTCTTAAATTGTGCTTGAGTGCCAATTTGTAGGAGTTCAGCTTTGTTTTAATTTAGTTTTAAAGAGTTTTGCTCCAGCCAGGTTTTAATTTCACTGAGGCAAGTTGTGAGCTGAGAAAGCTCTGATGAAGTTTCAGTTTTAACATGGAAATAGAGTTGAGTATCATCTGCATAAAAATGATAACCCAGTCAAAAGCTATGAATAATATGGGCAAGGGGAAGCATATATATAAAGAAGAACAGAGGGCTGAGGACAGGGCCTTGAGAAACTCCTTGTGTGACTGGCACTTAACTGGATCTGCTGTTGCTGAGATTAACAAACTCTTACCCATCAGTCAGATAGGACCTAAATCACTGGAGGGCAGTGCCAGAGATACCCAGAATGCTTTCCATTATGGACAGTAAAATGTCATGTCTGTCAGTGTCAAATGCTGCACTGAGGTCTAACAGAATTAATATGTTGGTTTGTCCAGAGTCTGCTGCCATAAGCAAATCATTAGTTACCCGAAGAAGAGCAGTTTCACAGCTGTGCTGTGCCCTGAAACCAGACTGGAAGGGTTCCATCAAATTATTAGAAGTTACAGTAAGTAATTGGTGAGTATGGAGGCTACAACACGCTCAAGAACTTTTGAAAGTTGAGAAATGGGCTGAATATTGTTAAGACTGTTAACATCAAGGCCAGACTTTTTTAACATTGGTGTTACAGAAGCGATTTTAAAAGTGGCTGACACAAAGCCGGTGTGAAGGGATGTATTTATTATTGTTGTAACAGTCGGGATTATGGCATGAAGGCAGGATTTATGAAGTGTGGTGGGAACGGTATCCAGTACACAGGTAGTGGGCCTCATCTTACAAAACAGGTCATTAACAAGTGCAGATGTGACTTGTAAAAATTTAGTAAAGGAGCTGGATAAATTGGGAATGCAGGGAAAGATATAAATGGATTTGTGTTACTTGAATTATTTAGATTTTTAATTTTATTATGACAAAAGTGGAGAAATTTCAGACTTCAGGAAAGGAGGTAATTGGGCTAGATGCAGGTTGAAGTAGTTTATTAACTACAGAGAACAAAACCCTCTGGTTATCATGGCCACTTTCTATTATTCTGCCATAATGTGTGTACAGTACTTGGCTGCAGTTAGTGCCTCCCTGTAAGCACTTTAATGGTCAGAGAAAATCTGGACGTGAACAGTGAGGCCTGTCTGATATGACATTATCTTACGTGTCCACCAGCTGCTTTCATAGACCATAAATCTGAGTCGTACCATGGAGCTGAACACTTAAAAGAACCCTCCTTATGTTATAGGCCTTTCTTACACTGATAGCTGGATGAATGGACCAAAAATTTGTCCAGGATCACCTATGTCATATATACCAGCGATAAAGTCCCCATTCTGCATCATGCGTACCAGGTCTCACCTCAGAAGAGAGCTATTATTGAAGAGAATGTGAACAAGATGCTTGCTGAGGGCATACTGTAATCATTTTCTTCATTCTGGCCCACACCATGTTTTTGTTGAAAAAGGAGGATGAGTCCTGTTTCTGTGGACTATCGGGGTCTGAACAACAAGACTCCTCAAGATGTGCACTCCATGCTCCTGATACACGACATTCTAAAGTCACTGCATGAAGCCTCTATTTTCACCAATTTGGATATCCATAGTGACTACTAGCAAGTGCTAATGGAAAAGGGGGGCAAGCAAAAGACAACAAAAATAACCCCGGAAGTCTTGTTCCATTTCAATGTCATAACTTTTGGTTTAAAGCTTTCACATGCTAAAAGAATAAATCATAAAGTGGTTCTTGGGTCAGTTCTGCTTTGTCTATAATGATAATGTGATAATTTTCTCACCTTCTACAAAAAAGCATCTCCAGGACCTTGAAGAAGTCCTCCAGAGGCTGCAGCATGCACACCTGACATTGAACATGGATAAATGTCACTTCCTTAAACCCTAAATCAAATTTTTGGGGCATGTGGTGTTAGGCCAAGGAGTGGAGATAGATCCAGATCCAGCAAGTTTAGACCATTCAGGAGTACCCCACACCCACTGATCTAAAGAAACTGGAACAATTTCTTCTGTTAGTGGGTTGGTATCACAAATTATTTCCTAGATTGAATGACATTACAGCCCCTCTCAATCATATAAAGAAGAAAGATTTTTCCTGTGATTGGACTGCCAAATGCCAGGATGCAGTTGAACAACTCATTACAGTCTAATGTAACTTCTCTGATGCTGCATGTAAATTCTCTGACAAGCTAATGCCTAAATAACAAGGATAAGCAAAAGTTATTAAACACACTGGACTGATTAACTACCTTTTCCAAAAAAGGCCATAACCAGACATCAAAACTGACACAATGCATGTGGTCAACGTCAAACCATACTGAGGGCCTCCCTCATCCACAAAGAGGGATGTGGTCTGTAACAGGGCTACATAAAATGTCAATTGTGTTTGTTACATGTTTATTAATATTGTATTTGTCTGACCTTTTCTCATATACAGGGGGGTGCTGGGAAACGGGAAATTTTGGAACTAGGTGTTGGTGACCCTGGGACGTCAGCAGTTGTTTGGGACCAATGTAACCTTGTTTAGAACACCTTGCCATTAGTTATAATGGAGAAGTGGAGTGGTGCTCAATGAGCATTCGCTGTGAAAGCCTTTTATAAAGTATGCGCAAAGGGATTTTCGGCGTCATTACTAGTTAGGATGTCATGATCGTGTCCTGTCTGCTCATGAGATTACAACATTGGTGCGTAATTTTGAAAAAACGGGTTCAGGTGGAGCATTTTTGCACAGTTCCAGACAATTGATGGCAGCTATTTGACAAGTGTTTGGAAGGCGCATCATTTCATGCAACAGTGATATTTCATGGCCTCCTAGATCCCCAGATCTCACTGTTTGTGATTTTTTTCTGTGGGGACCTCTTAAAAGCCAAGTGTACCGCACACGTCCTGCAAACATTGCTGAACTAAAAAGGAGGATTGAAGAGGAAATCGCTGGTATTCCTCTTGACATGTTATGTCGAGCAATGCAGAATTTCCATAACAGACTGTCAGAATGTATATGGAAAAATGGACAATACATTCATGATGTTTTCTTCAAAACATAAAATGAATATTGAATGAATATTGATTACTATCATTAATTGCATATCGTGTACAATACATTTCATCATTAAATGTATTTTGTAATGTGTCTATTCGTGCATTGAACGTCAGTTGAAAATTTCCAGTTTCCCTGCACCACCCTGTATTTAAAAAATACCTGAAGAAGCATTTCCCACAGCAAACCATCACCAATTACAATGCCTGACATTTTTTGGAAGTGGGGGGGGGGGGTTCTGTTGTCAGGTTTCAGATTGCATACATTACAAGAAAAGGCCATGCATTTCAAAAGGGAGAGAAAAGGAGGCATCGAAATAGACTGTGATTGAACATAGGAAATGTTGCTATCATTTATATGAAAGGAGCAACAAATCGCCACTTTCATCCAGTTACACAAGGCAGTAAGGATGTTTGGATTTTTCGTTATCCACTACCCTCAGCTGTCAGGTTGTTATCTGTAATTGCTGGTGAGATTATTTTGGTTCACATTTTGGAATAGGCCTGTATGACCCGGGTTTCTTCTGTCCTTTCATCATTTGCATTTTTCCAGCTTGCATTTGTTCTTCAGTCTCTACAGTTACCGTGCTTTCATATTGGACTTTGTGTTTATGTGGATGTTCGTTCTTTATTTTATAATTAGTTATGTGTCATAGTTAGGACATGGAAGGTCAGTGTCCATTTTGTGCTTTTCTTTTCTATCACTGTAAATGTTTGCATTTACATCAGTATCAGGGTATGTGTAATATTTCATCTTTTTCTAATATATTCAGTTTACATTTACTTAACTTTTATCTTTGACTTATTTATCTGTTTTTGTCTATTGACAGGGAAGCGTGAGTGTGGGACTGGTGAGAAAAAAGGGTAAATACACTTTGGCGTGACTGAGTCTAGACTTCACTCCAGCACTGACAAAGTGTGTAACTTGCTGTGCCATACAGGGTAAGCAATACCATCCACCCTGAGTCGAGAGGGTCATTGTTAGTAACACCTTCTGCCATTTCACCTGCAGGTAAGAGGGATGTCAGACAAGTGACACCGCTTTTACATCCTCCACCAATGCTCAGTCATTCTGGTGGGTTACTATAAAGATTTAGCGGCTACTGAAAGTGGGTGTTAATTATTGAACCTGCATCTCAAGAGTGCAGACCTTTGAGAAGTGATTTTCTTTTTGTTATCTGGGTTGAACCTTTTGTCTTTTGCAACCTCATGTGCCAATTATTCTTCATCCTTTTTTCATTTTATTCAAATGGGGTTACTCTTCTGATACCCCAACTCTTTTTGCTGACTTCATTCATTTATATATTTGGCCAACATAAATTAACATTATTGCTACACAAGAAAGCTAAAAGAAAAAACAAAACAGCAAACTATAGCATAGTAAGACATCTGACACTAAGTCTACAATCACACAGCACTCACATCTTTCCAAAATATTAAACCATTTAATTCTAAGAGGGAATCATGTTCTCACATGCTATGTCTAATCTAATAATCTCAGGAGCACAACTAATTTTATCATGAGCAGTACAAGAAGAAACATGTGTGGTATGTGTTCATTGTTATAAATGTGCTTTGACAATTTTGGGGTTTTTATACATGAATTTTTTTAACTTAGTTTTAAATATTGGTTTCATTTTGTGAATGTAGCTTTTCAATTCTATCTTACTCTATATTTTATTTTCATGCCGCCATGTTGTTTGCACCTCATCACATTCCTGTTAGTGTTATTGCGGAACCTGAATTAGTGATGTCAGTGGGAATTCCATTATAAATAGGGTGTCATGTGGCTGCCTCAGTATCCCTCTGTGGATATTACAAATATTTTCTTTCTTAGTGAAAGCTGGCTTCTTTTTCAAGTAGGCTCTACTATTAGATTTTCTTTTTGCTTGTTACTTCTGAGCCCATATTTATCAACTATCTCAGAATTACTCCACGTATTGCATAGGATAAAAATTTGTCCTACCTCACATAAGAAGTTAGGCAGCATCTCATTCCTAGTCCTGGCAAGGAGTAGGAGGCCATTTCTGAGAATGAATGACGTCATGATTTTAAGGCACCCCTTGCCTCAGATTAGAATTCATGAAGAACTTTGTAGTTTTGTGATACTAATGCTGAGGTCTCAGCTCACAGATAATAATAACTTAGGCTGCTGTTCGATTAAAAAATATAATTGCGATTAATCGCACAATAAAAAATTTTATTCAAAATTAACTTTGTATAAATCACAATTTATTGTATTTCCTTCAATCATATAAATATGTTTCTATAAAGCAGAAATGATGTAGTGAATCTTTTCTATCACAGAACACTTTTATTAATCACTTGTCTATATGTATTCATTTATTTCAGTTAGTTTTTGAACAGTTTTGTGTAATAGAAATAATTGAACAGTGAAACACCAATCAGTCAGCAGCTCAAAGATTTATTTTATTCTATTTTTTTAATTTTGAACCACATCACAATGCTTTTTAGTCTAGAACTTTGATTGGCTCTGTCAATTACTCTGCCTTTAAAATGATATGAATATGAAAAATAATACATTATTGATATTCAGCCAGTTTCTTAAGCATACCAGTTTGTTTACACTGGTTGTTCAAGTGATGATATCTAGAGGAGAAAGCAAATGTTCAGAAGGGAGCAGTGTTAGGAAAATGTTACTTTTAAAACTAACTTAATTACATTACTCATTACTCTAAAAAAGTAACTAAATATGTTATATAGTCACGTATTATACTAGAATTTAATGTGTTACACACTCTAATCATTTGAGTTCGTTTTTCTTCTAGATATGAAACTCATACTTGTAATCAAAATAACTCCATTTCTTTAAACAAAGAGAAAAAAGAATATCACAACATTCATTAGTAGTCTATTCCAGATCAAGATTATAGCACAAAACAGGGCAGACATAAAAAAAAAAAACTTTTAAACATGTGCTTTTGTTATGGATCATATAGAACAGCATGATTGGGTTATTTTTTGAATGTTTAAAATTGCACATTATCAGAGAATGTATGATTTATGAATTAGAAAATAAATCTATCTTCACCTTCAACCCAAATAGATGGACATAACAGCATGATCAATTTGCACTGATTATTGTCTAGTTTTATGGGTCATGGTATAATATAGGCTAATGTAGGTTACAATGTAGGCTACAGTAGGTAACATCTATATATATACTTCACTAAGGGCACGCAAGACAGTGAGCACAAGCAGGACAGAGAGCCCCGCCCGCCAACTCTAAGACCATGGGATACGCTCGACAGAGCCCCATCCGCCAACTCTAACCCTCCTACCGCATCATGGGATACGCACGACAGAGCCACGCACGGCAACTGTAACCGTCCTCCCACGTCCAGCGTCGCTCTCGAGGCGTGTGCACTGCCTACTCATGTGCCCACAGGCAACAACTCACCAAACACAGCCTCAGTCGCTTTCGTCTGTGCAAAAGTCCTCATGCACCTCTGAGCCCGTTGACTTTTCACCGCACGCAAGACAGAGAGCCATGACCGCCAACTCACAGAGCCCCGCCCACCAACTGTAACAGAGCCCCGCCCATGGGTTACGCACGAAAGAGCCACGAACGCCCACTCTAACCCTACTCCCACGTCATCCTTCAGAGGCTTCCAAGATCGCTCTCGAGGCAATTATATGGCGACATCAACTTCTCAACTGTCACTCTGGAGCAACTCAGTACGCGAGCTATATTAAGCATCACCAACGAAGACTCACTACACCTTAATGAACAGGTGCTGAAACTTATCCCTAACAACGAAGTAACTTTCACCAGCGTTGACTCCATCGTCACAGATGATCCTGCAGATCAACTTGCATTCCCCAAAGAATTTCTTAATAGTCTTACTCCCACTGGCATGCCTCCGCATAAACTCAAAATTAAAATTGGTTCAGTCATCATGCTTTCCAGGAACCTCATGCCAGCAAAAGGTCTCTGTAATGGCAAGTGTTTACTTATCAATAAATAATTATATGCGGCGTATGCTACGCCACGGATTGGCTAGTATAATTAATTAAACAACAACAGCATACCATGAGGTGTAAGGAATAGAGCAATTCCACTTTGTGACATCTGCGGTTTAGCTGCTCAGACGTAGATACCCTCAGAGACAGGACTGACTCACTAACATTCTGTCTCCCATTCAGAGCTACTGTATACCTTGACAGACTCTTTTACAGGCAGACTTGGATTAGCAGACATCACCATAGTAATATTTATAGTGGTTTTATCATCTTGTTCTGAACACGCTGCTATACTGCGCGATGTGATTTTTTTTTAATCTTCAACATATGAACACAGCAACAACAATGCACAGTCCCATAGACTATACACAATTTGTCCGTCTGCAACAGCAATGAAAGTTATTAACTGTTCTTATATTATTCTCTACATCTTGAAGAGCTAGCGTATATATAAAATGATGTGTACGCAAATATGGGATGGATCACGTAATGTATTGATTCTAAATGGTAGGCAGAATTTTATGTTCCAGTACAGGATGATCCCATATTATAAGTATTGGGTGACAACTCTACTGGTGTGTGTGTGGATGAAGATTATCAAGAATCAACATAGGAAATGATCAAGTACTAGTGAACCACTGCTACTACACTGCTCAAAAAAATTAAAGGATCACTTAAATCACAAATCGGATCTCAATGAAAGAAATATTCAAGTGGGAAATCTTAACTGAGTAATACTGTGTAATTCATTGAGAACAAAATTAAGTAACAACAGTCAATGGAAACCAACATCACTCCGAAAATCAAAATCAAAAATTGAAATCACAGCTCGACCCAACTGGTGTAAATTTCATCAACACATAATATGACTCAGTAGTGTATATGGCCCCCCCTGAAGTGGCTGTATGCATTCCTGACAACTTCTGCATCTGGATGGTATCCTAAGGGATCTCTTCCCAGGCATGGATCAGGGCATCAGTGGGCTCCTGGACAGTCTGTAGCGTTACTTGGTGGCGTCAGCTACACTGTTAGATATCGTTCCAGAGGTTCTCAGTTAAATTCAGGTCTGTAGAATGTGCAGTTTCAGTCAATGGCATCAATGTTTTCATCATCCAGGAACTGCCTACACACTTTTGGACACATGAGGCCGGGCATTGTTCTGTACCAGGAGGACCTCAAGGCCCACTATACCAGCATGAAGTCTGACAATGGCTCTGAGGATTTCATCCTGGTACCTAACAGCAGTCAGGTTACTGTTGCCTACCACGTGGAGGTCTGTTCCACTCTCCAAGGATATGCCTCCCCAGACGATAACAGACCCACCGCCAAACTGGTCATGCTGAATGAAGCTACATGCTGCATAATATTCACCAGACCCTTTCATGTCTGTCTCATGTGCTCTGCGTGAACCTGCTCTCATCAGTGAAGAGCACAGGTCACCAATGGCAGAGCTTCCAATTGTGATATTCATTAACTATGATTTCATTGTTGTCCAGCATTTCCACAACTTTCAGACTTTCCTGAGATGTTCATGTCAATCTCTGCCTGAATGCCATCTTCTGGCACCTCTTAGCGAGTTAGGACGGCTCACAATCTCTCTCTTAAATCCTGGTGAAATTAGGAGTAGATACTTAACTTTGTGAAATTTACAGAATGCTTTAACTTCTATTCCTAAGAGTACGACCAAATTTGTGTCTTTCTGAGATTTTTGAGCAAGTTAGGACTGTGTTCTTACTCTGAAATGCTTGATAAATAAGGTCTCTTTTTTTCTGGCCTCCAATTTTTGCCTATTCCCTCTGCTTTGTCTTTGACCCTGGATCTCATTGGGCCTCATGTATAACATCAGCTTCCTGAAATTACTTTCACTTTCGCTCTGGAACTTTTAACTCTCTTATGAATCTTTTGCATGCCCAGCATACATGCTTCTTGTTAGTAGCTGGTTACCCTGCCACAAAACTAACTTCTTCAGGTGTCCTATTCCGGCATTGTGAAGATGTCAACATGCCGGCACTCAAGGGTCTAAGGGGGTGACAGGCCTCCTCACCTGCATTGAACTTCCAGCATATTGACAGCAGTGTCTCCACCTTTGACATGTCTATATTCTACCACCACAGCCATTTCTCCCAGAGCCTTTTCACCAACCTTGCAGATAAGTGTACCTTTTATATCTAACTATAAAGAAAAAGTAAAGCTATAATTAGTTATATTCACCATTGAAAACAATTCTGTGATATGGCCTACAGCATCTCAAGGACATGTCCAAAGGGCAACCTGAAAAGCAAAACAAAGATCTAATATAGAATCCAATGAGAGTGGTCAAAAACAGAGCAGAGACCAGAAATACAGAGAATCAAATAAGCAATAATATTCCAAAAACACAAGAGAACTCACCAACTCCAAGATGAATGAAGCACATTTGAACAGTATTAGACTTTATAGGTCTGAGCGCTTTTAAAAGACAAAGACAGACAGTTGGCCTCACCTTTTCAGGAATCACCCACAAAGCACAAGAGACCTGACGAAACACGTGACCATACATACATATACAAATATGATAAATATATGACATACTTTAAACCAGACAAATAAGACATAGAAAAGAAACATAGATGGAAAATAAAAAAAATACATTTGTCAATATATTACACTTAAGTAGTCCATGTTTTTGTGCTATGCTGTGCTGTATTGCACAAGCCATCATAATGCGGTAAACCTGTGTGGGGCTGTACAGCAGTGTTCTGCCCAAGTCCAAACACCGCCATCTACCTTTTAATGAACCACTGATCTGTTTTGTCACTGATCATGTGTGGGAGCACCTTTCATTAAATCTCTTCTTCTGGTGAACCCTTATCACTTGAAAGAAAAATGATGCATGTTTTCTGGAATGTACTAAACCTAATTGCAATCCTATAGACTTATTTACCAAGACGCCAACCATCACCCACACCATGACCCTGGAGGCTGCTTCTTAAAATACTATTTGATAAAATAAAGGAATTGTGGGTTGAGCTGCACAACAACATTAATAAGACACATTTGAGCACATTTAGTTGTATATTAATTAAATGAATGTGCTTTATGGTTACATTCTATGATGGTGCCTTTATCACAACATATGTGCAGTAAATTGTGTTCATTACATTAGAAAAATCTCGTCTTTCTCACCCTGACGGTAAGGATATTGCATGTATATGGGTATCATCTTAAGTATACCAACCCCTACAGATGGCATGACGCCATTCAAGGTCACTTCAAGATTCCTGAACGGTCAGCCAGTTCACGCTGATAAGGGCCTGTCTCCAAACAGGATATGGTTTTTAAAACTTATAAGGGAACAGGGATCATCTCATTTCTGAGTTATCGTCCTGTAATGTAGACTTCAATTTAGCACACAACTCAAAGAGCTGATCAAAAGTTGATATAACTATAATAACAGTCAAAAGATGACCTACAAATGGCAGAATTATAAAGAACATTTCTGAGCAATTCTGCCAAAAGTAAGGTTGTAACCCATACTTTTTAAAAACTATTGATTTACCGGCTCTGTTTTACCATTGCACTCAAGATAATAGCTACAGTAAATGTGAGGTTATTTTTACATCCCATTTACACCAATCAGAAATTATGGTTTTAGGAAAGCCATGTAATCAGAAGATTTCCAAAATAAAGATATTAGCCAAATGGCAGTGGGTAATGTTCTGCTAAAGATGTGACAAACCGAATTTTTAAAATAAGGGACTAGAAGTTCAGATATATAACAAGAAAACTAATTACAAAAAATAGCAGAGTAAATTTTATATAAGTAAATTACACATTTGACAGGTACCAAAAACACTCACAATAAATATTAGGTTTACAAAAGGGCTCAGTATTTGACGCTGTATAACTCAAATGTATATTTTGTTTTTTTGGTTCCAGAAAAATGTGTTATTTATTTACTTAAAATATACTCCACTATTTTGTTGCAGTTGGTGTGGTTAATAATGAAGTGGGTTTCTTTACTGAGATGGATAGCGGTATATTAATAAGAAAACTTGCCAAGTTCATAATCAAGAAGTCTGATAAATCTGTTATCAAAACCACAATCAGAAACCAAACTCGAGTAAAAAAAAAATCACTGAACTAAGGTTGTTTGCTAGTAATCACAAAAATAATACAAAAGCTAAAGTCTGTGAGGATTTATCTGTAATTACAGATAACTCGGTTATCCCTGGGTACAATTGCCTTAGGAACAAGTATACAAAACACACAAAATGCAACATTGATAAAAAATAATTGCATTGCAAGACAATGGGAATGACTTTCAAAATGTAAATTATATTTCAAATTGTAAAATACCAAAGTGCCTTTCTGGGAATGCAAAATACAAATGAAATAAAAAGATATCAAATCATAACAGGTAGCTTCTATAAGGGGATACAGTAGGTACATTTTTAAAAATAATCTATCCCCATACAAATTGTGGAATGTTCATAACAAGGTCAGTTGTTCTATTATCCTAGGATTCATTTGTAAAGAAAATGGGCTGAAGTAACCTGAAGAAAAATCCAAAGATGCCCTAGTTATATGACAAACAACTAAGATGTACTTTTTAATATACTGACACTTCTTTTACTAATAAAAACAGTGTTTCTTTCACTTGCAGATTTGACAAATGCCAGGATGACCAAAGGATTTTGAAGTATCAGACCAAGATAATAATTCACTCCTATGGTGCATCCACCTTAATTAAAGGATAAGTGTATGTGTGTCCATTCAGTTGCTATGTCTCTGTCATTCCGAAAGATGGTGCATTACAAATATTTTTAGTACAAAATACATTGCATTTTTCATTGCAATAAAAACATTAACAATGCCCATACCAAGTGGCATATAACAGAGACATATGCATTGCATGATGCACTGCAAATGTTAATGATGTGGTTTACATTGATTATTTACAGTGGATATCAAAGATTTTGTGTCATAAAAAAATGAAACCATGGTAAATCCTGTCAGAACGTATTCCAAAATTGCAATCTATGCAATGAAAGTGAAAAAAAATCAGAAACTGTTTAGTGAAAAAGGCATCCTGGTTGGGATAAAGGAAGGATTTATACCCAGCTAGGGGGCATAATAGAAGGAACAGGCGAACAAGCCAACCTTGAGCAGCTCATTCCTCCATAGAACAAGTGGCAGTGTTCTTCAAGGCTTGTTCACTTTAGGACACCCGTAAGGTGGCAGCGGAGTTGGAATCTGGAGACTCAACCCTGTCAGGATCTTTGGGGACAGTCAGAGGGCACTGCCAGGGGAAAACTGCCCTGGTTTATGTACATCCCGGAAGTGCTTCAGAGAACTGAGAGAGGAAGCCAGAAGCAGTTCCTGGGTTGACTGTAAAATACAGCCCTCTGCCTCACTCAGATTGAGTCAGAGTCAGGAGGCAGCGGTGACACTCAACTGGAGGATGGAAGGTAGAAGAATTTGTTTGATTTATTGGTATTGTGGCTGATCGTTGAAAGGGTGATTATTGTGAGGCTGCTTTGGGTGAATAAATATCTTTTGTCCCAGAATTGTTTTGGGCATTACTGTGTCTGAGGTTTGGGGCTCAGGGGTACCCCCTGGTGGCTACAGTATAAACAGTATATATACGTTATATGCATATCTACATGTATATTTTCTTTAGTAACCTTTACTTAATTTAATACATTCTGTATTTTTACTTTCATTCAGTTATTAGTTGTCTTAATTGTTGACAGGGGTAGTGAGGGAAATACAAGTTTTGCATTGGCAAAGTCCAAAATAAAACAGATTCCTGTTTCAGCTGGGCAGCGTGGCATCTCATTTTAGTTTTTTATGAGTGAATTGTTACAACCTGACCCAATGGATCCACCATCAATTGATGGGCATATAATTTAAAGATTTTTGTGGTTTGTGCGCTGAGATTCTCAGCAGCCCCAAAATCAGTAAGGGCAATAATAATATTTCATTTGAATGCTCATAGGAACCAATAGGTAATTTTCAAGAAGAGTTTGACTAAAAATTGCCAACCCACCAACCCTAACTTGGAGTAGGCTCTTCAATTTTGCCAAAGTTTTGAGCAAACTGCTACCATGTGTCTAGAAATGCATCAATAAAAATCAATTTTTCTGCCACTTGTGTTTTACAGTCTTGCAAAGTAATGCTAGATTTCTCTAAGTTCATAGCTATTGGTGCTTCTTTAACTTCACTAGCAATTTTTGATCCAGAGGGGCAATAGCCTTCACGAACAGGATTTGTTTCCGGAAGTCTTTTTCCCATTTTTAATACTAGAAAAGTTGAGATCATTATTACAAATGAATCCAAAGATGGATATCTTTTATTACAAGTCTGCTATGTAATCTGATCAGAACAGCATGACAAAACTGAAGGACATAACAAAGTAACAATCTTTAGTAAGCTATACTGTATTCATTTGCGCAACAGAGTAAAGAGCCACATTAGTTTGCACCAAACAGCACAGAGATAAATGGTACAATTTTTAACACACTTATTTCTAAATATTATCTTACAGTCACATAATAGTTAAACAGATTAAAGACTTTGTTATTCATAGAGTAGAACTTCTTATATAGGTAGGTTCTCATACAGAACAGAACATTCATTAGGTGTCATATCTCATCACTCTCTTGGTAATCTACTGGGTAGAAATGTTACAGAATGCCTGAGTTAAACAGACAGTTAAAGTCAGAAGCGTTTTACAAATGCACACAAAAAATATTACCCTAACACATTTAAACAGTTCTGTGGAAGATCTACATTCAGCTAGCACTTCATAAACTTGGAGGAGCTACAGAGAGTATTGTAGATACTAACTAAATGTGACAAAGTAACAATACATATTGTACATTGCTTGCTAATACAGTAAATGTGTTTTGAGATTTTAAAGTAAGAAAGACAGAGGTTTCAAGACATAATAGTTATACTCACTAATCATAGCTCCCATGAGTGGTGACATACATAGTACTGAACATGTCGATTAGCCTTTGCAAGTAAGAATTCGTGTGTGTGTGAAAATAATATCTCTGTAACCATATTTGCTGAAAATGATAACTGAATTCATATAAGCATAATTCAATAGTAGACAAAGGGCAAACTACTCCAGTGTCTGAGTTAATATACACTGGTGGACATGTCAAGATAAAGAAATTCAAGCAAAGAATATTGCGAAATGAATTCATTTCCAAGTGAAAGTGTTTTTCCCATGAAAAGTGTAGGGGGCCACATGGGCCTGGTAGATAGACAATAAAAGGGTATCTGGGGTCTGTGAGAACAGGCAGAGTCATCCTCGGGGTATGTGTGTGTATATGTGACTGTGAGAGCGTGTGAGAGAGAGAGACAGGGAGCGAGAAACAAAGTAGATGGAGATGATCAATTACTTAAAGAGCACTAATTATGAGAAATTATTTCACTGCATGAGTCCATCAGCCTAAATGTGTGTCACTGGCAAGTCTCGGGAAGGACTTGCAGAGTTGGGAAAAGTGAGTGCAGAGGGTGTTGCCTCAGACCCCCAAGCGAGTAATATGAGATGGAGAGGTAGTTATAATGTGATGGCATTCGACATGGCAGCAGAAAGATCATATTAGCCACATGGAAGGAGCTATGGAACATTGTGGGGGTGGAAGGAGATGATTCCAGTAAACCTTGAATAAGGGAGCAAGGGAGAGACCACTGAATTTAAAAATATGTTAGGCTATCAGCACCAGTGACAATAACATGTCAGCAGAAATAATGCCAAAAAAACAAACAAAAAATCACACAGAACCACCAAATGATAATATAAAAAAATATCTCAACATCAATATCAAATACTCAATAACAAAACCAGAAATGAAAATGAGTATTCCCAAATTTCCAATTTTGCCCAATGTGCAAAATGCTAAGTTGTACTCTATATAAGTTGTTGGTGTAATGTATGATGATGATGAGTACTTCAAAATACTGGTATGTACATATACAACTTCAAAAATATACAGTACAGGCCAAAAGTTTGGACACACCTCCTCATTCAATGTGTTTTCTTTATTTTCATGACTGAAGGCATCAAAACTATGAATGAACACATGTGGAGTTATGTACTTAACAAAAAAAGGTGAAATAACTGAAAACATGTTTTATATTCTAGTTTCTTCAAAATAGCCACCCTTTGTTCCGATTACTGCTGTGCACACTCTTTAGTGGAATTTCTTGCTTTATCAATGGGGTTGGGACCAGCAGTTGTGTTGTGCAGAAGTCAGGTTAGTTGGACGATCATTTATTTTTCAACAGGACAATGACCCCAAACACACCTCCAGGCTGTGTAAGGGCTATTTGACCAAGAAGGAGAGTGATGGAGTGCTGTAAATGGTCATGAAAATAAAGAAAACACGTTGAATGAGGAGGTGTGTCCAAACTTTTGGCCTGTACTGTATATACTGTTTTAAACAATCAATAGGTTGTTTAAAAAATGTGTAGTTTTCAAATCCCAAAGCAGAACTGAAAAGATCAGACTGCAAGATATGTTAGAATACAGACTAGTGGCAAAGCCTAAAAAAATTACATATACTCCAAAAAAGAATGTTGTTTCTAGATAAGTATATCATTTAGTGCATCATAGAAAACTGGGATATAGCGGGTTGGAGAATGGATGGATGGATAGAAAATATGAAGAATTTGATTGTGACATTTAGGAACAGTTTACTATCAACATTTTAGTATTTCATACTACTGAGACCAGTTTGCTACTTATTTAATTTTTCGACAACAGCACTCATCTGCAAGAGGATGGGGCCATTCTCTCGCCTACCCTTAATGAAGATACACTCCCAGCTCCCCAGTAATATATTACACAATTAGATGATACTACAAAGGTTGACTGACCACTGAGAAAGATAGGAGTGTGAGAAAGGTGTTTGTGTGATATTTGACAAAACATAATTGGTACAGTATGAAAGCAAAATGTTTTTGTGCAAGAAAGAGTGCATTTGAATGTAGTATTATAGCTTGGAGCTGCAAGTGCATAAGAGAAGAAGCTGTTTAGAGGTTGTAGGGTCTCTCCTTCTCTGTATCGGTTTTTCTCTGGGTAATGTAGTTTACTCACACATCTTAAAGATGTGCATGTCAGGTCAACTGGCAACTCTAAATTGACTATCGATGATTATGAGTGGGGATGTATGTGTGTGCCACACAATGGACTGGTGACCTTTTTGCCTTATGCCTATAGGCTGAGCCTTAGCAACCATTTAAGCAGTTAATTAGATAAGAGTGATAGGTAACACAGGTCTTGGAGGAAATACATCAAGAGGTTCCCAGTTTTATTTTTTTTTAATTAAATGTAATCTCTGAAGATCCATGACAGCTAGTTTCCTGGCTCCTCCACTAGCAGTACTGAGCACTGTCATAAAGGCTAGAGATTACAGCTGAAGCACACACTGTGACGCTAAGGTGTGCCCGTGGCGATATCATTTTTTCTCATTTAAAGTGAAGTACTATTCTAAGGACAAGAGGTCACCTGACAGTTCAGCACCTTTACGTTATAATGATACGAATCACTCTGATGCCATCTTAGATGACAGCCCCACTTCGAATGCGCACCCAGCACTAGCTCCCAATGTTAAGAATTACGGAGGCATGTTTGAACGGTGCCAGTCCAGGTATGGTCCTGCTGGTCATATCTGAGTTAAATTAAGAGCAATATAAACAAAAAAAACATAATCATTATTGCGTGGAGTTACCTAAGAATGTCCCTCTCGATCAGCAAACTGCTCGAGCAGCACTACAGCTCCCAGCATGCCCCGTGCCGGCGCTCCTGTTTATGCACACTTGGCTTCTGCAGTGCCAGTGAGGCGGCTTGCTTGCTGCGATCTGCTGGCTCTGAGGAGGCGCTTGAGGACTTGGCGGAGCCTGCAAGCACTCAGATGCACTTAGCGTTTTAACGAGCATCCCAATGCAGTGGCTATACCATCACCCCGATGGCAATCCGCAAGGAGGAATTTGCCGTTAATATCGCGGAACTCTCGCCGCTGTGTTTTGTGCAGGCTTTCCTAGAATAAACAGTAAAAGCAAGGGAGAAAGAAGATTCGCCTTGGATTAGTTTACATTTTTGACACATATAGAAGCGACCGCTATGATGTTTCTGCATCGAGGGATTTTCTTTCTGTGTGTCTATGGAGCTATGTGCACCGTCTTTTCCACCGATTCCCCCAATCAGCTAGGTAGGTACATTGAAAAGAAATAGCTTCTGTTGTCTTCATTTACCATGCTGTGAGTGTGCGAACACCAAATATAGTAATCATTTTTAACGCAAGTGAATTCTGTCTATTGCTTTCCTCGGTTTAACTATAATAACGAATGCATAAAGCCGTACGTAATGTGAACAGCAAGTAATGTAAGCCTAAGTGTTTGTGATTGCGGGTTCCCATCTTCATGCCTTTTGTTGTTTACGTTACACCTTTTTGTATTTTCTTCGTATATAATACAATGCGCAACGTGTTTTTGTTTTGCAAAGGAGACGCCTTATTGAATGGAAAGTCGAGTCGGAATGAAAGCAGGTTCATCGGCAAAGAGAATACCCTCCCTCTTCGTTTGATTTACCGCATGGACAATGGCAACCAAACGGCTCATGGCATCCTCAACACCCGGATTAAAAGCAGCGCCGATGTGAATCAGGTACCGTGAATGTGTTGCCTTCAGGTATAATCCGAGGCGTGCAAGGAAAGCACATTGTAGCCAACACAAGCGCATTTGCTGCCTGTTGCCCTTGGAGACTTTTTATCATCCAAATGCTAGTCATGTCTAAGGCACTACAGAATTAAAGCGACAGGCAATCCTGCAGGGCTGTCAGGCAAAAACACTTGGGGAAACATTACCCTGCTGGCCTTGCTGCTAGACTGGCACACAACACCCCACTTACTTCACCATAAACTGAATAGTGCTGGATGCAAGTAGCTTTGTTGACGCCATGAGGTTCAAAAGGATGCATTTTACCAATAGTGTGTAATTTGCTTCACCTTTATTATACAAGAATGTTGACAAGGAAGACTTTACCATTTTAGTGCACAGCCAGCACTCCATCAAGGTATTTTAAGAAGAACACAGTGTACTTGCAGATTTTTCTTTCAGTCAACTAATTTTAGACATGCCCCATAATTACAGATAAAGTTTGTTGTTTTTTGTCATTTGTGCCAGGTATACCTTAAAACTCCTCCTGGTGTTGCATTTCTGATGTGTGCTTTATATGTTATACTGAGTAGTTGTTAAGTCTGACAGCTTGTCGTAATTGTGCAAAAGAGCGGATGATAGTTTATTTATGTATATGCTGTACACGGTTTCCCGATGGTGGCCCAGCCCTCCTCATTTTGCTTGCTATCATTCCATGGTGGAATTGTTTTGTTATATGTAAAAAAAAAAAAACAAAACTCATTTTACAATATTTCACACAGGGAAGACCCTTCTACAATACAGCAGCGTTACCGTTGCACCACCTGCATAGCTCATTGACAGCTAACACACAACTGAACCACTAGTGTTATTAGCAGACTGGATGAATATAATGTATTTTGTTTGACATATGCACATTGATTTGGTTGTATTGACATGAGAGTATCATTGCTGTATTCTCCTAATGAATACAAAAACAATGAAATATAGATGTATAATATACTATATGACATATGGTTTTGAAAAAAAAGAGCGTATATTACAGGTATATATAATGTCATTGCAAGTTTTCTTCATCCTTCAGTAGGACAGTCAGTGAAACATTCCAAGAGCACTTAACTGACTCTTCCTCCCCTTCCAGAGCCTGTAGCACCATGGTCAGCACTTGCCATTAGTTACAAATAAACTTGGCTGAGCCAGAAGTGATCTTTTAGTTTAAAGACTCTGGTCTCAGTTTCTGCTTCTCTTCTTCAGATTAAAGTTTTTCTTATTCTACACTGGTTTCCTTTGGAGTTCCTTGTACTAAGTAGTAAATGCTGAATTTTGGACAAACAGATCATTAGAATCATGCAAACCCACCTCAGTTATTACAAATGTACCTTATTCAGGAAATATGTCAGACACTTTGGTAAATACCCTTTCTACACTCATTACAAAAATGATACAGAGTATTTCAAAGAAGACTGGAGGCAGCACAATACATTTTATCACAGGCTATTTGTTAAATATTTGCATTTCAGGATTAGTATATAGAAAAAGCAAGGAAACATTTCTATAAGCAAGTCACCCTGTGTTTCACCCAGACATCTTGCACCTAAGGAACAGGCTAATTTCCATAAAAAATGGAATGCAATAATGCCATACCAAACCATAATGGAATAATACCATACCATACCATACTATGCCACGCCATTTTACAAGCCTGCTTCATCCTGAGCAGGGTTATGGGGGTCTGGAGCCTATTCCATTGTATCCCATCAAACTCAGTGAGCATAAAATTGTGTGAGCATACACATTGAAAAGAGTTATGTGTAAATATCATCCTGCTAGAAAATATGTCATTGAGCTATGGAGCCAAAGAGAGAGATATGCAGAACAACTTACATTCAAAACATTTTTGTCTCTCCCTTTAATGTGTTATTGCTGATATTTTTACTATTCCGAGAAAGCCCTATGATGCAGTTAAACAGCAAAGACAGCACTTAAGTGGTTTCTAGGACGGTGTGTTTATAGGCTTAGTTAGAAACTTGATCTCACAAATTACCAGATAATACAAAAATCAATGTGATTCAAGGCCATATTTATTTTCGATGCCTCAAATGTACTGAATTTATCCTTCGCACACACTGCTTTGTTATAACAGCATCACATTGCGACCATTTTAATATAATATCCAAGTTTTAGTTTTGTACAGTCTTTTAGGGTTAGAGCAGTGGGACACTGATCAGTTAGCTTTATCATAGGCACAGTGTTCATTTCCCAAGCCAGTCACTTATTTATAGTGTAGAGTCCCCAGAATTTGCCTGTGCCTATCGGGTTTATCCCAAGTAATCCACACATTCAGAGGACATTAAGAAAGCGTACATGATATATTCATTGGTAGCTCTTAATCTGCCCAGTTGGAATGAGTCTGGGTATGCCATGTGATGAACTGCTGTCTCATCCTAAGTTGGTTCCTTCCATACTTATGTCCAAAGCTAAAGAGACAGACTTCAGTTAATTAAATGAAAAACCTTAAAATGAGTTTATTTTGATATACTGTATCATAAATGTGACTCAGATATACAGTGGCAACTATTCTGTGTGTCTGTGGGGTTTCTTTTCAAATAAACATGTCAGAAGCAATAATTTCCTGAGTTAGTTTGCCTTTTCATGAACTGGCTTCCTGATGAGGGTTTGCACCAGCCTTGTACCAGTGTTGCTATGCTAGGATTTGCACACCTTGTAGTTTTGTAATACAATAAAGCATTTCAGCAAATGAATAGATTAAAGATTTTGGAATTTTTTTGCAAATAGTTATGTTAGATGCACTTGATTGATGTTTTATTGTTCACTTTTCGTGATTTTCCAGCATTTTAGGTTGATTAATTGATTTGCTAACTTAAGAAAGAAAAAAAGCATCTTTATATATAATACAATACCATGGCTGTCCGTTTGTCTGTCCAGTACTTTAAATCATCTGTAGCTCACAAACCGTTTGAACTATTCACCTGAAATTTGGTACACATATACTACCTGATGTCTACTATCCGCTTTCGGGGTGATGATTGACCTCCAAGATTATTTCTTTTTTTATTGTTATTTTATTTTAGAATCAACTCCTGGCAGTGGCCAACAGGGTGGCCGTGTGGCACATGCTTACGAGCGCCGTTCTCATTCACTACCACCTTCACCGTCACTTTCTCTACCTCTTCATATCTTAAATCATTCTTGAGGCAGATTGAAGACTTAAGTGCCAGTTTAAGTGAAAAATTAAGGAAAATGTACTAAGTAATTGCAACATAAACACTGACTTAATCAGTTTTAACATGAAAAGATGACAAAAGAAGAGAAGAAGCGGGCCGTTAGAGTGGAGGAAAGAAGAGCTGCTCAGGAAGCAGTAAGCGTGTCAACCTCTGTGCAAATGAATGCTAAATGTACAGAGAAAGAGTAGGAAAACTAGGAATGCTCAATAAAAGTGTATTCACTGCACATTATCGTGCAGTGCACCGTTACTGGTTGTTTAATAATTATGTTAAATACACAACTAGTATTCATTTCAGGTAAACTCACTATATCAAGCAATTTCAGTCTTTATCTTCCTGGGCAGTCTGGAATAAATAACAGGAATCAAAAACACTCAATTTTTAATCATGTTTACTTACAAGTATCCTATATATTCTATAATACACTGGTTTTAATTCAATATCTATCATCAGTATCAGTAGTTGTATAAAAAATACACACATATGCACCAGAATCCACATGAATAGTCTTATTAATTGCATGGATTTGGACCACAAAAGTGAAAGTGTTCTTTGAAATTACAGCACCTACAAAATACATCTTATTTTTCTGCAATTTATCTGTAAAGGAAAAAAAAAGCAAAACAAACCAAACCAAACTTTGTATACACAACACGCTGTGTTTTGCTCATTTTTACCTCAAAAGGACATAGAGGTTTCTGCTTTATAAACATTATTACCACAGCTGTAAACAGCTCATATGTTAAATCAAAGTTATGCTTGTGAATTATGGACTAACCTAAGAACTTTCTTTGGCCTAATTCCCTGGCATGCCAATGTCATGCGGAAGATGTGTAAACCTTTAGCAGGATATAGTGCAATTTAATAAAATGTAAAGTATGTTCACTTTGTTTCCATACAAACGTATTATTAAAAAAATACACTTAAATAACTAAAGAAATTTAAGGAGTCGGTAAAACCACTCTTGCTTGGCTATAGTCACTGAATTAGCTGCTTTTACTATATGCTACCCCTAACTTTTTATAGCTGCATTATTTCATATTACTGACAACCTTTTATCTAGTAAGTTTTAAGTATGTGGAATCATCATACATTGGCAGTTTATTATTGTTGTAAAGTAGAAATGCACAATTGTAGGACAATGCATAAGCTGATGGGTAAAGGGAAATGTGAATAGTTGATAAGAAAGAACTGTGGTGCTCCTTTGTGCACTTGACAAGTTAAAGAATATGTTAATTAAGGAGCAGCTAAGTGGCATAGCAGTTGGAAATCTACCCTTATACCTCCACCAACCTGAGCTTATCTCCTGGCCTGTTCACCTTTTCACTGCTGTTGGGGTATCTTCTTTTTGCCAGAGTGGACTGCCGATCATATCCCATTGACAGCCTATTAAGTTTATCCAGTGAATGTAAGTGGGTGTGATTGTACTTTAAAATGGTCTGATAATCAATCCAGGTTCCCTTGTGCCTATTGATAATTGGGATAGGTTCTAAATCCTTGCAACTCTGTAATGGAATACGCAAATTCAGAAAAGGCATCAATGAATCAAAGAGTTTGTTTTTTACATTAAGTTTATAATATATCATACACTTCTTACATTTATTATTTGTCCTGAAATACAGTGGCATAGACTATACAGCTATGTATATGGTATTAAAACTTTTAAAAGATTTTTGTAAATGATATTGCTTGATATTATCTAGCACTTGATGAAGAGATCACTAAAACAGGATCAGTTGTTTCTGAATGCCAGCCTGGGGAATTCCAGATAGTTCCATTGCAGGTAGCTCCTATTTTGTTACGTACTTTTTTTATTATTATTTTTTATTTTAATTTTGATCTTTGATTGAATTTATTAAAAACATATAACATTTCATACAATCAAGTCAAACTTAACATAACTAAATTCAAATTAACCCCCACCCATGAGAAAGAGAGGAAGACCAACAGTCTGAGTGAAACTGTTGAGAGTAGTAAAGAGAGAAAGGAGTCTTTTTCCCCAATATAAATGCTTATTCGAAAGTGTTACTGATTAGGTCCTGCCAGGTTTTAAAAAAGGTTTTGAACAGATTCTGTAAGTGAGAATTAGATTTTTTCCACTTTCAAATAGTATATAACATCAGTCAACAACTGACTTAAAAGAGGTGGGTTAGGATTCTTCCAGTTGAGAAAGACAAGTCTATGTGCTAATAGTAAAGTAGAGTCAATTACAGTTTGTTTGTCCTTCTCCACTTTAAGCCCATTTGGAAGTACACTAAACACAGCAGTTAATGGATTAGGAGGGATTGTGACACCAATGCTGTCTGAAAAGCATTTAAAGATTTTGGTCCGAAATTATGTTAATTAACCTGTGGTTAAATGAAGTTGGAGCTCGATTGTAGCATTCACAGGTTGGATCTTGCCATGGAAACATTTTGGACAATTTTAAGTGAGATAGATGTGCTTGATAAAAGATTTTAAGTTGAATAATTAAATGTTTTGCACATATGGAGCTAGAGTGAATTGCGTGGCTTGCCTTCCACTCCTTCTCTGAGATGTTGAGCAAGAGATCCTTTTCCCACTGTACTCAGGGATCTTTAAAAGGAAGGGACTTTAAAATGTCTTTATATATTATAGAAATGCTGTTTGAGTTCCCAAGACTGATCAATATCTCTTCTGGAATAGAAATAAATGGGAGGTGAGGAAAATTGGGCAGATTTCATTAAGCAAAGTTTCTAAATTGGAGATAGTGGAAAAATTGTGTTGATGGGAGACTACATTTGGAGTGTAACACTTATTGGTGTACCACCTACAACAGATGTAGTAATGCCTTATTGGAATATGTCTGCATAATGACATACTTTTATTAGTGCTGATCTCTGTTTATTATGTCATCCCTTTTTTCCATCTAAACAGTCTTAAGAAATTAGTACTGCTTTAAAGTTTTAGCACAAGATATGTCAACTAATGTTTCTTGTTCAGTTGTCAGGTGTTTTGGTGTCCCACATTCGCATCATTTTATTATTCCATTTTAATACATTTTCGAAAGCACACATTTATACATTTCCATAAAATTTTCTGCTAATTATTCCCAAAGGCCAAAATAATACTCCTCCAGCTTCTGCATCCAAATCAGAAGTCTAACACTTTTTCACCTACGTGGATCTTTTGTCTTTTTTTTCTGTATTTTCTTAAATCTCAGTTTTATGGTTGTGATCCCTCAGAGTATTAATTCTGTAGGAAGAGAAATCTTTCCCTGCATTCCAGAAAAGAGAGAGAGAGAGAGATTATGCAAAAACAAAACAACAAATCTATTAGTTTAGAACAGCTTCTGGGCTTCCTTTGTCTTTCTGGGTTTGGCAGCAGTAGCTGGTATAACATTGAACAATTTGCTGTAGGGTTTTCTCTTTGATTTTCGTGTGAATTGGCTGTATACAGAAATATAAAAAAAAATAAAGGGATGTCACTTATTTTTAACTTGCGAAACAAGTGTAATACAATATTCAGATTAGGATATCAAAAAATGATTTAGAATATCACATGATAGTTGTGGCACACTTGTTCATTTAAGCACACACTGCAATTCAGGAGTGGACAAACTCAGTCCTGGAAGGCTTAAATGGGTGCCTATTTTTGTAGTCAATCTCACAGTTCACTGTTATTTTTAGCCTCTAATGGAACTTGTGACAAATCCACAACAAAGCACTCTATATTTCATCTTTCGTCTGTTTTTCTTTACTAATCTTTCCCTGTCTTTCTGACAGTCTGAATGACTTTATGCAGTTCACCCACTGATAGTGGCTTCCTTCTAGTCAACACATGGGCTTGCTTTTAAACTTGATTCTGGTTGAGCCAGAGGTGTTCTTTACAGCTTAGAGGCTGCCAGCTCATTATGGCATCCATGATAGCCAATGCGGGAACTCTACTCCTTGCCTTGATCAGGCTTTTCAAGTTCACTTTACAATTACTTATCAGCCAGATGTGTGTGTGTGTGTGTGTGTGTAAGAATGTGTGTGTGTTTATGGGGTTATAGTCGCCTCCTTCCAGTTCTCCATGGCCTATTTCCTCAGTCTGTTGCCCTCACAAATTCACTTCCAGTACATAGTACCCACAGCACACACACACAGCTTCCTATCTACTGGAAGTCTCGTCCTGTGCATAATGGAGTGCACAAAAGCATTCTGATAGTTATTATGAAATGATTTGTGCTACTCTTGTCTGTCTCTTGAAATTTCTTAGTGAACTCATTGTCTGTAGAAATCTTTTTAACAAATGGACCACTCTTACTTCTCCACATATAGTGACAGAGCCAAGTTGAGGCTTGTTGGAATGCTTTTATTAGTCTCAACAGAAAAAATAAAAAAAAACTCAGCATGGTTCTAGTTAGCAGAATGGGTCTCCTTCTAAAAGGCCTTTAACAGCTTGCCTTCAAAGAGTGCACAGTTCCATAGGTTTTTGCCACCGTTCTTGGTTTAGTTTCTGTTTGTTCCTGGTTAACAGAGATGGGAAATATTTGCTATCTGAATTTTTCCAATAACAGTTCCTGAAGCAAAAGGGCATCAATCAAAATTGCCTCATTTTCACTACCCTTCATCTGTGTCTGTCAGTGTCTTTTAAATGGACCTGAAGTTCTTTGACCAGAAGTTGCAGTCTTCTTTTTGATCTTCCAATGGCAGGCTGGGCTTCATTCCTTTGAGGACCTTTCTGGGCATGTCCACAGTGATGTGGTTTAGGTCCCTCTTAAAGGGAAAACAGAGAAAACTTAAGGCATCCTCTCTGATTTGGAGGTGTGTGTCACATAAGGTGGAACAGCAGACTGTGATTATATGCTGTATATATCTACATACACTTAGTAAGTATCCAGAAAGCTAGGAATTACACAACTGTAATAGTAAATAATAATTCAACATAGTTTTATTGAAGTGAAAGCTGTAACTAATCAAATTTATGAAATAAAGAATTATTTTTTTCTTCTGTTTTTCAGCAAACAACACATGTTGCACAAGCAAGCTTCCAAATTGATGTTTTTGGGGAAACATTTATTCTGGATGTGGAAATAAATCAGTAAGTATACTATCTGATTAAAAACATTTTACCAAGAATTCCGTAGTTTTCACTTTATTGGAATATATCTGATTGTGATTTTGTTGTATTGAAAAAACGTGTGACATGTGGTTCTCTAAAAAGGTTTGGTTACATAGCAATGCAAAGTAATTACAAGAGTTATTTTGCATTCCCTATTATTACACATTGATCAATGGGTACCACATTGTGAATGCAGTGCAGTGGTTGTATGTGTGTGACTCAAAGGGATGTTGCTGGGAGAATGGCTTTAATATAAAGGTTGTGCTTTACATGGGCTTCTGCAAACAGTCTTATCCTTACCCACTCATGCACATTAACCAATGCAGGTGACATAATGATAAAATAATAAATATTATTGAAAAATAGAAATTAGTTTAATGTTGATCATTGGTTTTAACATCTTGAAACAAAGGTTCAAGGAGGTAGTGTATTACCATTACAACAAGAATGTTTGGTCCAGAAGTGAAAACAGGAACATAAAAATGTTTTTTATCTGTTATAGCCTTTGGCTGTTCACCAGATGATTTGGTTTGAAGAAAAAAGCTGAAAAATTTGACGTAATGAGATTATAATAGTGTGATATTCTGATTTTAAACTATTGAGAAAAAGAGCATACAAACATTTACAAAATTAGGTAGACTGACAATCTTATCTGACCCCACACACCTGTTTGTCCCCTTTTCTTTCCATATCTAGAACATTCTGGGGAATTCTTGGAAAAACATCTTTTACTTATCCTCCAGTGCTGTCTTTGTTGTTGTAATCTGTCTCTGTTTGGATATTTACACTTAAAAATGTTCTTGTGTTATAGTCTAAAAATCATTAAAGATCATTCTTGTGCAACATCTAACTTTAAGCAAAATGGCATTTCTATTGTTTTATTTCTGTATATTCATTTGAAGTAAATTTATATGTAAACTTATAAAGATGTGCAAAACGAACATTATACATGACACCATTTAAAGCACAAGTAACATTGACAATAATACTGATTATTTTTAACTACTCACTGCAAGTATGACCTGTGACTTTTACCATCTTAACCAAAGGTCAGTAAAGACATCACAGAATAAAGAAATCGGTCCTTGAAAAATAGACTAACCTGTCATGCAGATAATTGAGTCATTTACCTGATTTACTGTATTGGAGGTACGAGCTGAGCAAAAAGAACAAAAGAGCTATTTTGTTTCTGCTACCTAGTTGTGTTGAACAGTAGCACTTTCACACATTTTTGCTTACCACATTAGAATGCAAACTGTTGTTCTACCTTTAGAAGGATGATCAATAGTGGGATTCTGAATGAAATGATTCTGAAGTTATCAGATCAGTCCACCAAGGAACAAAGCCCAGCAAGAGAAAATGAGGAGACAAAATTCATTTCACTCAGAACAGCACTTTGTTGGCTTTCCAGTTATGTTCAGTCCTAAGAGATTATGTTCTCCCTCTCATCCTGAAGAACGCTAATTCTTACATTCACAGGCCTGCACATTATGCTACAGCACTTAAATTATTGTTTTAGAATTCATCTCTGCAGTTTGCATTTTGAAAGGAAGCTATTGATCTTTTAGATTCCTTCTTGGTATCTTTTATGTGATTAAGTGATTACTTAATGGCTCTAACTAATTACAGTAGTTCAATGCAAGACAGTCTGATTTTTTCTTCTTCTTCTTTCGGCTGCTTCCGCTAGAGGTCACCACTGCGGATCATCTTTTTCAATATCTTCCTATCCTCTGCATCCTTCTCCATTACACCCTCTACCTTCATGTTATTTTTCACCACATCTGTAAGCCTTCTCTTAGGCCTTCCTCATTTCCTCTTACCTGGCAGCTCCATCCTTAATTAACATCCCTTTCCCAATATACCTAGCAGCTGTCCTTTGCACATTTCCAAACCAATGCGATCTTTCCTCTCTGGCTTTGTCTCCAAACCATCCAGCCTGAGTTGACCCTTTAATTTACTTATTTCTAATCCTGTCCATCCTTCTCACACCCAATGCAAATCTTGTCATTTTTAAATCTGTCATCTCCAGCTCAGTCTCCTATTTTTTGGTTGGTGCCACCGTCTCCAACCCATATAACATAGAGAGAGTGAGAGTCTGTGTTCAGGGGTGGATTTGCCATAAGGGCGTTCTTTGTGCATACCCAGGGGCCCATGACAGCAATGGGCCTTTTCTCCAATCCACCACTCCAGCTCGATGAAATGATAATGTCTTGTAGACCTTCCCTTTCACTCTTGCTGGTACCCGTCTGTCACAAACCCTAACTCCAGATACTCTCCTCCACCCACTCACCCTGCCTGCACTCTCTTCTTCACCTCTCATCCACACTCCCTGTTACTCTGTACTGTTGATCCCAAGTATTTAAACTCACCCACCTTTGCCAACTCTTCTCCCTGCATCATCACCATTCCACTGACCTCCCTCTCATTCACACCCACGTATTCTGTCTTGTTCCTACTGAACTGCATTCCTGTCCTCTCTAGAGCATATCTCCACCTCTGCAGGGTCTCCTTGACCTGCTGCCTACTCTTTCTGCAGATCCTAATGCCATTCACAAACATCACTGTTCATGGGGACTCCTGTTTGATCTTGTCTGTCATCCTGTCCATCACCATTGAAAATAAGAAAGGGCTCAGAGCTGATCCCTGATGTAATCCCAGATCTACTCTGAATGCACCCGTCACTCCTACTGCAGACCTCACCACTGTCACACTTCCCTCATACATATCTTGTACCACTCTTACATACTTCTCTGCCACTCCCAACTTCCTCATGCAGTACCACAGCTTCTCTTTAGTCACCCTTTCATATACTTTTTCTAAGTCCTCAAAAACACAATGCAGTTCCTTCTGGCCTTCTCTATACTTCTCAGTCAGTGCCCTCAGATCAAACATAACATCTGTAGTGTTGCTTCCTGGCATGAAACCATACTGCTGCTCACTAATCATCACCTCACTTCTTAACCTAACTTCCACTATTGTTTCCCATAACTTCATGCTGTGGCTCATCAATTTTATCGATATTTTTAGCACTAAGCCAATTTTGGTAACATCTCCAAAATGTACATTGTTTTTCCACATGTATTCTTAGTAGTGTCCTAGTTTTCCTTTTTGAAAATATTGTTGCCCTACTTAGACTTGCCATCTTCCTCAACTTTGTTGGTTTCTGATTAATGTGTTTTAATATCTCATTCATTGAACTACTCTACTTATTAATGCAATAGTTAATGCAACACATTGTCTAACTTGCCAAAAACCATTGAGTATTTTATTTTATAGAAATTACTAGACTTTCTGTATTTACTTATATGAGGGTTGATTAAATATTTTGTTCAGTTTTATTAATTAAAAACAATAAAGCATGGCATTGTTCCATTAGCTACGATGATTAGGTGAAGAACGAATGTGAAATGAATTTGTTTGCTATATGTAATTTGCCAACTTTTATCTTTTAGTAAACACACCGTAAATCTATTTATGAAGTTTTTAATACATTTCTGTAACTCTTTTTAAGTAATCAAAATCATAGCACAGAACACAAGTAATATTTTATCTAAGTAAAGTGAATGTTTATATGGCTGGCATTTGAACTATAATGTGTTAAACACCCCTTATAATCTAAGTAATTGAAATATGGGACATCTCTTGTGCCTAGCTATTGAATGTTGATATCTGCAATAAATATCAGTGAAAATCTATCCATTCTAAGGTCTGAGAAAATATATATAAGAAAAAAGTGCGGGTTTGTGTTCAGGGGTGAGTCTACCATCAAGGCATTCAGGGTGCATGTCCTGGAACCCGTGATGGCAAGGTACCTATCCTCTAATCCCCCACCCCAGCTTGATGAAACAATAATGTATCTGAATTGGTGCCTACTTGATGAAGCAATTGAGAGATACTACACTGCATGTTAAATGTATGATCAACACTTTGTTAAGAATCTAACACTTTGTTAAGAATCTAAATCACCCAGGAACCTGTGGGGGTCTTAAACTGGCTTTGGATGGGTTAAATTGTTGTTTGTTATTGGAGATAAATTGCCCATAAAAAGTATTCACTCTTTTGGAAGTTTTCACATTTGTTATTTAAACATTGACTTGTAGTATATTTCATTTGGATTTTTTAACACTAATCAACACAAAAAGACTCTTTTTAATGTCAAAGTGAAAACAGACCTCTGTAGAGTAGTCTGAGTTTCATTACTTACAACTATAAAACGCAAAATAAATGATTGCATAAGTATGTAGCCCCTTTAACTTAGCACACCTAAATTGTCACTGGTTTAGCCAACTGGTGTTATAATTCACATAATTAATTAAATAGAGAACTCCTGTCTCTATTCAAAGGGTTTCAGCTGATTGTAGTATAACTGTGTTTTATCTAGAAGATTGAACTTGTGGGGAGTTAGTATCGTGGCCTTATTTACACAATAAAGACTAACAGTCCAAGTAGCTCAGTGAAAAGGTGATTGAAAAGGACAAGTCAGAGGATGGAGTTAAGGAAAATATTCAAATCACTGAACATTCTTTGGAGCTCATCTAATTCTAAATCCGCAAAGAGCAAGTCTTCCATAAAACTGAGTGGCAGTGCAAGAAACCGACCTCCAAGATCTATGAAGGAATTACAAGCAACAGAGGTGGTGATTGGAGACCACATACAATGTTCGGGTGCCTCAGCAGTTGCTGCTTTGTGAAATAGCAGCAAAGAAAAAGCCACTGTTATAAAAATACACATGGCATGTTGGCTAGAGTTTGCTTCAAGGTACATGAGAGACTGTGAAATCAGTTGGAAGAAAGTTTAGTGGTGTGATGAGACCAAAATTGAACTTTTGGCCATCGGACTAAACACCACATTATCAAAAACCCCCCAGCCCCACCATGAAACGTGGTGGTGGGGGCATCATGCTTTGGGGATGTTTCTCTTCAGCAGGCCCTGAAAGGCATGTGATGATTGAGGGTAAAATGAATGCCACACAAAACATTGAAATCCTGGGGGAAACCTGATGCAGTCTGCAAGAAACCTTGGGAGAAGTTTTGTTTTCCAACAAGACGATCACCCCAAATATAAAGCCAAAGCTACACAGAAATAGCTTTAAAACAATGCTATTGACCTGGGGTGGCTAAATCAGAGTCCAGATGTCAATCAAATTGTAGATTTTGGCAGAACATGAAAAAGGCTGTTCACTCACAATGTCCATGCAACCTGACAGAGCTTGAGCAGTTTTGCAAAGAACAATGGGGAAAACAGCAGTGTTCAGGATGTGCAAAAAGCTGATGGGGACCTGCACACATGTGAATACTTATGCAATCAATTATTTTATGTTTTTTATTTATAGTTAATTGATTAATTTTTTTTTTAATTTTATTGTAATCGTTCCATACAAATAGATCAATTTTTACAAAAAATAGGATTGAAAACAAATCGACCCCCACCCCTGAGAAAGAGAACATGGCCAACGAAGTAAAACTTAAAGCTTGTAAACATACCTAAATTGATGAGTTTAACAGGGCAATAGAGATGAATGGAGAAGGAAAAGAAACGCGGATAGAATTACGTCCTCGGTGCTTTAAGAGCTTATTCTAAATTATTATTGATTAGATCCTGCCAGGTTTTGAAAAAGTTCTGTACAGATCCTCTTACTGAGAATTTGATTATTTCCAATTTCAAGTAGTACAAAACATCGGTTTCCCACTGACTTAAAAGAGGAGAGTTAGGATTCTTCCAATTTAGCAAAATAAGTCTGCGTGCCAAAAGTGTAGTGAATGCAATCACAGTTTGTTTGTCCATCTCCACTTTAAACCCATCTGGAAGAACACCAAACACAGCTGTTAATGGGTTAGGAGGGATTGTGACACCGAGGCTGTCTGAAAGGCACTTAAAAATTTTGTTCCAATATGATGTTAATTTGGTGCAGGCCCAAAACATTTGACCCTGTGAGGCTGGGACTTGATTGCAGTGTTCGCAGGTTGGATCTTGCCCTGGAAATATTCTGGACAGTTTTAAGCGAGACAGTTGTGCTTGATATACAATTTTGAGATGAATAATTGTATGCTTTGCGCATATGGAGCTCGAGTGAATTCTCTGCATTGCTACCTTCCACTCCTTTTCTGATATATTGATTAAGAGATCTTTTTCCCATTGTCCTCTTGGATCTTTGAAAGGGAGGGACCGTAAAATAATTTTATATATTGCAGAAATGGTGTCTAAGTCCTTGAAGTTGAGCAATATTTTTCTAGCATGGAGGAGGGTGAGAGATGAGGAAAATCGGGCAGGTTCTGTTTAATAAAGTTCCTAATTTGAAGATAGTGAAAGAAATGTGTAGCGGGAAAGTTACATTTGGAATGTAATTGTTCATAGGATGCAAAGATGTTGTCTATATAAAGATCTCTAAGCAATTTAATCCCAAATCTTTTCCAGATATTAAAAACTGCATATGTTTGCGAGGGTTGAAAGAGGTGGTTCTCTTGCAGAGGTGCCACAGATAAAAGATTCTCCATCTTAAAATGCTTTCTACATTGGTTCCATGTTCTGAATGAGTGAAGCACAATTGGGTTATTAGTATATTGGCGATAACTTGCATTTATTGGGGCACAAAGCAGGGAATATAAAGAAATACTGCAGGATTTTACTTCTGTTGCAGACCAAGCCTGTGTATGTTCATCTATTTGTGTCCAGGTTTTTTTAGCTTGTATGTTTGCTGCCCAGTAATAAAACTGAAAGTTGGGTAGAGCCATGCCACCTTCTGCCTTTTGTCTTTGTAGAGTTGCTCTTTGGATACGTGGATGTTTTGAGATCCAAATAAATTAGGTTATGGTTGAATCTAATTGCTTAAAAAATGATTTATTGATGTATATTGAAATGTTTTGAAATAAAAAGAGAAATAATAATAATAAAAATATCTATCTATCTATCTATCTATCTATCTATCTATCTATCTATACATATATATAGCAGCTCAGGGTGTTTGGGAAGAGTAGTTGCTTTTTTCTTTTATGTCATGTACAGGTTATTTTTCAACTTCAATAGCACAGAGTCACAGTGATGGATGCCGCTATAATACAGCATCAAGGATTTGGGTTCAACATAAAAGTGGCACTACTTTAGACAGAATGATGATACTCGCATTACATTTTGAGATGCTTTGTGTGTTACTTTATACTGGTGATAAAAGGAAATTGATATATCACTAAACTTAGCCTATTATGGTTATGTACAGCATTGGGGAATGATGAGGCATTACTATCATTGTTATTTGCAGTGAAGTTGTACTTCATCCAGATTTGCTTTCAAGAACTTGATGCTGCCTGTAATGTAGAGGCTGTGGTGAGGAAATCAATGAGTAGATAACGTTTATAAAGGTGTGGTCTGCCCCTTGTCTGTCAGCATTTTTAGTGGAAACTACAGTTTTGCCCACATCCCAATTCCTGCTAGGCTACCTTACATTTATGGGTTGGCACAATATGAAGAGACTCAGTTGCAAAGCCTTGTGATAGACTGGAATTACATCCTGTTTTTTTTCCTGCCTTGTACTCTGGGATGTCTTGATATGCTCAACGCTACAGTAAATGAATGGCTGGATTGATCACACTTTTAATCAACATCTTATTTCTTCTTTTAGTACAAAAATAAATATTTTTTTGCATTTGTTTTTATGAAATACAACCAATGTTCAAGACCAAAAAAGTTATTTTAAAATGGTAAAGAAAGTGTTTTCAAAATATTCACATAATTATTAAAAATATAATTTAATTAGCTCTTCTTGTCATGAAAGAAATTAAAATTTATATGCAGTTTTTAAGAAGTGAAGGTAAGCATTTCAAACTGATGAGCATAACAGTGCTCTGGAATGCAGGTTTAAAATTTAGAAATATAACATTACCATTCAGTATTTTAATATGGCTTAATTTTTTTTAATTAAAATGATCTTTACAAGGTGGACACAATTACACAGGTAGTTGTGCTGTCTCTCACTCTCAGTGTCCAGTAACAGGCTTGAGTGTGTTCTGTTTAATATTTTAATATGCCTGCCCAAATTTATTCCAAATACTTCACTTTCTTCCCTAAGTCATGTAGCTAAGCTGACTGCTGTGTCAATATTGGGACATTGTGTTAGTACTGGTGTGTGTTACTGAGCTCTTTTCAAGGTTATATCTTGCCTTGTGATCGTTGCGGCTGGAATTACCTGCTGTGACACCATGCGGGGTCAGGGGGGTCCAGAGTAGATGATTTACAGATCAATATTTTCCTTAGAGCACCATTTTTATTGTTTTAACATTACTTAAAAAATATTCCATCTCTATCAATCATTATTTTATCTTGTATCATTCATAAGAGCACTCTCCCAGCACTTTACAAGGCAATTAAGATTATAAAGGTCAGGTTTCACATTTTCTCAGCAGCAGCAATTGGTACTTCATTTTGGATTTGGTGGTGGGCAGAAGAGATGCTTTCTCAGTCTTACTTTCTTGTGTTGCCATTTATTACAGTTAATAGAAATTGATGTCAGAAACACACCTTTGGATGTTACTGCTCTGAGGTCACAGTGTGGTATAATTGAATACAAACAGGTAAAAAGTAGACAGCGTTAAAATATAGGGAGTAACTCAGGATCTTTGAAGTCTATTGAATAATAAAGAGCTCAATAAATATTTATTACATCCTAGAATACTCATAGTATGCAGCTGCCAGGTAAGATGAAAGGAGGAAGGCCTAAGAGAAGTTTATGGATGTAGTGAGTGAGGACATGAAGGTGGTGGTTGTAACGGAGCAAGATGCAGAGGAAGAAGATATCAAAAAAGATGATCTGCTGTGGTGACCTCTAACAGGAGCAGCTGAAAGAAAAAGAAGAATTAAAGCATGCACAATATCAATCCTTTTATTCAAAAGTAAGAAGCTAATTGGTATTTGTTGATAAGCTGTAAACATCTAGTTTTACGCTATATCAGAACATCAGCTTCATTATTGTTCCAGACATAAGCATAAAAGTGACACAGCCCTCCATTTACTTTGGTTGAAAAGAGTGATCTCTTTCTTTATAGTATGCAACATGAAGTTCTAGAGTTAGGCTAGGATCTCTTCTCTGGACATTCCCATGTGCTCTTTATCATGTACTGTATATCTTTGTCCAAAAATACACAGAGAAAAGAAGATATCTTACAGTTGCACTTTATATATTACTCAAAATTTATGTTCAGGAGTAGTCCCCACAGTGAGAGCTATAGGTAGGTAAACCACCACCATTTTTAGCTGACTCTTATCTGTCTGTCTATACACATTGATAAATGACTTAGGCTGGCCAAACTCTTTTTTATGGTATACTTTCTACTCTAAGTTATCCCTATACATATACAATACAATGGTAGACCTTTTGGTGGTTAATCAGACCTATAGTAAAGTGCCATGAAAGTGCAAAGTATTAACAAAAAGGTCTTTATTAGGGCAACAAAAATGGAGGAATGTCTTTGTGGAAAATATAAAGTATTAATGAAATGAAGTACCTATTGCCTCTCAGAGCCTGTATTTATTTATTCTTTTGTCCATCAGGTGGGATAGCTACTCGTATCTATTTTTCCCAATTTCTAATACTACACAAAACAGAAACTCACACCCTTCCACCTACACCCACACCCACAAACGCACACACACACACCTACACCTCTCTTACTGTGGTCTGAAGATCCTGCCTTTCAGTGAACCTTTTCTAAATTTATTTCCCAACTTCCCTTCCCTTAAACCCCTTGTAGGGGATTTTAAAAATTTACTAGGATTGAGATCAGAACAAAGCCCAAGAGTCATTTTTGATGTTGTAGTATTCATTAATAAATTTAGCTCACAATGCATCCTGCAGTCCACCTTTTCTAAAGGAAACATCTTATATTAATTGTCTATGGCCTGCACTGGCCATATGGTATTTTAGCTGTTCCATAATGCCTACTGCTTGCATAAAGGAGTTTTACAGAATTTTGTTCTGTCCCTCATTGCCTCTTGGTCTTCATCAAAATCAGTTCCACTTTTTCTTTGTTGAAATGCTTATCAAATATAGTTAGGTTTTAATAAGAATATAGCAGGAAATGTGATAGAATTAAAATTTTGAAAGCATGGTTTGAAGTGGGGGCGGCATGGTGGCGCAGTGGTAGTGCTGCTGCCTCACAGTAAGGAGACCTAGGTTTTTTTCCCAGGTCCTCCCTGCATGGAGTTTGCATGTTCTCCCCATGTCTACGTGGGTTTCCTCCGGGTACTCCAGTTTCCTCCCACAGTCCAAAGACATGCAGGTTAGGTGCATTGGCGATCCTAAGTTGTCCCTAGTATGTGCTTGGTGTGTGTGTGTGCCCTGCCTAGGGATTTGTTCCTGCCTTGCGCCCTGTGCTGGCTGGGATTGGCTCCAGCAGACCCCCGTGACCCTGTGTTAGGATGTAGCGGGTTGGAAAATGACTGACTGACTGACTGGTTTGAAGTGGAATTCATGTTGTTACAGTTGACACCATGATGAACTTATAAGCAGTTATGCTCTGATATTGACTTGAAACTGAGGCATGAACTTGTTTTAAACTTAAACTTGAAGGCATGCGTAATTAAAATAATACATCTATATTGCATGTAGCATATCAAGTATAATCACAAGGAGCTTCACAAAACAAATGACAGGGAAATAGAGTAATTATTGTAAAAATATAAAAAGACCAATAAAAATCAGTGACAGAGTCCGTGAAGATGTGTGTTCTCTTAGTTCATGCCTGCAGTGTCAAGGTGAAGTGAGGGCTGCACTGGAGACAAAAGAGATCTGATTTTCCTTTATTAACAATTGCTCATCAAACACTTTTGGAAGATAAGTATTATGTTTGGTTCAAATCTAGAGTGTCCAGTTTTATTGAGCTTTATAAGTAATTTGGGTAGAAGGAACTGAAGTACTTTGTGACAAAGAAAAAACAACACATCCATGATACTACTCAGTGAGTATTGTAGTACTCTATGAATAGAAAACTTTCTAGTATTTTTATAGCACATCTTCATACAGACAATATCAGTGCTAAGATGATTGCTAGTAGGCAAGGGCAGATTTTTCTACACTATTACCTGACTTCAAATTCAGGCCTGCCCCATATATAATGTATTATCTCCCTGTATCTCTGTGGAATTTGTATAGGTAATCCTCCCATATCCCAGAGCCATGCATGTTAATCTGATGGGTAATTTTGTGGCCTGGATTGTGTATGTGTGTGTGTGTGTGTGTGTGTGAAAAAGATAAGCTTGACATTCTTGTTTTGTCCCTGATGTTAATGGAATTGGTTCTGGCTCCTTTTGGCTATGTAATGCAAATAACCATAAATATTAGTACTGTTTTTATTGGCCGAGACATTTATCCATGGTACATGGGAGAAGATTTGTTTCCAAGCAGGACAATGGCCCCAAGCATAAAGCCAAAGTTATACAGGAATGGCTTAAAAACAATGTTCTTGTCCTGAAGTGGCCAAGTCACAGTCTAGATTTCTGCTTTCTTCTTCGATTAGTCATCTATGTTTCATTTATAACACATTGTCCTTATACGCTTTATATGCGCTGAGAGCCCTGGATCTGTGTGTGCTCATAGCCAAAACACGACTGAGTGTGTTCCTCCCCGTGCTGTTATTTGGTTGTAAGTAGGGCATGTCTTGCACGAATCACATGTTAAACGTCATCGCGAGACAGTCCTGGGTCAATCTCTTGGCACAAAGTATATGTTTAAGGTCCCCGCGAGATGCTTCATGGCCAATCTCTTTAGTCTCGTGGGTCTTTTAAGTGTCTTCCGTGATCTTATAAGATCACGTATTGTCGCCCTACTGTTTCTCTCCAGGATTTTTTTTTATAATAGAGAGAAAAACTGCTGTGTCCAGATGTGCAAAGCTGTGCACACAGATGTGCACACAGACTCAAGACTGTCATGGCTGTCAAATGTGTACCTACTAAATACGTCAGTTATTTTGTGTTTTATATTTGCAGTTAATTTATTTAAGTTTTATTTTATTATCAAAGAGCAAAATAGTACAATGGCATAGTACTCAATCAAACAAATAATGATAACATAACAGATCAACAGTCCTGAGAAAAGAAAATAGTAATACAAACAAAAAAACAAAACAAATGTTTATAATTAATTTTGGTCACTTTGCAGAGATCTATTTTCAAACTTAAGAGTCTTTTTATGTTTTTATGTTGATTAGCATTAAAAAGGCCAAATTAAATTAACCTCATTCAAGAAATGTGAAAACATCTAAGGGTTGATTACCTTTTACAGACACTGTATTTAGGTATCATTTATATTTACTCATTTTAATAATGGTCTTTAAATATCCATTCATCCATCCATTTTCCAACCCATTGAATCTGAACACAGGGTCACGGGGGTCTGCTGGAGCCAATCCCAGCCAACACAGGGCGCAAGGCAGGAACCAATCCTGGGCAGGGCACCAACCCACCGCAGGACACACACATCTACACACCAAGCACACACTAGGGACAATTTAGAATCGCTAATCCACCTAACCTGCATGTCTTTGGACTGTGGGAGGAAACCGGAGTACCCGGAGGAAACCCACGCAGACACGGGAAGAACATGCAAACTCCACGCAGGGAGGACCCAGGAAGTGAACCCGGGTCTCCTAATTGCGAGG